>JABMIG010000084.1:476284-561986 GCA_013187285.1 Cyclotella cryptica
ATATTACCTAAGTAATTACTACTTATAATTACTTTGACAATTATCTGTTAAGTACCATAATACCATACCCTACCACTGTACGCGTGAAGTTGGAGCTTATTAGGCACATATTATTATCTTTTAGAGAATAATTTATTTTCTTGGTGTTCCCTGAACCCCATTTTATTGTGTGGGCATCTCTTGAATTCGATCTCTTCAAACTTCCGGCAGTCTCTGTGGTACCGTAGCAATTTGGATTTTCAAGGAGGGTCAAGGACAGGTCAAGGACAAGAGGTCGTACGAGAAACACTGTGCTAACACTCCTTTGGTCAAAATAGCAACATCGTTGTCATAAAAATCAACGTACACCGTGATGGCGGAACACCCCGCGACGACCGACGCGACAGAACAACATCACCCCCTTGTGATAATCGGCGGGGGCATAGGCGGCCTCACACTCGCCTTATGCTTGGACCAAGTGTACAACCGCGCCGAGCGGCAACGCGACGGTGTTGCCAACGCAGCCGCCACTGAACACGAGAAGCTTCCGATACATGTGTATGAATCCACTGCGGCGTATACGAAGGAGGCGGGGGGTGCGATCGGTCTGTATCCCAATGGATTGCGTGTGGTGAGGAATTTATCTAGGGGTTTTCCCTTGGAGCTTGACGTCGATGACGTGGACGATGACGCGAGGAGCGGGCTGGACGACGGCAGGCACGGCGACAAGAGCAACGATGGGAGCGTGCGGTATGCGCCATGCACTCCTACGCTGCTGTCCAATGTTCGTGCCGCGGGATGTCCTTACATTTACCGTCGGTGGATGAGACACGATGGCACCGAGGTGGCGGTGGCGAGGGAGGATGAATTATTGCCTGATGTGGTGTGTGCAGATTCGGAAGGGGCGGCGGCAGAGCAAGGAAGAGACGATAGCGGAGACGCTGGTTTGGATAGTGTAAAGCACGATGGACATGAAAATTCCGTGGCAGGATTGCGAGCTGATCGTCGTCCTCGTGGTGGGTCGTTTCGTGTACTCAAAGGAACCTTCGATGAGTTGAGAGAACGTCTGTCGGGGATTTCGTTGGCATCTGAAGCTACTGCGTCTACTGTTGCTAGCACTGTAACGAGGTCAACCGGTGGCAGTGCTAGTGCTCGCAATAGTATTGCTAGTGGAAATAGCCCATTGTCCACCCCACGCAAAACCACGGTCGAGACTGAGTTATTGAGTTTGGGCATACGACGATGGAAGTATCAACAAGTTTTGTACGAAGCATGCCAATCAGTCGGTATTGTCATTCATTTTGGTAAACGATTGCAGAGCGTATCTGCCATTCAGAAAGATGGGGATGTCTACTCACTCCTTACTTTCAAAGACGGATCCACGGCCACTGCATCGCTTGTCGTTGGGGCAGATGGAATTAATTCCAAGGTCAGGAATTACGTCGTTAATCCATCCAATGATCCAGAGACATCACAAAAGATTGAGGAATTTGTACCTGCATATACAGGGGTCACTTGCCTCATGGGTTGTGCCAATGTCCCAAGAATGCGGGGAATTTGCTTCCCTTCCAGTGCTACCACCAAATGTCACGCCTGCTACTATCCCACTTGCCTCCCCGAAACAGATAACGAAGCAAACAATTTGGATGAAGAGCAGTCCGAACAAGTGTTCCAAATCTATTTCCCCTCTCCCATTGAAAGGCCGGATACGTGGCGCACACTTACGCCGGAAGAAGCCAAAACTGAATGCCGCGATCTCGCGAAGAAGTTGCGTGACGATGGATGGGACGAACAATTTTTGAAGCCTTTGGAGAGTGAAACGCTGAGTGGTGTGTTGCGCGTAGGATTAAGGAGTAGAGAGGCTTTAGATATTTGGCATGTCGGCGGTGAAGACAACAGATCAGGAGCTGCGGCACGTGCAGTGTTGCTTGGAGATGCGGCGCATCCTCCTGTTCCTTATATTGGACAGGGCGCGATGATGGCCATGGAAGATGCGGGTACCCTTTCTCTCCTTCTCTCACGCTATTGTCCCCTGACTAAAAAGTCCGACAGTACTACTTCACCCGCAACAATTGACTACACTCATTTCCACAAAGCAATGCAAACCTACGAATCTCTCCGCGTTACACGTACGAGGACGATTTTGGGATCTTCCGTACAACTCGGGCAAACACAACAGAAACGTGCCGAGAGTAAACTGTACAATGCATTCAGAGAATGGAGTATCAAAGCACAAGTTTGGGCACATGGAACATTGCCTGTGATGAGGCCAGGGGCAGCATTTGATTATGTTGAAAGGGTGAAGGAAGTGTTGAAAGAGGGTACAAGTATGGCTTGACGTAAATGTTTTGGGGTTTCTTAATTTTGTATGGGGATTCAAATCCTTTTTTACGCATCAGCAACGGAATCTAGTGTATGTAACCACATCTTGTGTATGTATCTTTTGTTGGTGTAATTCCATGGGTCAAAGCATGAGTTGTTGATAGTATCCACTACTAAAATCATACTAAATGCTACAACCTCGTGTCTCCTTTTTTAAAAAGTGATGCCTAGTTCCTCAAGTTGATCCCAATCGACGTAAAACAATGACTCCTTCGTCTCACCTGCCTCCAACTTTGCCTTCACTTCCATCTTTAACTTCTCCATCCGAACATCCACTATTGCATTCGCTGCTCTCCAGAGAGCATAATCGGCAGGTTCACGTTCTTTAACTATTGCCTTGTCTTCTTCAGTCCACCAAGCTGTCGAAGCAAAAGCAAAAATAAAAGTCAGAGGAGGAAATCTTACAAAATCAGTACCACAACAAACGTTCTCTCTCTCACATGTAGGCCGACAATCCTGCACCCTAGCATCTGGTACTCTCTTCGCAGGCCTCAACCTAAAAGTATAATAAAACAATACAACACTCTCCTTCATTCTCTCCGTAATCCCAAACCAAATAAAATCCGGCTCCGGCTCTCCAATTCCATCTCCCGCCCCCGAAATCGTTAAATCTAACCCACCCAAATCTTCCAACGTATATTGTTCTACCGCTTGAACGGAATATCCATCGGACAATTCGGCAGATTCGTATCCATATCCCATACGACCGTAGGCCGTACCCCCAAAGGATTGACCGCGATGAAATCGTCCCATGACACCTTTGAACATGGATCGATAATGTTTTTCATACTGAGGATCATTCAATAAGTTGGCCGCCGAACGACAGTGTTTCAATGTATCAATCCCCCTCCTCTCTTTCTGACATTGTTGCTGTCGGGCTGGAATCTTTTTCTGTGGATCCTTCGCCTCCATATCACACTTTGCCAAAATTCCCTGAATCTTGACATCAATCAAGGCACTAATATTCAACCCCTCCGCGGGAGAACAAATCTTCTCCAACCCCCGATCAACGCGTTGTCTATTAAACACCTCCACCTCATGATTCAATCCACACATAATCATGGCATGATTGCTCGCACGAAAATCGACCGGAT
Organism: Cyclotella cryptica; assembly: GCA_013187285.1. Lineage (NCBI taxonomy): Eukaryota > Bacillariophyta > Thalassiosirophyceae > Thalassiosirales > Thalassiosiraceae > Cyclotella > Cyclotella cryptica. Next base: position 479,740 of record JABMIG010000084.1, read on the forward strand.
CGCGCAACATCGTCACGACTCGCAACCGCCTATGCGGAAAGTGCTCCAAATAGAACTTTCCCGTTTTCGTGGCCTGCGGTCCATACACGGGCCGTAATCCGGTATGTGCATAGGCCGCTTTGTAAGGCAAGTCCTCTCGCTTGGTCCCCGACTGTAATCTCTTTGTAATGTCTTTTAGTGCCTCGTCGTGGTCCAAATCCCCACTGCGATAGGAGCCGGGTAAGATCCCCTCGTAGTAATTGCCCACTTTGGGCATTCCGATGGTCTTGTCCATCAAGTCGGACATGCTGGTACCACCTGATTTGTAGAGGTGATGGAAGTGGAAAAAGTCGCGTTGTGGGTCGTAATCGTGTGGTTTGGCGAATTGTCGTTCGAGGAGGGGAATGGCGTGGGGAGTGGTCAGGTTCCATCGGGTGGCGATTTGGGTGGACAAGGTGTGAACGAGCAGCCGCTGCGACGTGGACGACGACGACAACGGCTGTGAAACGACATTGTTCTTTAGAACCCTCCCATTCTTCAATAATGTTTCCTCCGACGGTGTCACCGACAACGATGACGACGTCAGCCCTCCCCCGGAAAATAAATGGGCATCGTGGGAATTGAAATTGCTAATAATCCTGGCGAGTTTGAACTGTGTCCCGACGACAATGACGTAGATTATGGAAGCACACAGCAGGAAAGTAGAGCGGGGAGTGCAGTAGCGTGCGATAACGGACGACGAGGAAGTTTTGTGTGGTTGTCGTGGCTGTTTTGATGTCATGGTTCATTGGTCGAGGTGGGGGTGTGAATAATAATATAAGCCAATAGGTAATAGTAAATCCAAGAAGAAAGGGCGACTAATAAAAAAAGTACAATACCATAATCTCTGCGACGAACGAAAATATGAGTTGCCCCTTGTTTTTGACCGTTGGCAGGTTCACGGAGAGACACCGTGATGCTAAAATAGATGATAATTTTTGCCCATTGAGTGCGGAGATAAGTAAGTTTAGCATATTAGTGTAAGACGGTAGACTGGTCAAGCGAATGATACGTCTCAATTCGTGTCATTTTAGAAAAATAATCGTGTCATTGGAATGCTTCTAAGACTGCTCGAAAATCATCTGAGAAACAAAAACAGCGCGAGCTTGTATCTCGCGGTCTCACCTTGTATTCTCCTTGTATTGTACAATACCGTACACATCGAAGTTTAGTCACACTACGAAGAGCTTTCACCGAGCATGAAATGCCATTCTCATGCCACTCTCATGCCATAGCACTTACGACATCATAACGAAGACTGCCTCCGCAATCATAACCAAACCAAATGAAACAACCGCATGAATAGATGCGATTCGATGCACAGCAGCAGATGAAACAATGAAAAAACAATGAAAACGCAACATTCAACAACACGCAGCAATGACAATCAAGAAGCAGACGCCGCGCTGTACCACGATCTGCAAAACAACATCGTTGACAGCAATGGCGGAGACAGCATAGAAATGAACGAATCATTCCTCACCGCCTCCTCCTCCATGCTGCCCCTTTCCATCGACGACAATGACACCAATCAACATCATCAACATCAACATCATCGCTACCACCCCATCTCACCGCGAAGACGCTCACGGCTCACCCCGCACCTCTTCACAACGCACCCCCACCTCGCCGTCCTTCCCGTCCTCCTCCTAGAATTCCTCGCCCTGGCACTCACGCGCGCCGTCCTCCCCTCTCTGCTGCTGCAACGCTACGGATCGGATACGTACGTCGTCATGGGGATGGCCGAGTGTCTTCGCGGCGTGTTGGCATTCTTTGCGTGTCCCATCTTTGGGAAGTTGAGTGATGTTTGGGGACGAAAGGTTTGTTTGTTGATTACTGTGGCGGGGACTTTGGGGCCCGTTTGTTCCTTGGCGTTTTGGAGGGTGGAGGATTATGATGATGGGGGTGGTAGTCACTATCGTATGGGGGACGAATCGTATGTCGTGGATGGTACAAGTGGGGAGGCATTGATGATGGACGGGGTGGATGCGACTTCTGCCTCGGAGGGTAGTTACTCGGCCCAATTTGGGATGCGCTACCAATCACACATTCATCGCATTGATGTGTTTGTGACACTGCTCGCCTTGTCGGGAATGTTTTCGTCCACATTCACCTTAACATTTGCATATATTTCAGATGTCATCAAAGATAGAGATGGAAGAGTGGCGGCATATGGACTGGCATTGGCCACGTTTGGATTGAGTTTTACCATTGGTCCATTGTTGGGTGGATATTTGGCGAATGTAGACGATGAGGGAAAGGGACGGGGTGGAAGAAATTGGATGAATGTGTTGAATTTTAATGAGGAGGATTCCGATGCAGAAGAGGCGGGCAAGCATATTCAACATCACTCATCAAAAAGTTCTGAAATTCATCCCCTCGGTCAGCATCGAGTCTTTTTGACGACATTGGTTCTCGCATTGCTGGATTTGCTTTATATTTACTTCATCCTTCCCGAAAGCTTGAGTGAAAAGCGTAACCAATGGGAACATACTTCTGGACTCAACATCAGCATTGATTGCAGGGATAATGATGACGAACACAACAACCAATCTTCTACGGCTGTTGCAGCCACCTCCTCCGAATCCAACGTTCCATTACCGGCGGGCATGGGCGTTTCACGGCGTGCCTCTTCTTCCTGGTGGAACCCCTTTGATTCGATTCGCTACCTCACATCTGACCCTTTACTCTCCATCATTGGTCGAGTCACCTTTCTCTATTATACGGCACTGCACGCCGTCGTGTCTACTCTCGTATTATATGCAGCAAGGCAATTTCATTTGGGGCCTCATAGGTTAGGAGAATTAATGGCTGCCTTGGGTCTGTCCACCATGCTGTCTGAAGCAGTGTTGGTCCGCGTCGCGATTCCCGCGCTGGGTGAAAAACGTGCCATGAGAGTAGGATTGGCCAGTTTTGCTATGCAGTGTGTTCTTCTGGCCGTGGCGGACAGTCCATGGCATTTGTTTGCTTGTGCCGCTTTGGCTATTCCCGGAAATTTAGTGTATCCCTCTGTTTCGTCCTTGGTGAGTGCCACGGTAAGGCCGGATATGGTTGGAAGGGCTTTGGGTGCGATGAATGGAGTCAAGAGTTTGACTGAAGGTGTTGGGCCATTGGTGTTTGGAACTTTATTGACAATGAGTGAGAAAGATAATTTACCTGGATGGCCATATTTTATAGCAGCAGTCATGGCGGCAATGGCGTTTCATGCTGGTAGCGCCCTTCCCAGTGTAGATCAAGAGGATATACTGTACAAAGGTGGAATGGAATACAAGTACAACATTAACTTGAGAGAAGAAGAAGAAGTGAATCTACTCGAGAGAAATGTGGGAATAAAGAAAGGCAGCAAACGACAGATTTAGCATAGCTTAGGATTCATAGCATCATTTAACCACTTCTTCATGTCTGTTGTTTACATGAGTCGTAAAGTAATCATGATGACTGTTTGCAACGTTGGCCATATGTCAACAGCCTTGATAGATTGATATTCACAGCATATTCCTCCATCTTGTATGCCATATATTGTGATAGTTGCTCAATATTTTGTTGTTCTATGTTTCAGATGTTTTGGTCAGAATCACTATTTCACTGTTTCGGATGATCTCATGAGAGAAACGACCAAAGTAAACAGAATTACTCCATTGAAATTGCCATATTGAAGACTTGAATTGTGTATGTTCTGTTTGCGCATCATCCAACAACTTGAAGCCCACCTAAACTTTGACATCTAACTCATTTCGGTGTCGACGTTGACTCTGCACCTCTTCCATCATGTAAAACATCGTGTCCATCATGACCCCGCCTCTCCTCTGCCCCCGTTCGTTTCGTCTGACCTCTATCCATACCCTTCAAACTCCTCTCATGAAAATTATCCATCGCCATACCCAATTTCCCTCCCTTCCCCCTGTCTTGTATCCCACCCTCATACAACATGTAATTACTCAATGCTCTAACGGCATTGGCTTTTAATCCCTCGATCTTTATGGCATCTGCGTGAGAATCGGGGGAAAGTGTCCGTGATTTGTCGAATTCGGTGCGAATCATTGTGCGGAGTGCACGTGATTTGGGAGAGGTGGTTCCCGGTGCTATGTGGGATACGAGACGGAGGAGATCGCGGTAGAGTTCAATGGATGTTCTTTGGGTGGGTCCTGACATTGTTTTGAACTATAAGTGGAGCGAGTCAGTTGACGGAATGAGGTAGGCTGTGGAGAGGTATCTCGTTCTGATGGGGCGGGCTAGCTGGTATAGTATCGAATCCAGGTTAGCCAATGCTAGCACGTTAGTGTGATATTCGAGCAGCAGCAGAATATAAAATGATGGTGATAGCGATGTCCAAGCGATACACACAGTTTACAATAGCAGCGTGAGGCAGCACTGAGGAGCAGTGTAATAGGTACCGTAGCTGACACAAGACGGCTTGAGGGACGGATGGCACGAGATGGCAAGGTTGGTCCTTGTGTTGGGGGTGAGCAGAGGTGAGCAGTATGAGAGATGAGAGCAGTATGCTTTGAGATAAATAGCGAATTAGGGGACGGTAGTAAATAATAGTTTATTACACTCTTATTACAGTTACTGAGAATTGTGACGGGCATCGGGGTGTAAAAAAGGACAAGAAAGGGATACCCCAAGTCACCCTCGGGCCACCACCCACCACCGCTTCGAATCCGCCATCAACAGGCCATCAAGCATCTTCATCTGTCGCCATTACATAATAATACGTGGCTCTCCTTCCTTTCATCAAATTCCATCATAGAGCGACTTGCAAGTGACCAATTACTACGACAAACTCTTTCAAAGCCATCCGAGCTGTTGCGATCTTCTATTGCAGTCAATCACCTGACAACACATTGGACACCTGACCGTAATTTCTTTTGCTCTGCCCATCATTCCCTCACCGTCCGTCATACTCTATTACCAGCATAGTCCCAACACTTCTCATGACGGAAGTGCGCATTCTCTTCTCAACAACCACGATCTCTGGCCCCAGCAGTGCTTCCGGCTTGCGAATCGACGAACACTCTTGCGAAGATCAATGCCGCCGAGGTCAGCAATACGGTCTGTTCGCGGCGACCGACTATAGCGAAGGAGATGACATTCTTACAGAATCTCCAATTGTGATTCTGTCTCATTTAGTGGAAACATCTACCAATCACGCGCAAAAATTGGAGAATTCGCCAGGTTCCTCCGTTAAGAATGTGATACGATCTCAGTTTGATCAGTCATCGTTTACATCTAACCAAAAATCACACAAAACAGATGATGAGTTGGAACACAAGAAAGAGAAAGAGTCATCGGCATCAGTCCTTGGAGACCTCATTCTCCCAAAAAAGTGCCTGGAGAAACTGAAAGCGTCTTCTTCTCACTCAATCGAGGCACAGACCAAAAAACTACGGGGCATGATTCTAGCCGCGGCAACCTACGCCGCATACCCGCCGTCGAACGAGGACGGATCGAAGGACAAGTTGTTTGAACTCTATCACCCTACCATCAATTGTGATGCGGATGATGAATATAATAAAGAGGCTCAAAATGCTGTAGAGTTGGCAAGGCTTGCAATCGAATGTTGTAAAGAACTAGCGGCACCCCACACTGCACTCAAAGATAGTTTACATCACAAAAATGACGAAGGAATGCTCGGCGAGCAGGAACTATTGAAACTCATTCTTATCTACTCCTGCAATGCATTCGAGGGTGGCAGAATCTATCACAAAATAAGTCGAGTCAATCATTCGTGCAATCCCAACGCTGTCGTGGTGGAAGGACATTCATCGGATGTGTCGGTGCTCAAAGCAGCTTGTTCGATTAAGAAAGGAGAAGAAATTACGATATCGTACTTGTCGAAGGCTCTCTATGCTGGATACCCCGTTCGACAACGCAAATTAAGAGCGGAGAAACATTTCATCTGCAAGTGTAAACGGTGCACCGAAAATAATGGAGACGAAGTTAAGGGTCAACCATCAGTTTCGTTGGATTTGGCTTCCCGCATTCCTTGTCCAATCTGCCATCCACGAACCGGACGATACCTCGACGAAGATCTCATGTTTGACGAGGAAGAAGATGACCTCCAAATATCCTACGCACTTGCCCAAAACGGAATGACTGCAGAAGAACGCAGTTTGTATTGTACGAGTTGCCAAGGCGTTACATCGGTAAATGTCGATGGATCGATTCGGAAAAAGAAGGAGGGCATGACCATTGAATATATGACTACGGCAGAGGACAAAGTCTACGATTGGATGGAATCAAACAAACTGAATGAAAAGGAAGAAGATGAATCCACTGGACAAGATATGGACCGATCTCTTCTCCAGATGGCCACAGCTACCTGTGGATCGAAACATTGGACGACGCAGATGCTTAATTTGGCCATCATTGAAGAAAATTTGGCCAACCTACAAGCTACATTAATGACAATTAACCCAGAAGAAGATGAAAAAATGATGGAAGAGATATTCACAGACATTGCAGAATGTGCTGATGGCATCGAGAAGGCGTTTTCGTATGCCAAGTCCCTGAAGCTGAACCTCGACCCAGCCCATTGGCTGTTTGATTACGTCATGGGATTAGGCCGCATTTTGGTTGGACTGGGTGATGAAAAGTCTCAGAAGTATGGCGGTGAGTGGATAACGAGAGTGGAGAATTATGCTAATAAGTTTGAGGGAGACGCTATGAAGAAAGTCGTGAGTGCGATCAAGAATGCTTGGAAAAGAGAGACAGATGAACAAGTTGAAAGGGGAGTCGGAGGCATAGAGAACGACGGACAAGGAGATGCCAAGCGAAGAAGGGTAGAGTAGCTCGTTGATACAAGACTCATTTCAATACATTACACATATTGTAACTCAAGAGTACAGTATATTTGGTTTAATCGCTCTTTTTATTACTTTTTCTTCTTGCCCTTCTTAGCTGCCTTCCGTTCTCTTGATGAAGTGAAGGAATCTTTTGTCTTTTCAGATTGAGCCCTATATTTGGGGGCTTTGTTTTTATCGTCATTCAATGACGATAGTAAGCTCAATACTATGTTTTTCGGCCCTATTCTACTCACCTTGGAAACATCTTCGGTAGAGTCCAGGTAGTCCCAAATAGCGACTTCTGATCGCTTCAACTCGATATATGGTGCATCGTCTTCGTCTTTCGAAAACAAATCCAGAGTTGGAACCACTATCAGTGTGCTCCCGCTGTCTACGGCTTTCACAACTGCATTGTAACCTTTGAATTCTCCTTCTGCAATGATGACTACGGATTCACCAACGTAGAAGGAATAACTTTCTGGGACGCGCCGTATTCCTTTCTCAGCTAGCAGCTCCTCCTCAGTCTTTATCTTCTGTCTCATTAAGCGAATGTCACCCAAGCTCTCTCCGACTAATTGAAACTCATTCTTGCTCTGATCTTTGCGAAGTGTTTCAAATATTGCTTCCAAACGACTTTCTACCCGTGACAGATACATGTCCGAGGACTGAAGTTTAGCAATGGTATCGTCTTTTTGATAGCTCACTTCTCTCAGAATCTCCTCCGCTTTTTGCCTAGCGACATTTGCTGCGAGTCTTTCGCGATCGATTGATAAAAGCTGATTGTGAAGTATTTCTCCAGAGTCATCACGTGCCATTAATTGAGCAGCCCTCTGAATAACATCATCGGGCAAAGGTGGGCGACAACGAGTTGCAGCTCCAAGGGCGTACGATTCACCAGTTGTCCCATAGCGGAGCTGGTACGTCGGTTTTCTCGAGTACTTCGATGTGACTGTTGATTCAGATCCGCTGCTGTCGTCGCTCGAGTGGTTGTCTAACATAACTGATGCGCATTGAAATCTTTGATCGGTAAGAGAAAGCGACTTGAGCTCGGGTGAGTGGGTTGTGGCGACAATTTTGCAGTTGAGATCGCTACACAAGATTTTCTCGAGGATACTCTGAGCAATGGCTGCACCGGCGACGGGCTCAGTTCCGCCTCCGAGCTCATCCAACAGTACAAGTCTTGCGAATGCTGAGTGGAAGGCACATGCACAATAACCAATCCGGTCAAGTTTGATGAGATGAAACACGGGATGAACTTCTTGGCAACCAGATCAAGAAAAAAGTGCTCAAACAACTCACATCCAGATGCGAAAGATCTTTCTGATGTTTTTTTGATCAAAGCAGATAATGAATTTAGTCTTGCCATCAAAGTTGATTCTCCGGAAATTAGACTTTGATTATCACCAACCTCGACATCGATATCTCTAAAGAAATCAACGACCGTAGGGTTTTCCATCGACATGCGAGCAACGGGAATTGGTAATGCAAGCTTCGCCATGATGGCTGCCAGACCAAAAGATTTTAGAGACAACGTCTTTCCGCCAGCATTAGGACCACTAATCATCAAGGCTTGATATGATCCCTGTCCAGGCATCATCAAGTCTACGGGAACGACAGTTTCTGTGTGAGAGTTTAGTCCAGCTTCGGTCTCAAACCGCTTTTCTATTGCAAGTACTGGGTGGACAAATGCTTTGACGTTAACTCTTCCTTTTTCTGCAACCTCCGGTATCACTCCATTCCAATCACAGCCAAATGCCGCCTTCGCAAATATATAATCTAAACGTGCGAGAGCATTAAAGGCTACTTGCACACTAGGCGCAGCACGAACCATCGCTGCTATGAAAGTCCGCTTTATTTGGTTTTCAACTGCGGATATCTCCTCTCGTATCATGGAAAGCTGATTAAGTTTTTGTTTTTCCTTGATTCCTACACCGCTCTTCTGTAACCGTTCAATGCATTCTTCTTCTTTACGGCGGAGCGCATCGAGCTCACCAAAGCGACCATTTCCAGTCGCCAGTCTAAATTGATACGAGAATTGATTGTTGATGTCGTATAAATTAGGTCCTCCTCGGACTATTTCGACGGCCCGTTGATAGCCTGATAGAGCTGAGACAAAGAAGAAGCGACAGTATCTGATATTCCTGGTTGCTTGCCTTCGCCATTCGTACAATTCATAGACTCGATAATAATGTTTGACAACGAGGGAACGGTGTTTGAAACTTGTTCATTCGTGGCCCACGCATAGGTATTTAGTAACAAGCGAGTGACCTGTTCGGCTTGTAATATCATTTCCAAATCAATATCTTCTACAAGATCCAGCGAAGGATTGAGGCATGTATCAATCCATTCATCATCATCCGTTTCAACATTAGAACTTGTAGATTCAGTTGTTCCAAACGGTCCGTTCCTGTCACGTAATTTGAACATGGGTGGCAGAGGTACGTTTCTAATCGAGGAACTGTGCGATTGAAGCACTTCCATGGCCTGTCGAACGAGTTCATATTCCACAGTCGCTTCATAAGCAGATTGTGCAATCGCAACAGTTGACAATGTCGAATTATTAGCGTTTACGTTTGATGGTATCAAGTCCCCGACAGGGTACCAATTCCGGCGGCTCCTTCGTGGAGATTTATTTGCGAAAAGGGGAGGTTTGCGTCCCTTCTTATTTGCATAATAACTCGATGTGGGTGAAGTGGGGGTTGGAATTATCGATAGAATTGAATCTTTTCCACGTTTGGTGCATGCGTAACTTGCAACATGCGTGAGCAGCGGGCCAAGATCTAACTTTGTTATGAGATCTTCTGGCAGATGCACCTCTGACGACGGAGAAGAATCTATAATGCCGTCAGAAAGTGGCGTTTGTGTACTGAGAGCATGAGTGCTCTCTTCAATTGAAATTCGATTGTCGCATGAACTTGATTCATTTTGTAAAGTGCTCCCATCAAATGCTGAACCTTCACTACGGTGTTGATCGCGAGAGGGGAACATTTTCAATAGAGTACCTCTCCTTGCATGCCTGTGAAACGCCACTTTGTAATGAACCGATAGTGCTCCTCGAGAAAATGACAGAGATGTGGCGACCATAGGTAGCAAAATAAGGTGTGCATAGAACATCATGGATGCGGCCATCCTTGCCCGTGCACAAAGTTCGTGATAATGAAGTTGTATTTGAGTGAAATAGATGGCTTAATCGCTCAAACCGATGACTGTGATGGTATTCGTTTGCTTTTTTTTCTGCCGGATTAGTTGCCACTCGTCGTGAACGAAGGTTGATAGACAGATCACCGGCCGCGTGCACGACAACTAACCGAACCGTTGCAGAACAGGGCACGGGACATTTGTTCCTAGAAGTGCAGTTAAGAATGAGCCGTCGGTCGTCTTTTACGCTCAAGAATGATTCAAGAAGCGGTTGACCGAACTATGTGTTCGTCTGCGGTCCTTGTCATTGTGGGGGTCGTCTGAGGGTCGTCAGCGAAGGTCAGCGAGTCGTCAGACAGCGTCAGAGTCAGTTACAATTTTTTACAATACTGTCAGTTAGTAGTAGGTGAGTAAAGATGGCAACGGTCGTAAAATTGTAGGCTAATACGCGGGTCCATTTATTGTTACACATATTATATTGGACATGCTTGGACAATTTTGTGGGCACAAAAAATAATCCTACAACTCGAATCCTACGACAACCCACCAAAATCCTGAATCCTGACAACTGTGATACCTTTTCCAAGCCTTTTCCGAGCCTTTTCCATCATACCATACTGTGTCTCAGCGTGTCTCTAACAGCTTCGAACAACATCTACTAACATAGCCTAACATGGCCTCGCTCCTCCTCGCTCTCATCTGCTCTCACATTCATTTAATTCGCTCGTCCAGCAATCACGACCCCATGCATCACCCCTCGTCAGCCTCCTGCACAACTGAAATAAGAAAAGAAGCAGCAAAATGAAAGGAGTCTACAAGATAGGATCCTACATCCCCCGTATCGCCGCCAGCTGCTGGATCGCCCCCAACGCCGCGGTCGTGGGCAATGTAATTCTACACGAACACACATCCGTCTGGTTCGCAGCGACCATTCGCGGCGATAATCCAGAACCTATAGAGATCGGGCCACGATCTAACGTCCAGGATGGAGCAGTGATGCATGCTGATAACGGAGTTCCGCTGACGGTGGGAGCGGGAGTAACGATTGGTCACCAGGCAATGGTATGTGCACTATCATAAATGCCGAGAATCAATCGCTTCGTGTCCATCACCTCATCAGCAGTCATTTCTATCCATTGGTCCATAGCTTCACGGATGCACCATCGGGGACAATACACTGATTGGTATTGGAGCTACCGTACTAAACAATTCTGTTGTTGGTAAGAATTGTGTCATTGGGGCCCATTCTCTTATACCGGAAGGGAAAACTATTCCTGATGGATCATTGGTGGTGGGCTCGCCAGGGAAGGTAGTGCGGAAGCTTAGTGAGGAACAGATCGAGGCTTTGGCAGCAGGAGCGCAGCATTACGTTGAAAATATGGAGTGGTTTCAGCAAGAGTTACAAGCAATTAATGATGAAGAAGATGACACACGATCAAAGCTTTAGCATGTTACGTGTTTACGTAATTCTCTATGCAATGTTTGATATCAGCTTGAAATATTGATGGTCTCTGTGGATAGAGGAATAGAATGTTCTCTCGTCATGAGCTCTACAGCATAACGACATCAACTCAATGTGGCTTCTACCCACTTCTATTGTCGATTAAGAGATCAGAATGTGATTGTAAGTGTCAAACAATCTTTGCGAAGTGAGATATTTCACATATTAAGCAAAAAATGTGGCTGACTTGACTGTTTTCTGAGTGACCTGAAGTATTTTCCAGTGCATACTTTGTGGAGTAGTGCATAAGTCAAGTCAGGTAAACATAGAATTATCTTAAGTGTTTTACGTTTTTGTTTCTTGATTCATTACCTTCATAACACTATGGCCATGGCACTCACATTACTTCATCTTAGACCAAATCGATACATCGTAGAACGTGGTCAATGGCAAACTCATTAGAAGCCATCGCAAATATTGTAGCTCCAGCTCCAAAGATCACTTTCATATTTTGTTCAAAATTGCATCTGCATTGCTTGAACGTCACTGAGAGATTCCTGGAGACCTGAGATCTTATCCTTCAAGTCAGTAATGGTTGCATCCAAGGTTTCGTCCCGTGGAATCAAACTTTCCCAACTATCATCCGAAGTGAATTCCTGAGGGAATGTCGCGATCTTTTCCTTGAATGCGTTGTAAACGAAGTGATTGATCTGAAAATTGAGGTACGTTTGAATTTGTTCGTTCAACGCAAACACGTACTGCACTGCATATGACAGAATTTTATCTGTCTCGTCTTCATTTATCATTGACGTTCTATTCTCCGGAAGGAAATTTTTCTTGGATGACGCTCGCTTCCTCTCACGCTCACGAAGCATTTCCTTTGCATCAGTGCCTTTTAGGAGAGACATCATGCTTGATAAGTGTGAAAGCCTCTCAAAGAAAGATTCCTTCAGTTTCTTCTCGCGAATTTCTCGTTTGTGTGGTGTCTTGACATATGAGCCATCTGATGTCAACTGATACAAATCTTCATCGTCGTTGCTGTCTTCGTCTTCTTCTCCTTCATTGGGTTGAAATCCGGGGAGCGTTGGGTCAAGACATGAGTACCAGGGCTCAAGCGACAGATGAGTTCTATCCGCCGCATCATTCATTATTTCCCAAATCATATCATCAAACGTATTTTTGAGGTGTTGCTTCAACAAAGGACAACTCTTGAGCAATTGGCTCGTGTTTGCATCTCTGTAGGCCATATCTTGCAGCGCAACTTGGAACAAAGATCGAAAGATACTCCCTGCGTGCTTGATGAAGAAATTAATCCCGGGTTGGATCGAAGTTTTAGATGCCATTCTGACAATTGAGAGGGTGCACCTCTCCCAATTCTCTCGCTGCAGTCCACCCTGCAAATATCCTGCACCACTTGCCACAAAGTCCTTCATTGTGTGTGGATCTGGAAAAGCCTCTACACAACATTCGATGCAATGAAGTTAATTCGGGCATTCCACGGAGCGAAACATATTAGCCGACATTAACTCACCTGCCATTGTTGCGTTCAACAATTGGACTGCTCGCTGGAACTGCTTACCACCAAGAAACTTCTTGCTAGGATACACATGTTCAGGAATTTGGTTTTCAGCAAACATAGATTCAATAATATCTCTCCACTTTTCTTCTTCTTCAATTGGTACACGCATGCCTAACCTGCGACTGCTCCACTCTGAATCGTCCTCCTCTTGAAGCTCGTCTTCAAGATCTTTCATACAGTCTGGAAACTGTTTTGCCGTTTCAAGGTCGCCATCCAGATAATTTGAGATGCGTCCACACATCCCATGTAGCATGTTTCCTATCATGTACTTGAGATTAGAAGGATCCATAAGCCTTTGAAAAGTTGTTATCAAAAAGAAAGGTACTATGATTTCGATGTCTTTTCACTTTGAGTTATTGATATTGACTGATGACTTACCTTTTCCTTCCCTCAAAGGCATCAAGCTCTTCCTTGTAGTGTGACAAATCTTTACGCAGAGATCTGAGCACTTCTGGTAAACGGGTTGCTGTGTCCACTAACATTTGTTTCCTCATTTCATCGGAAGCTGTCTTGAATCCTATGCGCTTGGCAATCGCATCAACAATTACTCGATCGTCAGGGTCGATCTCTCTATATCTTGAATGAGTTTGCTGCCACTCGCGGAACATCTCAGCTTCATGACTCATGGCACCATCAAGCAATATCTTTCGTTCTGCGAATAGCGCTTCAGGTTCGATGTCTTCTCGAGCAAGGGTCGGGGTTATGATGAGGTAAGGGTAGATGTTGTTCTGGTGATACTCTTCGAAAAAATGATTTGTCTTGCTGCCACTCTTGGCGTCGCCAAGTTTATTGTCAAATTTTGTCATCATTACAATGGCATTATCATTCCAATTGCCTTTGCCAAATGTCTGATCACAGAAGTCGATAATGGAGTTAGTAGAAAACTCTTTGGGCTCGACGAGAACACAAAGCTTTGAGTTAGGCTTGAGCATTTGCTCCTTCAGAAGTTTCTTAATGTCTTCGCGATTATCTCTGCCGAGACCTTGATTTGCGATAATCCCTGGAGTATCTACAAATCGCATGTTTTGCACATTTGATGATCTGTACACAAGCTGCAATGCTTCAGTGCTAAATCTATCTTCGCTGGCGAGCATTCGGTTGTGCTCAGTAATGGCAGTGAATACTTCTTCAATTGAAAGGTCGTCTCCAGCCCATGACTCATCCAATTCTTAAGCGACAATGCGAGTGAAGGGCAACGGTGGGATTTGACTTGTTTGCTATGAAGAACTTGTCAAAGATGTGATAGATCTCACCGTTTCCATAGAGCTCGCACACTGGTACTTTTCTTGTTTCGTCGTGAATACAAGTTGTATCCAATGGGCATCGAGTGCCTGTACCTTCTTGGACAATATTCAAAGGGGCGTTCATAAAGCGCTCCATGATGGTACTCTTGCCACTACTCTGCATACCACAGATGACGAATGTGACAAAGGGAGCGGAGCGCTTAAGTTTCTCCTGGTAGAGTTTATTGATCTTGGCGACGAATCCAAGAAGCTCATCCTCGTTCTTGGCAAGCAACTTCGCAAATTTTGCATCCAATGTTGAGCTACCATTCCCCTTGTGCACGTTCCCTGATGGAGTGGCATCAACCGTTGCGATTCGAACATCCGCCCTCCTGAGCTTTCGCTCCAAGCGCTTTTGATTTCGTAAGTCTGACATGATTGAAACTATGAGCAGTGTTTCTTAAATATAGACGGAAGGCCTGAATATTTCAAATGAAATTTTCGTGTGGTGAGTAGTGAAAAGGAAGTCATAAAAAATCAATGACCTAAGAAATGACCTCACTACAGTTCTTTGCATTGTTCGGGATCATTCGTGCTTTTATGCTGGCGATGCTTGTCAGCTTGAGAGACCGAAAAGAAGAAAATGAAAACTATGTAGCGTCTGAGGCGAATACAATCGTAACAACAAATTCTCTAATACGGTGCATACAAAATAATGTGTTTGCTTTTGCTTGCCATGTCACAATGTTAATTTAAAATGAAGAGAGCATCCTGGTTTTAGCAGCGAGCTCTTGTATAGTTTTTTTACAAATCCAATGAATGAACTATAATCAACGTCAGAACAAAGATCCATTATAAAGTGCAATCACCGTCTCATTAAAAAGGCAACCTAGACATCCACTGCCTCGTTTCCGGTCTTCAACAACAATACAGCCTCCACAGCAGCCCTTTGCTGCTCGGTCTCTTCGTTCCTCTTAGTCCTCGGTGATGGTTGTGCCTTAGTCTCGTTGTTTCCTTCACGAGCTTGCAGCGGAGCCACTGGCCGATCCTCGTTGGTTCCTCTTCCGTACTTCTTGGCGCATTCTTCTTCGTGGTCAGCACATTCCTTGAATGTCGAAAACACGGCATTATTACAAACTTCACATTGGTAAGCGCATTCTGCAGGAGGTTGGTTCTCTGGAACCTCGTTCGGCAGCCATGCTCGAGGAGAAGGGGGAATGGAATTGGTATTACCGTTGTCATGAGGAGCCTGCATTGGCATCGGAGGTCGAGGAGGATAGCCTGGGTAAGGGTAGGAATACGGAGGGGCAAAGGGATGTGGCGCGCCGTCTTTGGCTGTGCCTTCTCCGCCATGTGTAAGTGGCGGTGGTGGGCGACCGTAGTAATAGTCGGGAGGAGGCGGTGGGTAGTGATATCCGTAGGGTCCTGGCGGCGGGGGGTGCCCTGATCCATGTGGGCCGTGTGATGGAGGAGGCCCGTAACCTTTATTCGAAAAAGGTAAATGCCGATTAATGATTCATGTTAGATGAGAGTATGGTATGTACAGCATTAGAACAAAAAGTTACGAAATCAACATCTTGCCATGATAACAATGACGCACCTGGAGGGGGACCATACCCGTCACCACCAGGATGCAGAGGAGGCGGCCTTCCGTATCCGAAATACGGATCGTAATAAGCAGGAGGACCCCTAGGACTCGGTCCAGGGGCGTAATGCCCTGGTCCATCATATCCCGGCGGGCCATCATACAGACCACTAGGCTTGATCCTCTTCCCCTCCCTATCATCGACCGGGGCATCACCCAATCTCTTATTACGAATCTTTGGACCGGGAGGAAGTTTGGGCGGTTCATTCGCCGCCATAGCGGCCTGACTTTCCTCGAGTTCGCGCTGGTATCGCTCTTTGTCGATGGCGGCTGCGGCCTCATATTTCGCACGATCGGCATCAGTGAGGGCTTTCCAATTTTTACTGATAAGTTTGCCGAGGTCGGCGAAGGCTATGGCACCTATAGGAAGCGAACAATAATTGAATTGAACAATGGTCAGCGAGACATGAAATCCCTGAGTCTGATGTTGTGTAATGTTGAGAGACCATTCGTACTTACCATGAGTCTTCCTATGCACCCTCTTTCCAGTCTTAGTCCTGTCTCTAATGGCAATCAACTCTTCCACCTTTACCACATCGGCATTCTCATCCTTCAGCATCTCCTCTCTGACCAATCTCTCCCTCTCATATTTGAAAAAGATATTGTAGGCACTCAATGGGCGCTTAGGACGATTGGGGTTCTTAATGATGTATTGCCGCTTCTTCTTCTTATTTGTCACGGCTTCATGAGAGGGGTGCACTTGCAGGGTGGGTGGGTGGTGAGGATGTGGTGGCATGGCAGTGTGGGGAGGGTAGAACTCCGGCGTCGGATTTGGAAAGGAAGGTTCGACGCTGTCAGCTGCTAGTGGAGCTGGGTGCTCCGCCTTCGTTTCTTCAGTGGCAACAGGTGGGGCATCTTGCGGCAGTGCTTCTTGTTTGGTCTCAGGTGACGATTCGGCTATACTGTCAGCAGCGTCCTGAAATTCCTCGACCTTCGTTTCGGCGATGTCCCGATGCTCGACTTGTGTTGCTGTAGTCTTGACTTCCTCCGCAACTGGAGCCGCGGGATCAACGTCCCCAGCCTTGGGGACTTCTTCCGACGGCTCGCCACTGGCCTCCCCGGCGCGTTCAACTTCTGTCGGCATCTACAACGATCGGCGGTTGCTGTTCGCTCTTGGGGCCGCTTACGATTTAAATTCTTTGTCTATCTCGGAAGAAAAACCAGCCTGCAGTCGCGGGAGGTGTGTATCGATGATGGGGATGCTCGATTCCGTCCGCTAACAATACGATTATTTGACGATGAACGATGATGGATCGACTTGGATCGACTTCCCTATGAGGTGATTTGAATTTGGCTGTGAACAATTTGAATTGTAATTCTTTATGCCATCGATTATCAGCATGTGCATGATAATAGCGCAAGACTGTTTATGCCATTTCGGATTCCTCGGCTTATTGGTTGAGAGGACACGCGCCGGGGACATGATAATAAATCGTCGATTTCTATTGATTCCTACGCAGCGGTATCCGTTGGGGGCCTATGCAATGTTATTTGAAGGCCAGACGCTAAGGCAGTACGTGATGATGTAACTTCAAGTCAAGAAGTGAAGAGTTATAACTACCATTGGCTGAAGCTGAAGATAGGGAGGAGTGCTTAACCCTTCCTCTGGAGTGCAATATTAGAACAAGTTTGATTACAAATCCCAAGGAACAAGTATAATATGGCTAGCCCTGACAAAAAAGAAATATCTGATCTTCAGCTTAAAGCCTGTACCTGAATGAGCTTCTAACTCCTTCACTAGTCTGAGAATCAGTCATGTCAGTAGTGCAACAACTATGGTGCAAGTTGGGAATCCAATTTCTCAATGTCTGTCTAAATTAGGGGTGTCGCCAGCTGCAGCCCATCCAATACATCTCAATGGTATGTATATACTCTTGACTCACATACGAGTGATCTACCAATAGAGGTTTGATGTGGTTTCGAAAGAAATGTTGCCAGCTGGAGTCATCAGATGTTGTAACTTATTTTGCGTGGCCATGGTTGTTACTAGGCCGTCACTTTGATTGTTACCACATAGGTGCGAGTCATAACCTGGGTCATCAGGCTTGTTTTCGGGATGCCATTTGGACTGAGAAAAGATCTTCGCCAACTGGCATCAGGGTCATCACAAAACCTTCATGATATCATCACTTAGGGGTGTCGGTTGTAGTTGTATTTGTCATCCCCATGGTTGCCCTTGTCATCAGAAGGTACCATTATAGCTGCTGTTGATTAGACGTGGGCTAAAAAGCATTGCACACAAGATCCCCAAGCAGGCATTGACACTATATGATTCCAAAAAGCCTTGACAGTGCAAAGATCACACAGCGTTTCTGTGCATTCTTCAGCATTAAGGTGGGCCTTTCTCTAAGACTTATCTATGCACTTAGGGTTGTTTGCTCTTCTGCGATACTAAACTACACATCATATTATTTCTTTTTTCGTAAGTGTCGTCATAGGTTGCCGGTGATGTCACAAGGGCTGTGACAAGGTCATTGGCATTGTAATTGTAATGTCATCATCGGTCACAAGGGATGTGAAGAAGTCCTAGCCCCAGTGGTCACAAACATCCTCACATGGTTCAGAAAGGTCATCAGATGAGCAAGAAACTTGAAAAAGTCTCACTTGTTGTCATTTGATTTTATCTCTCCAAAAAGCTTCCACATGGGAACTTTGTCTGTCTTGTGTATTGCCATTTTTGTGCAACATCCTGACCCTGAAAAAAAATCAATTTACTTTTGTGGTGCCCGCATGGCATCAAGGATTGATGGAGCTGAAGCAAAACTCTTCACAAACTTGAACTCATTGTGTCCCTGAAACGCCTATTGTTTCATGTAAACAAATATTGATTAATCTAAAATATCATAGCTCTCTGTAAAACGTTATTATTCTCTGAAAAACATGAAATACAAAGTGATATAACATAGAGTTCATGAGGGTATGAAGCAAGTGTTATTGATAGTACCAGCACAAAAAAAAGAAAATCAGGCTGAATCCTTTGGACTGCCCCTCATTTTTGGAAGAGGGGAGGCAATGCGCCAGGTATTTTGTCAGGCAAAATGTAATGCAACCCCTGTGCGGTTCATTCCCAATGTAGTTGTCTGTCCTGGAGCATGACAACCTCAAGGTCTGAGCAGAAATGGCAATAGTGGCAAGCATAGGTGCGGTGCAAACAGTAGCATTGAGATATAACAGCCTTCCAAGCTCAAGTGAAGTTGCAAACAAACAACAAACAACAAACAACTTGAGCAAAAGGAAGATACATATGGGCTAGTGGCCATCCCTTGAGAAAGGCAAGACAGATTTGATCAATTATGACTGACCATCAATGATGAGTCTCCATCATCGCCAAAGTTTGGTTCAAGACTCACTGGGGCATTGACATCAGTATGAATTGTTGAAAGATCGGAGGTTGGTGCAGGGTGTCCAAGTCCAATATGCAAATCACTTGGTTGTTTGATTGTATTGAAAGCAGTTTCATTTGAAGGAACAGACTAAATATCATTGTGTTTGAGGCTCCTAAAACATAACAGTTCAAACATAACGTCAATTCCCAAAGAGTAGGTTTCTACTAGACATTCAATTTTCATGGTGAGATATCACTATCGCAATCCGTATGTTTGAATACATGATGCTGCCAATAATACAATGAATGAGTATGTTGGCTATGATTGAGTTAACAGTTATCAATTACTAAGTAAAACATTACAATTGCACCATGTAAGCTTGATCATTGATGAAGTTTTTAATTCAAAACTAATAGATCTCATGTGCTGGCAAAATTGTACCAAGATAAGACAGATACAAAAGCAGTTTGAAGAAAACAGAAATTATTACTGAATACTTTCACCTAAAATGTGAGCCTAGAATAGGTGATGCCATGGCAATGTTCATTACTTATCATCCACTAAACCCCATGTTGCCAATTTGATGAAGGTTAAAAAGGCATTTGTATTGATTGCGAGTTTAAGATCATGCTGCCTCTTAAGGGCAGAGTCTCCTTCCTCTTCAGCAATCTGATCCCAGTGGGCCTGACATCCTCTAAAGTAGGTTGTAGAACAGCTTTAACACCTGGTTCAGGAATGACTGCTCAGCTTCATGGACCTTTTCATTAGCATTACTTGTGACTTGGAAAACTTTGAGTCATCCTTTAAATCCTCTTCAAATCCTCCATGGTACACCTAAAGCCCTGAAAATATCTGTTTCCATAATATTATGACATGTCTGTTTCCATCATTTTATATCATACTGAAAGACCCATAGGATTTTGTAATATGTTCTACATTACAAAAAAAGCTTGAGATATATTTTGTAATATTTTCATCCCTTTCTAAACCTACTCACTAATATAGTTGTTTTGTCTTTTTTATGAGGTCATTACAGAGAGAAACATGATTCCAGAGTTTGGTTCCTAAAATAAGTTAGAGAGATGAAAAGTAGTAAGTATCCCAATTCTGAAGTCAAAAAGGAAAATTGGCAGGAAAAAGGTTAGCTCACAACACACTATCATCGCATGTTCACTGCATGTGCTTTGCATCAAAAAAATATAGAATCATGGGTTACAATGCATGCAATGTGCAACTTGAAAAATATGAGCAAAATGGATGACCTGCTTGTGTTGAACGGGAACGCAGAATGGGGTTGCTCTGATTTAATATCGTCCAAGATCAGTCCTTATCATGAAAGAAATGCTGCTTGAAAATTTTGATGTATCATCTCTCCCATTCAGAATTTTCATGTTTAACAGAAATGATTGTAATCTTGTCATCATTCCTTTTCCTATTTAAGAGGTGCATAAATTTGCAATCTAGAACCTAATTATTTTGTAGTCAATCTACCTACGTTGTATGATATGTGTTGAAGTGACATTGACTTCCTCTAGATAACAGAATATTTTTTGTAACCTATCTTGCACATTTTACTGTAGATAGATTACTTTTAGCAACATGAAATTTACATGCCTTGTGCATGCAATCACATAATGATATCCCCATTCTTTTGCTGCAGTACAATATTTGCAAGTGGTGAAAATATTGCACCGTAAGATATACATTCCCACAATAGGTAATTTTGGCTCAGCATTATTATTTGGAGCAACATCCTTGTGCCTTTTTGCTATGTAACATGTGAAAGCTAGACATATATGAAATATTATGAAAAGTTGTACTGGACATTACAGGCCTCGTCACCCTGCAGCACCTATAAATTTCTGTTAAGTATTATCTTTTTAAATGTTTGTTGGTGCTGTAGATGATGCGTAAAAATAGGTAGAAATAATATGGTGCAAATATTGCACCATAGGAGAAATCAGGAATTTGACCAAATAGTGTATGGTGCCAATGTTTCACCATAGCTTTAAGACAGGCAACTTTGCCACATGGAAATTTTTCTGCAGTCCAACTGATGACAAGTGACAACTTCCGCACTTTTTGGACTCATGTGACTACCTTTCACGACCTTGGTGATGACATTGTGATGACCCTGACAACCTACTGTGAAGACACTTCAACAACCCTGATGACTAGTGGTGAAGGTTCTTTGACTATCCTTGTTAGGACTCGTGACTACCTTGTGACTGTCATGAATGATGTCGCTGACAACTGTTGTAATGATGTTGTCAACCATGCACAAATAACCGATTCAGACCAAGTGGTGAAAAAAACGAAAAGGGACAAAGAAGATTAAGATCCGTAAGTGGTGATGTGGCAAACTTGTGTGACTAATATGTGACTACTACTACTACTACTACTACTACTACTACTACTACTACTACTACTACTACTACTACTACTACTACTACTACTACTACTATTACTACTACTACTACTACTACTACTACTACTACTACTACTACCACCACTACTATTATCTACTACTTATTACTACTATTTTACCACTTATTATGCCACTTGCCACCATTTACTTATTTACATACTCATTTACTTTACCACTATGATGCCACTACCACCACTCTTATTACTACCATATTATGATACCACTACTTTATGATTTACTTATACTACTTATTACTACTGTACTATTATGATACGATTATGATGATGACTACCACAATACTACTACTGACTACTGACTACCACTACTACCACTACTAACCACTACTACTACTACTACTACTACTACTACTACTACTACTACCACTACTACTACTACTTACAACACAAACACCTGATGACCCAAGTGATAACCAGAGACCAACCCCAATGACCCTGACAACATTGGGTGACTACCATGGATGATCAATGTGACAACCTGGTGATGACGCTCAAAAGTTTACATCTGATGAGAGGGCAATAGTTAGCCCCAAAGTTGAAAGTTGCCTTTCTTTCTGGGGGTGGGGATATGACTCCGCAATAACATTCCATTTCATAAATCAAAACTTCAGCCGTTCATTCATGATCTGATTTTTCCTGACTAGAGGTTTGGGGAAAGGTCATGGCATGATCAAATTCATGACAACATGTGCATGTCCCAGAAATGAAATCATGCCATCTTGTCATGCATTTTACACCTATGCTCTGTCAAATAGTCTTCAGTTGGCATGGTTTGTCTGTATTCATTCATATCTCACTATTTCACACCAAGGATTGTGCTTTAATTGGTGTTAAAAGTGGATACAAGACTGCATTTATGTTGCCACTCCACTTAAGTCTCATTCATTGTCATAAAACATGGAAAGTATGGTATTTTCTGCATTGACTTTGTGTAACTTGAATGAAGAAATATGTTGGTTCCTGAAATTTCTCCCAATAATACATAGGGCATATCCTTTATAAAATGTTTTGCTGATTACTCCAAGCCATAATATTTCTGTATTGCCAAGCTAATTTCATGAACATTTTTTCCTGGTTTGTCATATTAAATTTGTTATACTATAAGTCTTCATTTTCATTTTAAATAAATTGGTATTTAAGTAGATAAGTATACTACATGAAGCATGTACAAGTAGAATGATGATACCCAGGAACAAGTTAATTGAAAAAGTGATGATGATGGATGCTGTGCATCCATCATAATCGTCAATATCCAACCCACCCCCACAACTTTTCAATGACAATGAGACTTTTCTGGCAGAACTAATACACTCTTTGTGCAGTGGCTTTCACACTGTCACTGTTTAAGTGACCACAACCACTTCCTGGGTTCCAATTTACTTTTTTGTTATTTTGTTACTGTCATCAAAACCCCAAAAATATTACAATCACAGTGAACATGGTTATTCCCCACTAATTACTGTATATTCCCCAGTAATTTGAGAGTAGGAGTTTCATTGATTTCTCTAACCCCAACCCTACAATATTTTTTGTTAGACAGTAATTTCATGGTGACAAGAACCAACTTCTCTCCAAAAAAGGCAATATTACCTAGGGATCCTAAATTATTTGAGAATTACAGGGGAATTTGCAATTTTGACCACTTCCCCTCACAGCTAACACCTTCACGCAACAGGTGTTGACAAAAAAAGTCAGAATGTATGTTTTTTATTTTTCATGTGCAAGATTTTAATTAAAGCTGTGTTCCTTCTCCCATTCACCACACCAGCAATGAGTAGTTAGCCC
The DNA here is from genome assembly GCA_013187285.1 of Cyclotella cryptica. Classification (NCBI taxonomy): domain Eukaryota; phylum Bacillariophyta; class Thalassiosirophyceae; order Thalassiosirales; family Thalassiosiraceae; genus Cyclotella; species Cyclotella cryptica. Next base: position 503,125 of record JABMIG010000084.1, read on the forward strand.
ACAGATTATTCATTGATTGATATTGAGGGAAACATACTATTTAATTTAATTGCAATTAAAGTGATGGACCATATCACTCGTTACATTATAAAATATTTTTAATTAATTTCCAACAACAAAGAAAATCTTTGAGAAGCAAGACTATTTTCAAATAATGAAAATAGTCTTATTTCCCAACATTTGCCTTATTTTTTGCAGAAGGCTTACTTTTTGAGAATAAGAGGCAAACCTACACAGGAATAAGATGAGTTCATATAGTACTCAAATGTAGGCTTATTTCTCAAAAATCGGCAAATTTTTGAATGAGGCTTATTTATTAAAATAGTCTTGTTAATAGTGCAATTTTCAAAAAATAAGCTTCATTTGAGACATAAGGGTATTTTTGAGAAAGACACAACTGCTACAAGATTCCGTTCATTGAATCATATCACAGCTATTATTACAAAAAAATAAGTTCCCCAGGCCCACTGGCACCAACTCCCCCTCACATCTAACATTAACAGAGATTACATTATTTTGCTTGTCTTTTCATTAGTGAGCTTTAATTAAAATGTTAAAAAGTTGTTTGTTGTCACATCTCATTGTACTACTGATTGTTTAGCTAAACCCTATTACAATGGATGTTGGCAAAATCGGTCTGAGTATGATTTGTTTAGCTTGTTTTTTATTTGAGAGTTTTCAATTGAAAAGTCATTTTCATGATGCCCCACTGATTTTTTCTCTGCAGTTAGTCTTAGCTACTCATGCCACCTCTCTTCACACCCAAGGCCTATAACATAAACAAAGTTTGACCTAAAATTGACCAATAATTTTTCATCTCCACATTTTGTAAAACTAGATGCACAACTTCACATCAAGATGTTGAAAAACATAACCTGATTTGTATGAATACTTTTAGAAATTCATCACCAGGCTATGATAGAATCATGACTGTTTGTATTATCCTTGGTCATACTTATATCACATCAAATAAATCGATTGTCATTGTAATCCATGATATGCCAACATTTTTATCCTATCAAAAAATTATCGGCATCTTGTCAACTTCCTGGTTTACTGTTCTGCAGGGTAGGGTACCTTTTCCCCATCAGTTGTTGCACTGACTGTGGGGTGTGTATGTTTTTGGAGGAAGCAACTATGTTATGCTTGTTTTGCGTATATGTTGTGCTGGGAGAATGATTACTTTATGGCATAAGCAACAACCAGCTGGATTTACTACTGTATATACTGGAGCATAGAACCATAAAATGTGCGATCATTTTGAAATGTTAACTTTAGTGGTTCTTATACCCCGAATGAAGCTAGTTGTCCTCACTCGATGGAAGAAATGTATCTCTTGTCTTTATTTTTTACCTCTATTACCCTACCCGAAGGGTACTGTACACAGCACATCACACACATCACTACAAACAATCGCCAGCATCCCGTGCAGCACCTCACCATGGTGACGGGTAGTGAGTTTTTGGTCATAATTAAATAACTCGGCAAATATTTGAACGTACGGGGAACTGCACATATGGGGAAATTGGTGTTAATGAGGAGAATCTAAAGGCGATAGCTTAGAACAAACAGAGTGCATTAATTGGCCGAGAAAAAAAAACAAATGTTCACAAAAATTTGTCATTTTGCAGTGGTGGTTTTTATACCAGGTGGTTCTTATTCTTATGCTCCGGTATATACGGTAGGAGATATGCAAATAGGTATGTTTCTGGTGACATAGCAAAACTGCTCATAGGGTTTTTAGTTCCATGAGATGGGTTTAAGTGATTGGAAAATACAAAAGTGCATAGAATGAGCCCCATTGGGAAGCTTGGTATAGCACCCCATCTCTGTCATAAACAGTTCTTTGAGGGGTCTCTTGGGTCTTTTTGTTTCATGGCACTGATTTCTTGCTGGATATTCATGATACATTGCTTTAGGGGTCACAAGTCACCATATGGGTACCCTCAAGTCAATCCAACAATCTAGTTTTAGCTTATTTGCCCCTCAACCCAGAGCAGTTTTTATGGGACCACCCTGAAGCGACAAATCATTACTGAAGTTGAGTCAGTGAAGGTTGTGGGTCTCTGTCTTATCAACAAAAATGATCCCACACAGTTCCAGATGAAGGTGTTGGTTGCCCACTGATTGAATTTTGGTTTTTGTTGGTCCAAGGAGAGTGTGTTCAATCTCACAGACTCCTTCTATGAAGGAATCCTTCAGGTGGGCCATATTGAGGGTTTGTCTATCCAACAAGGCACCCATGCTCACCATGAACAACACCACTCTTCATGCCTGTGAACTCTCTTGCATCCCCATCTTCAAAGAAAACTCCAACAATGTTGGCATGGTTCTCCATCTCTACAAGGATAGTCTTGGGCCTGGTCAGCAAAGATTGCCCTGCTAGTGCTAGGATGCAAGTCTTGTGTAGAAGAAGCCCTTTGAAGCCCTTGGTTTCCCCAATACTCTCTACTCCCCTAATGATCCACTTGGCATTAATACCATCATGAGTATGAGCAAGGAGGAAGGACAGATGCTGGGATTCAATCTTGGTGGTCATGCATTCTGCCCACTCTTCATGACCTCCATTGTTAACGAACCACAAGAAGCATGGGAGAATCTTGCCACATCTTGTCATAATTATGTTCTGCTCAACATGCTTGTATGACTTGTGGCTCTTCTTTGGAAACGGCCAAGTTCAATGCATTTGGGTGGAATGGTAAGTGAACTCTTTTCAATGGTGGCTTTGGGATTTGGGATTGATATACTGGGTTTGGGTTTGGGTTTGCAGGAAAAAATCATACAAAGTGTCAAATTATGGGATATAATTACAATGATTATAACATGAGTTTAGTCTCATTGGTTGTATTTATATCATTCTGAAAAGGAATGACTGGCAAAATACATTCTTTTCATTGTGAGAAAAATCACTTACCATCACTCTCAATGCTGTGTCCATGCACACCACCATTCATCATGATGAACAAAAGGACATTGGGAAATTCTGCGGGTGAGGTTAATTGTTCAACAATATCCTCCTTATGAAAGCAATGCTTCATAGGCATGAAGATATACTGCCATGAATGTGTATTTCTCTCTGCCTTCTTGTGTACCATGAGAGTAGAAAGCAGAATGAAAATGGTGTCATATTGGCAAATGTAACGTTAATTTATCACTGTGTACCTGCCACCATGAACCTGTTGGTCACTAAGGTGTAACAGATGGAAATGTCATTCTGGTTCTGTGAATCTTGGCCACCCAACTGTTATGTAAGGTTCAAAAGGGGGGTAGATGACTGTGGTATCTCCAAGTTATGTAGAGTGTGGGCCTTCATTATTAGGTACTATTCGTAGTATTTCCATAATCAAATTCTATTCTTTCCAAGAAGGCAACCTCTGTGTACTTTATATTAGACTGGTTCACATTTATGTTGAAGTGGCTGCTCTGTTGGAATTATCATAGAGATTCAATGTCTGAAGTAATATGATGATGCCATTGACATGCCATCCGATTTTTGGATCAATGTCAATGCATCAAGATACTACACATCTCTTTCTTGAATGCCTCAACACTACCTAATAAATGCAATCTAATCATATTCTCATTGTGGCCATCATCAAACATATTGAAGAAATGCTTGTAAGACTTCTCAACTTCCACCTGATTGCTTGTTCCGTCAATTTCAGATTTTTCTGCAACAGAAGCATGCCTCTCCCATGCTTCAGTGATTACATAACATGATGCTGGTTGTAGATGTTTAATCAAGTGTGTAAAAGATATTGACCTCAGCCTCTTGTGTTGGGGAAGAGGAAATCCAGCCCACATTCCCACCAGAACTTGGCGTTCTTTCGGTCTATCAAGTCGAATGCGAAGAAGAAATGCATTCAATACAGCTGCAAAAGAAGGTAGAAATGATAATTCACGCAACTCATACGGGTAAGTCTGTTCTCCGAGTTTTTCAGAAAAGGTATCAATGCATTTTTCCCAGCATCTGATGAACACGTCCAGAAAATCAGCCTGTGCTTCTGCTTCGAGCAACTCATCTCTGAATGCCATGTCTCTCAATAAAGTCCAATCTTCTCTCTTTAAGATTGGACGGCACGTAAGAGTTGGACAACTAATGTCATTACTATTCGATCCTCGTTGCGCTTTTCTGAGCTTTTCCAAGTATGATGCAGCCAATTCGGTTTCATTGTTCTCGTAATATTTTCGTTTCGTTTGGCGGTCCCGGAAATCCACCATATGCTTCGGGACTTCTTGTGGAGAAGTATCCTTGTATTTAAACCACACATTGACAGCTGTGCAGGCACTTTCTGATTCTACACGATGCCACCACCCAGGAGGAATGTACAATGCTTGCCCTGCAGAAACCGATACTATGTGTGTCCTTCGTCGTTTAAGCTCTAGAATGTTTTGTTTTGCCTCAGAATTCACTGAACCAATACGCGTTCTTCTCAACATGACGGGATGATTAGCATGTTCAGAATAGATGGGCGAACCTACAATACAGCCTGGAGGACATATTTCAACCGTTTTCACACCCTCCGTCACCAGAAGCAGGTTGTCCCGATCGTCATAGTGAACATTAGTGCAGCAGGTTTGAGGTGCGTGCCATAGATTTATATCATGAATTGTTATGTTGTTTGTTTCGTTGTCGCTTTTATCATTTGCTTCTGGATTCCCTACCATTAAAAACGACGGCATACGCAGCATTGCTGCCAACGGTTCCAAGCGAGACCTAGCGACCGAATTCGTCATATTAACGTCGTGCTTTTCATGTTTGCTGACTCGACCATCTAGTTCAATTTGTATTTGAGGCTTGCAATCATAGAGCTCCTTTCTATCACACGAAGATGATATTGTAAGGATGGGTTCTTGTGCAACACAGACAGCCATGTGAATCATACTGTCGTCTTTGGAGGTCTCAGCGTTGACGGCGTCGAAATCATGCGAACTGACTCTGTTCCACGAAATCACTTCTTGTAAGGTCATTTCCGAAGTAACTTGATCTTCTTGTCCCATGAACGTAGGACATCTAGCTTTGCCATCTTTTGTACAAAAGGATATCGCTCGATCAAGCTGTTGTGGCAACTCGCTGGTCTCTTTCTCCGTTGATGTATTCGAAGAAAACGCACATTGAACAGTGACCATTGTCTCTAAAATGGTCGACGGTAGTGACGCCACACGACACAGAACTTCTCTATCACAGTTTGCCATTTCATTTCTCTCTTTATTGTTTGAATGTGAAGACCTGTTATTGCTTTCACTTTTCATACCGTTGAAAGGCACCGGATCGACGGCCCTGAAAGAAGATACATCAGCAATCTTGACAGGAATACATCTAGCAAGATAGTACTGAAATGCATTCCAAGACGATTGGTGGAAATCTGCCAATTCATTCATCCCAACAGAACTTCCTCGCTTCCTTTTTTTCATGCCAAAGTAAGAGCCACTCGTATCCATAGCTGCACCGACTGGAATCCACCGCTCGGGGTCGTACTGATCAATCGTATATCCCGATGTGGTTGAAACTGTCGTGCGCAACGTGGGCTCACTGACAAATCCAGGGTCGTCTTCATGGCCGCCATGTTTTTCGGTGCCGTCATTGTCTGGGGCGGCGAAAAGCACGTCGATATACCCGGGGCTCAAATATCCGGGGTCGGAAAGACCGTCAGTGGACATGCTTTGGTTCATGAGAAGTCTCCCAAACTTCGCACGGTCGTGTAATTCGTCGTGATTCCGCTTTGACGCAATGAGAAAACATGGGAAACGAAGCCTAGACAAAGCCTCATGCAAGGTCAACAAAAAAGTGGGCTCCCGTTGGCAAAATGAATGGAGTATGTCTGTGCACACAACGAATTGTTATTAAGTACGTACTATGGTACCAAAACAATATGACATCCATCGTGTATTGTCAGGTATTGTCCCATACCTATATGCCAAATTGTTCAAAAGGGATTGTTCGGTCTACAAAAATGGGAGCGCTCAGACTCGCCACAGTTGCCCCCTTTATTTTCCCACCTTTTCCCTCTTGGCACGGCGCTGAATCCTCGCTGAATAGAGAGGTCTTAACACCTTTCCTTACGCAAAAAAATCTTCCTTACGATGATGTGTTTGTGACTTGGGGACCTCAATTTTAGCGATTATGGGAATATTTGTGACAACGTTGCATTTTCCGGAAGGTGCCAGTTTTGTGAGGGATAACATCCTTCCTTCCGCACCACAAACCCACGATTTTCTAGAGCTCATGCGTGCATGAGTTAGCAATACAAATTCAACGTAAATTATCGTCACTTGAGTTCGGGAACTCATCTACTCACGAGTTCCTAATTTCGTCAGGTATTGTATCTTGACGTCTCGTGATAACCTTGTCTAGAGCCGATGAACAAGGAAATGGTCATAAATGACCCCGATCGCCTGATTCTTTCCGTATGGTACCCTACCATACAGAATCTGTGAACGTGGCGCAACACAAGGTGTGTGCCAAAATAGCCATACTGTCACTAAGCATACACCACTCTACTATAACATACAATACCTCTCTCTAGAGATGACTCTGTTGTCACTTTGAAGAATCATGTCAATAGTGACGTGATTCGCATTTTGGTAGGATTCTTGTTATCATGTCAGATGATTCCTGTCAAAAAGAAGCGGAAGAATTTCACATATACTAGTTCCTCTTTGAAATTCTTCCTTCTGAGGTTCTGTAAAAACGCGTAAGAATAACAACTCTTTTTCATTCTTCCTTCCGCGAAAAATTTTACGCACGCAACTTTACGATTACATGTAAATTCCACATGTCACTAAAAACATCAAGCGTAAGAATTTTTGCGTAAGGAAGGTTGTTAAGACCTCTCTAATCACTCAGACAACTCAGATTTCGGAACCGACGACGTCTCGAACGATGGCCGCTTCCATCTCATGTTTTTCATCTCTTCAGCCAACACTATTGGCGCATAAAAGAAGCCCATAATTTGTGTCTAACCAGCTTACCTCTAACATGCAGTGGTCAACGTCGTTCCTATTCATCGTAAACCTGGCATCCTTTCATGTAGGGCGATGTCGCTCTTTTGTTCTGGCCCCTCCACGCATTAATCCCCGTCACACTCCAATCTCGTCCGCCACACGTCAATCTGTCGATCCAACGAATGCAATCGCATCATCTGGTGAGAAGTTATCTCCGCCATCTGTCGTACTGCAAAGAGTATTCGAACAAGATACGCGGCCCATAATCCTATTTGACGGAGTCTGCAATCTCTGCAACTCGGCGGTGAACCTCGCATTAGACTGGGACCCCAAGGGTAAATTACGATTCTCCGCTCTCCAATCGAATGTGGGACGATCTCTCTTGCAAGCCCATGGACGCAAAGCCGACGATATCAGTTCCATTGTCTTTGTGACAAGTGAAGGGGCTTATGTGAAGTCAGATGCGATTTTGGGAATTTCACAGGAGTTAAATCCATTGCCGTTTGTTCCTATGCGACCATTGGCTACGTTGGGACGATGGGTGATCCCGCAGTTTTTGAGGGATTTGATTTATGATGGAGTCGCCGATAACAGGTATTCGATTATGGGAATGAGAGACCAGTGTCGATTTGATTCTGATGGAGAGTTTACTGATAGGTTTGTCAGTGACGATTTGGCTTTGGCAGATTTCTAATATTTGTGTTTATTGATTGTATGACATCCAAAATTGCCAAACAACTCTACGGTTCTGATTCATTACAAAATAATTATATCTGTACATTCATTTCCTGTGATAGTGCGATGTATATCTCTCACTCTCCACTATGCTTGTAACAGATGTTTTTTTTTGCGATGAAATGATGATTGACGATATAATGCTGCATTCGGGTAGGAGAAAAATGTAAGTGCATGAGGGGTTGTTTTAGGAGTACAAAATCAATCCGACAGTGTCTTCAAGTGACTGTGTTCTTATGTGGTGTCAGTGTACATAGTGTCCAGTTATGTGACGGTATTGGAATATGATGTATGTAGTATAGATGAATTTAAATTACCTTTAAGGTATTCTAAGAAATTTCCTCATTTTTCATGAAAATTGTATGGATTACGTCGAACATGCGAATTATGAACAAAGGTTTAGGTTCGGGTCAATGCCGGAGGAGTACGTTATCATCTCGTTATCATGATTATGCTATGATTATGCCATGATTATGAATGTGCGACCTACCTGTAGACACCAGTCGCCAAGCACGCACAACAAAGCAAGTTTCGTGTTTCGAGCACTTCATCGAGAGCTTGATGTCAGCTTGGTGTCCCTCGGCCAGAACAAAGCCACGCTTGAACGAGTGCTGGGTTATAAGAGGGTTATAGGTCATGAACCTCCTGCCCTGTCGACGGGAGTGAAATGCACCGCAGCTCGGGAAACCCAAATGAGAGAGTACCCTTCAACTTTCGAGGAACGAGCATTTCCTACACCAAAATCTACGGTCAACAAGGTGAATAATATCAAGTTGATTCTCGGCACGGCAACGTTGCTGCTCCGTCTATCATTTTCCCATTCAAACGGCGTTTCAGCGTCATCTTGGATGCCATCCTTCTCTTTCAAGCATCCTTGTGCTTTCACAGACAATCGAATACCTACAAAAACAGTCATAAATTTATTCTCCGCAAAGCAGCCACAGACATCAATTTGTTCTGCCTCGGCATCCGTACTTACCCGCATTGATTGTTCTCAAGCACAACAAATCCTAGACGCAGTTATCTGTCCATCTGAAGAAGAACGGGATCGAGCCACGGCAGGAATGCAGGCATTTGCTTCTTCCGCCGAAGAATACAGAGGGAAAGCCATAAAGGGGGACGATCCAAGGAACCAGTACACGTACGGGGAATTCCCGTTTGACAGTTTTGATGTATTGGTTGATCGAGCTTTGGAATTAATGGAGCAGCAAGGAGACCTGAGTGATGGATTAACTGATGAAAAAGGAATGAGAAAGAATAACATGGTGGATCTAGGATCGGGATGCGGTCGATTGGTATTATATGCGGCCTTGACTCGTAACAATGCAGGAAGTGAACAGCGATCGCCAGACGCTGACGAGAGTCGCACTTGGGACTTTCATGGGGTCGAAATTGGATCGCATTTGCATTCATTAGCTGTCAGGTCATTAAAACGAGGGGTTGAAAATGGATGGTTTTCGTTTCATTCGACAAATGTCGACGTAGTGGACCCTGCTGCCGTGGGTGCGAGAAGCAAGATTGAGTTTCACAATGGAAATGCATTGTTGGTGGATGATCCTTACTTTCCATCTGCAAAGGATGGCAAACACGGAGACAATGTGACAACTCGCACTTCAATCCAATCTGTACTGTCTCAAGCGACACTCCTCTTCGCATATTCTACAGTGTGGGAAACTGATCCATCTCAACCATTCAACCCTGAACTGCAGGCTATGATTCTATCGCCCAAGTGGTCACAGGCATTAGCATCGCTTTGTCCTCGGGGGTGCATGGCAGTGACTACTGATAGGGCGCTGAATCCTCAGGATGGTTGGAGATTTTTGGAGAAGATGGAAGTTGAGAATCCAAGTGTTTGGGGAAGTGTTGGGTATATTTCTGTTCTGGAGAAGTAATGAGACAATCAGTTGGCTGATGCAGTAGGCAGCTCGAATAGGGAGGAAAACCAACTCCAAGCTGGTGAGGACGCCCTTTTTTATCCTTTCCTCTGCTTGACAGCATGACAATAATTGTCATCTACCGTAGTGTTAATATTGTCGGTCCAGCACATTTTTTGGATGGCTGGGTGTATTTTTTCATGTCCGGCACATTTGGGCAGTTCGATGTGCAGTAAAAACTCGTCCTCGTGAGGGAAATGCTCACCACAGAACTACGAAGCCTTTGCTTTTGTCTCTTGGTCTAAGTCCTGGACCATAGTAGCCACCTACTGATTCCTTCGTGGTAATATGATAGATGAGAAACATATAGTGAAATGAGGTATAGTTTACAACCAGGAGTTCAGCATTGTCTGGTCATTCACTGTGTTGAAATCTAATGAAAACCAAGAACAATGAGTTGGCACCCATTCTCTCTGTACACCCTACTGCATCCCACTGTAAATGAGAAAGCAAATTTTCACTCTTTTTCTGTACTTATTCTAGTTTCAATAAGGGTGAAAATCTTTCACTCTTTTTATATCTACTTATTCCTATGAATGTTTTTGAATTCAAACTGAGAAGATGCGGTGACTAGGTGCAATTGTGGACAGAGTAGGGCACAGACAGGTTTTGACATACTCATGGGTATGGTACACTAGGTTGTAGGCCCATTGAGATCTCTTCAATTAACATGTCAGATACATTCAAAAAAGTGAAAAATTTCTCCTTTTTTCTTTAGAAAAGTACCACATTATATATAGTGCATTTTTCATGTATTTCATGTAGCCATATCATATTATCTACCCAAGGTACTCGTATGGGAGGTTTTATTGATTTTCAATGCAAGGGCAAGGAAGACCAATTCCATTATTAGCCTCCCTCATAAAGAGAACAGATGTATAGGGTTGTCAAGGCATGTAAGTTCTTGCCTCCATCATAGCACAATTGAATTAGGTCAACTTGGCATTTTACAACCACTTTTTGGCTTTTTCATTGGGCAGGTGTGCAAAATCTACATTATTCTTGAGTGTCTATTCAAGGGTCTGTCATGTAAAGAAATAGATTCCCCATGTTTGCAAGAGCACCGGGTTACCACCAATGAGTCACGATTTTCAATTAACCTAATTTCTTCTTTTAAGTGCTGATCTGAAGTGAGTCAACCAGGGAGAGTACCAAAGCTTTAATGACATTTGCTACTACTTGTGGTAGTCCCTGGTCATATTCTGCCCAATCTTTGTCATATTCCAGAATATGGCAAATTTTAAGAGAGTGGTCACACCCATATTGAATACTTCAGAGAGTAAGATTGATGATAATCACTGGTCACACTCAACAAAATGGGCATGAAGTTAACAATAGAGTTGTTCAAGGACATAACCAAAGGAGATAAAGATGAAAATGGAGTGCATAATATCAAGATTAAGTGTGGAAGTAAAACTAGAACTTCAAAGACATCAATGAAGAAGATCAAGAGCCCAGTCTCTGAGTCAGTCAAGAAAAAAATTCTAAGAAGACAACCACAATATCTACACCTCTAACTAAAGAATCAACCATGACAATGTGACTCCAAGTTTTAATTACTAGCAGCCAATGCAACATTTTTTAGCAGTAGACTGTAGTAATCGGTTGGGCTGCAAGACAGGCAACTTTGCCACGTGGAAGTTTTTGGCAAGCCAAACTGACGACAAGTGACGACTTTGGCATTTTTCTCATCTGACGACTTTGGCATTTTTTTCTCATCTGACGACTTTCACGACCATCTGATGACCCTGACGACTGTGTGTGACGACCTTTTGACGACCTGACGACTTTTGGTGACGATCTTTTGACGACCTATGTTACGACTCATCAATTACCTCTTGATGACCCTTCTGACGACTCTGACGACCCACTTGATGACTTCACGATCTTCCACCAATAGGTACAATGAGAGCAAGTCCCGAACAGTACGACTCCGTGATGACCATGATGAATAACGACTGTAACTGACGACCCAAGAGATCTTCTGTGATGACTCATGCGACTCCACCTGACAACCCTTGACGACCCGAGTGACGACCAAAAAACAACCCTGACGACCCCTGATGACTTTAGTGATGACCTCAGACGACCCAACTGACGACCGGTTGAGGACCTCAAAAACCTCTTGACGACAACTGACGACTCCATCTGGCAATACTTATCGCCATAGTCAAAAATTGCCTGTCTTGCTGGCTGAGATAGAGGTTGAGGTCATTTATGAAGGTCAGGAACAAAGTAGGTTTTAAGTTTGAATACTACGAGTTAGGGAATGCAGTATTACTTAATTTAGTTGGGTCACAGTTATGACGTTGATCGTGGCAGTATTCACGATTACGAAAGCGTTATACATTATTTATATTTGCATGTTCTGTTTTAGTACCGTTGGCATAGGCCATGCAGTTTTGAATGCTGCAATCGTGAATGTTTTTATACTTGTAGGGCAATAGAATACTATTATGTGCTGAAGTTGAAGTAGCACTTGTTTTAATCTCGAATCATGTCAAATGTTTTGTTTTCTTGTATTCATAGTCCCCATAAGTTTTCAAATTGTTTTGATGTGCGTTAACATTGAAATTGTGTTTTCATAAAGCGATAGCCCGATGCGTTTACTTGATGTGTTTGTTGAAAATATTTTTTGGCAATGTGGTACAAGTCGTTTGTGATGCTTCTGCATTGAAAATAATTTTTGGTGGGTTGTTGTTACGTTAGAAACCATTTTTGGGTGTGCATTAATAGTTTGAATTATGCCTTATTTGAATTTACGTTAGAAGCCATTTTTAGGTGCACGTGAGCATTGAGTACAATTTTCGGCAAAATGATAGCGTGATGCTAACCATTTTTGAGTGTGCGTCGACGTGGAAAACAATTTTTGGTGAAGCTATAGCGTGATAAATTTACATAATGTGTCCGTCAAAAATATTTCTTGGCGAGGTAACCGTGTAACGTTGAAAACAATTTTTGGTGAGGTGATAGATTGTTTACGTTAGAAGCCATTTTTGGGTGCATGTGAGGGTTGAGAACAATTTGTGTCCGTCAAAAATATTTCTCAGCAAGCTTACCATGTAACAGGAGGGGTGACATGCTAACAAATTTCACTAACTAAGACCTGGGTACCAAAATGGACCGCCAATCCAATGGTTCAAAGTAGTTAAGTACCCAGACCGAAAGTTTTGCCCGCCACCCATTCTTCTCCTTGGTAGTTGGGTACCCAGCCTATGGTCAAAAGCATACAAATATTTTGACTGGAACACTTATTTAATTTATCTATTTTCTGCCTATGTACCCTGACGTAGCTGACAAACTGACCCCCCCACGGTAGTGGGGTACCTAAAAATTGGCCACAACATGAGCTCGTTAGAGAGAAAGTTGACTGACCAGCCACCAATAATGACTCCCAAAATAGTCGGGTACCAATGTCTTGGTCGAGCTCATGTCACCCCTCCTCATGTAACGTTGACAACAATTTTTGCTGAAGTGATAGCACGATGTTACCTACAAGAGTCAATAGTGAAAAAAGTGTCTCACAAATAAGATATAAAGATGCAAAAAAACAAGTTATTTACAGGTTTTTCAAGTAAATAAACCCATGTTACCTAAAATAGTCAATAGTGAAAAAAGTGTCTCACTGAGGATTAAGAACTTACAGGTATTTTCAGCAGGAAATAACATAATGCTACCTAAAAAGTCAATAGCAAAAAAAGTTTCTCACTGGAGAAGGAGAAGGAAAAGAATTCTCAGATAATAACAAACTAAGATTTTTCAAGAAAAAATCTTGATAGCAAGCACAGGTAGTGCACTATGTCACAGGCTCGTACTGTGGTTATTGTTACACAAAAATCAAGCATCATGCAGAAAACACAATTTTCTACAGGTCAAATGGGTTGGATCCTCATGATGGAGGTGTTCTGGGCATCCCCTATTTTTCAGATTGGCTCCTAGATGAGTGTCAGCAATTTTTCTCAGTTCATCAATGCTTTGCACCTGAAGATGAGACTTTTGACTGATTTCTGACAGTTTGCCAGTTGATAATTAGATGTTACACAGATTCATTGGCAATCTTCTTTTCACACGCCAGAAAATGGATTGGACTTTATCAAAAATCAAACTTGTTTGTCTCTCTACCTGCTGTTTCCAAGTTGAGTTATACTATGAAAAAACACTCACTCCATCCTCTGGCTGTTTAATGAAAAAACACTCACTCCACCCTCTGGTTGTTTACTAGTGCTTGGTCACAAACAAAAAAGTTGAAATATTGGAGCATACCGAAAACACATTTTGCAAATCGCATTTACACATATTGCATTTACATAAATTTGTGTAAGCAACAATTAATCTAGGACTAAAACGTTAATCACAAATCATATTTCTCGCCGATCGCATTTCGAATCCCGGTCATAAGGCTGGGACTTTGTAGACCCAATCAACCGATCTGATCAGATTGGAGTGAGTCCCGCTAGCCCTATTGGCTGATCAATACTGCCTACCGGTGACTTGTTAGGCCCCAATGAACGCCTACAATCCAATTGAGCGTACTTTTTGGATTGGTCCATCGGTTCTGTCACAAGCTTGGACAGTCCAATCAGAGCTCGGATTGGACGCTATTTTCCCCTCCACATTCAATTGACCAATCGGTTCTATTACGCATAAATCAAGGAGAAGTGTTGAAAGTGGCGGGAAATGCATTGACATGGCAAAGAAAAAGTTGACGTGGCGGAGAATAAAGTGACGTCGCAAGAAAAAAATGACATGGAAGGAAAAAATGATTGGACTATTGCCCTATCCGATGCGATTGGCTCGCGGCACAAAGGCAAGTCCAATACAAAATGGTCCTTCACCAAAAATTCTGTCACGGATTCTGATTGGTCCATTGGGATCAAACATTACAAAGCCTTGCATTACCTTAGTACCCCTATGTAACGATACAAAATAGAGATACCGTACAAGTACAGTGGAGGGGGGATCAATCATATGTGATTTTTTTTGTGTAGATGTGATTTGCAATTTGTGTCAATGGTTGACGAGGGCCTCTTGTTGACCAAGATTTGTGTAATTTACACATAATTTGTGTAAATTTACACAAAAAATCCTGCCAAAACACAGATGCTGAGAAAATTCAAGACCCCACTGTAGCAACAAATGAGGTTATCATAGCTCAAAATTACTTTCAGTCAAGTTATAATAGGGGGTGCAGAGCTCCCTCTCCTTCCCCCATTTTTATCTAAATCATGCTCAATAGTATCTTTTATTTTTACTCCTACTTTGGATACCCAAACTGTGCCAATTGCTGCCGAGCTTTTTGACCTCTCGCCAGCTTCCGTTTTTGCTCCTCATCGCAACTAATTAATTGACATTGGGCAATAGAATTGACCCCTTGTTCTGGGTTTCCCCGACTCACATGAATGCATCACTCAAAAACGTGACGTAAGGGTGCCCGAAGGGTCATAATGGTCAACCTTACGTGCCCGGATGTTGGCTTACGCATCACGTAAGCCTCTCATCTCCAAAAAACAAAGCACGCGAGATCGCGATTTCCCCCATCATCGTCACCTCGACAGGAAATATCTCGGGAACGATCACGAGATAGAACACCGCACTTCAGCCACGTCTCCACCAGGTCCCTACATCAACACCTGTAACCATGGAAGTGTGGCGGAAGCTTCAAACTCCGTCGATTTTTGGCCCGTCAACACAGAAACGGCGTAACTGTAAAATTGCGAACCCACCACCTGGGGCACAAATTCTGAAGCCGCAACATTGAATAGTGCTGCGAATCCTCCTCCCATCGTCCCGCAACAATACGAACGAGTTGTGGGCACTCTTGCAGCCCTAAAATGTAAGTTTTTAACATGCAATGCATGATTTATTGTCGTTTTATTCTCGAAAATTATATTCTCAAAAATTCAATAATCTCTTTCCATCTTTCCATCCTTTTTAATGGTTTGGCATCCATTGCAGTTCCCCAGCTTCACTTTTGTCAAACCCCACAAGAATAAATTGTTGCATGCACGAGTACCACCATGTTCGCGCCAGCAAACTATAACAACGATCGAAGCGAAGAGACTCGCACGGTCGCGCCAATTGATCGATGAGATCAATCATTGTTAGGTTCACGAGAGTGAACCAGTGCAACTATCCATGGCGACGAGGATCGCTGGAGAAATGACAACAATCTACTGGCTTGTGATTGTTGTTCGGTGTTGCCTTTGTGGTTAAGTGCTAGGATACTTGCACTTGCAATCCACAAAAGGGTTTGTTGAGTCTGGATGGACTCAACAATCAAACAGATTAGTTTTTGGCAATGATCGGATGATCACAAACAAAAACAAAAACAATAATCTTGATGGCGACGATGTCGCATCAAGACAATGTGTTCTTTGATGATTGATTTGGCAATCAACATCAAAACAAAAAAGATCAAGGCAATTGTCTTGCTGATGATTGTTGTTGTGCATTTTTGGCCGTGATGAACGAGAGCTCAGCAAGGCAGAACACTCCACAATAATCAGAATTGGCTTCCAGACTTGGAATGCAAGTTGTTGTGTGCAAATGATATTTGCACTACACTTTTATGTACAATGTTTGATAGCTTTCAGACATTGAGTAGAATAAATTAAAAATAAACATAATGTACATTGTCCAAGATTTGGATTGTACACATTTTTGACTGATAGTCAAAAGGAATAGCATGTAAACAAAAAAGGGGAATTACGATAAACATCCTTGACAATACCACTGGTAACCACCTGCGCAGCAGATGCTCACAAGTACATCTCTTAAGACATTTGCTGTCACAGAAAGTGCCACAACCCTCAAAATGCTCAACCACCAAAGCCTTCGCTTCTATGCCAACATGATGTAGCAGGAGCAACAACATTACCAGCGTGACATTTTTCTGAATAAGAAAAAGGTCAACAAGCAACAACGCATCTGCAATGGATATTGCAAGCATAAGGAATACAGGAGCATTGATCTATCTCTCTGCATATTTGTAACCAAATGATCTTTGGCAACAAAATATTCCTTGTTGCACCGTGTTTGATTGATGTCAAACAAGCGTGCATAAACAAAAAATTCATATTACTAATTTTTGACAGCTAGTCAAAAAAAATATTGCTCGTTAACATGCAGCTGATTAGCTGACATGGCTGATGTTGTTTGGAAGCAAACAAATCACAAAAATTCAAGTGCATGCAAGAGTGCAGCACTATCAGTTGGCCCTTGTTTTCTGCCCAAAAAGACTTTTTGCAGATACTCTATGTTTGATCGAGCATTGATTTATCTCTCTGCATATTTGTAACCAAATGATCTTTGGGAACAAAATATTCCTTGTTGCACCATGTTTGATTGATGTCAAACAAACGTGCATAAACAAAAAATGCATATAACTAATTTTTGACAGCTAGTCAAAAAAAATATTGCTCGTTAACATGCAGCTGATTAGCTGACATGGCTGATGTTGTTTGGAAGCAAACAAATCACAAAAATTCAAGTGCATGCAAGAGTGCAGCACTATCGGTTGGCCCTTGTTTTCTGCCCAAAAAGACTTTTTGCAGATACTCTATGTTTGATCGTGACAAAGTCACATCAGATTGATAACTTGACCTATGATGAAAGTATCGATTGCCAGTATTGCAATGATTTTGCATACTGTGAGCTGTGAGCAAACGTCAGTGCAGTGACATCTGCACTCACGATTCACAGTCAAAACTCATACAGAGGTAGGGTTCAAGAATTGATGACTAAAGGAAATGCCAGCAAGGAACATTGCATGCATAAAGATGAGCCGTCATTGTTGCCCGACCAAGCAACAAGGCATTGCACAAAATGGCCTGCACATACGCTGTATTGCAGGAGAACGAGTCATGCAACATGTTTGATTGCTTTCAAACATAGTAGCTAAAACTAAATCAGCCATCAGAGGTTCAATAGTGATGATATCACATGAACAAGTAAAATACAGTCATCAAATTTGATTCCACAAGAGTGTGCAAACTTGATTGATAAAGGGTCATAATCATGACGCTTGATAGCAATGATTTTGCAGTAACTAAAGATCACAACCCACACAGATTGTAGGGTTCTGGCAGCCTGAAATGATTTGTCTTTCATGCTTAAAAGCAAAGACTATTGTTTGATGATTTCAATCATAGTAATGAAATAAGCAATCTATACTCAACAAAGTGAAGCTTTGTCAAGAGTACAATAAATAATGTATGTCTTACTAGACATGAGTGTTCGAGATTGAAACAAAAAAAGATACCACTCGGTGTGCTTTCATGATTGAAGCACAGTCAAGTCAACTTTAGAGAGACTTGTGCACCGCAAAGTCAACTTTAGGGAGACTTGTGCATTCATGATCGAAGCACCTATAAGCATGGAACTATGGCAGCCTTGAAAGTTGATGAAAGGTTCAATGCAAAATCTGGTGAGGAGTTTAAGCAAGAAATGGCCAAGGAGAGAGAAAGAAGAGAGGTGGAAAGAGAGACAGATAGAGCGGCTATGCTTCAACGAAATGTCATCCCAGATTTGGAGGATGGGAGTTCATATCCAGCATGGTGTGATGGTGTGATTGAGTCGATAGTCAGTGAACGTTTGAGAACAGTAATGATAAGGTGGAATGCAGATAAAGTTGCCGATGGAGACTCGCTGGTGAGTAAACATCCGTTGCTGAAGTCTTGTTGGAATCCAAAAAACCAAGCAAAATGCATGGAGAGAGTACATTGATGGCTTAGATAGTTAGATATTGATACAAAAACATGATAGAATGCATCATTATGATTCTCTAATGTTTACTGATCAATTTGATATATTGTGGATCTATGTAGTGCATGTAATGATACCTAAACAAACTGGAGTAGTCCAGTCACTAGTCCAGTCACTAGCAAAATGAACTTTTTCGACACGTTTCACGGAAAATGGGGACCTTCCAGTCAATTTTGTTTTTAGGTGCTTTAGTGAGAAATGATCAGGAGGCCAATCTCTACAAGGCTGACAGGTTTCATGGTTATTGGGAGAAAAAAATATTTTGGGCTCTTCACCAGTGCAGCCCCTAGTTATAATAAAATTATTGCAGCTTCCTTATCAGCCGTGTTGGGGTTTTCAACATAGCAACGGCATCACATGGTGCTTCATCTGGAGAACAAAGAAATATGGATCCCAAATCCAGTGCATGGAACTGTGTATTTCGCGCTGACTATTTGGATGACCAATATTAGGTGCTAATGCCCAAATTAACTACAGCCAATTACTTTGCAGTTAAGCCTGTCAAATGATGGCAAGCATGTCATGGCTAATGACATCAAGTTGTCATGTGAAGCCTACAGTCAATAAATGGTACACATCAGATTCGCCCTCTGTTGAAATACAACTTGTGTAAAATTTCCGTAAATACAAAGTAAATGTAGATGACTAATCATGAGAAAATACAGCCCAACAAGTTTGGTAGGCATTTTAATTTCCATATCATCAATCACGTGCCCTCCCCATAATATATACTTTGACATGGCTTGATTGTCATCCAAAATCATTCATGGTAGTGGACACCACACAATATTCGTTATGACTACATGTAAAAATAAACTTTCTACTCATACTGAATCAGTACATAGCCAAGAGTCTGACACAGAACTAGCACAGTCAATCAATAAAATTCAGGCCAGCCAAATTACAGTAAATGTGAATGTCAGTTGTTGCCAATCTATGACTTTGTATGAAATTTGATGACATCACCAGTCATGGCAAGGTTAAATTATTTGTGGCCCAACAACGACGACTCATGACAGATTGCTTAGTGTCTCTCAAAAGGTTGGCAGTCTTTTTTGCTTTCTGCGAGCATTGGCTTCATCATAGGTAGGAGGTGCTAACAAACTAAGCCAAATTGTCATCTTTTTTAACTTCAAAATCACAATGGTGGTCGATTTTCCTGCACACCATCTGACAGTCCGTTTCATCATTTTTGCTACATATAAATGTGTAGCTTGGTGGAAACATAACTTTCCATCTAGGTCAGACGTGTTTCTGTGTTGATGAATTTCTTCTGTTGTATTGTAAATTACAAGACATGATGTAGCTTAGTCAACTAGTTTTATTTGTGAGGACTCATCAATCGTTTTTAACATAACTTTTTTGCTAGCATCTCACCAAATGCAAGTCATCACCCACCCCGTTCCTGTCTTTATTGCGGCAGATAAGATTAGCCTCTTTATCAAAGAGTTTACTGAAGAATTGAGATTGAAGTCGATGTTTATTGCCATGCAGGCAGTTGGCATCTAAGCATTTCTCAGCACTCCCCACAGACTAACCAGTCATTTGTGCTATCGTTATGACCCCCAAACACACTCCACTTGATGCCCCAGCAGAAACTCAAAAGACAATATCACTCTCATCCCCCTTCGACACCAAAAAAGCCGTCAACCCTACAACCGATACGGCAAAAAATCCCAACCCAGCCAATCCCACAGCATCCCCATCCTGAATCGAAGCGATCACCCCCTTCCCCGTAATTAACTCTTGAAGCAAAACGATAACGAATGCCATTTGTGCGACGCGTCCATTCCAGATCTCAGCGTTCTTTTTGAGGCCGAAGGGACCCCGGCCCTGGTTAAAGTTCCATTTACGTTCGGACAGGGAGGTGGAGCTGCTGGGGATTGTTTTGGTGCTGTGTGCTGACGCCGATGATCGTGAGGTGGCGACAACGGAATTGGGCGGTACGAACGCAGTTGAGACCGACGCAGCGGCTATGACTAAGAATAGGTAGATGAATCGTTTCATCATGGTTGCACTTGGTGACTTCTTCGTTTTTCGACCTTAATCGATCCGCTTACTATGGTAGCTACACAGCGAGCTGTCATAAATCTTGTATTGTTTTCTCTCTAGCGAGGAGGCCTCCTCGTCTGCACCTGTCTTTCACCTAGCTTTCACTTGTTTGCGACCTAAATTAGGCGCCAGCCCCAACTGACGTCATCATGTTGTTGTTGCGTTGGTGCTCTCTCTCTCTCTCTCTCTCTCTCTCTCTACGTAGAGGTACGTAGGTAGAACTCATACGTCAATTATCTCTCTGAAGATAGTACGTAGAATGGTATCGACTGCCCCACCATAGTAAATAAACATAAATGATGTATGTACCGCGAGACCTCTCTACCTAGAGAGGTACCTATAAGTAGTGAAGGTAGCTATGGCAGAGCTATGGCAGTACGCTAAAAAATTCTCATGATATTTCTGGCCTCTATGTGGCTTTTTTCTGGCTTTTTTTCTGGAAATAGTGCAGAATAGTCGCTCAGTTCGCTCCTTCCTACCTCTGGCGGAATGAGAATGAGGGACTCATCATGACACGTCGAGTTGTCGTGCGCCTCGTCGTGGTTCAACGCTGACACAAGTACATTGAGTGGAGCTAGTGGAACCTTTGATGCAGCGGGTTCCGTCCTGTGGTGAAGACAGATGACAGAAAGAGAGGTGTGGATCTCGAATCAAATATTGCCTGACTTTTGGAAGGAAGCAAAGTCGGGAGGGAACATACACAAAAACATCTATAACCTATCCTGAAAATGCCCACGAGCCAATCTCAAAGCACAAAGCAAAATGACAATACTGACGCCAACAGTTCCAATGAACAGCAACCGCTTCAGCCATCACGCCGTCACCCCCCCTCAGGCTTGTATGGAATGCTGCGAAAAACCAAGACCAAAACTTATAGCGCACTTCGGGGATCGAGCGCCCACCGAGCGCCAAATCGTCCGCTGCTAGATTCCAGTGAAAAAGAGGGCCAGATGCAAAACGACGACGATGACGAAGATGACGGCACGCCAAGTGCAAAAAAGAGACGCACACCCGACATGGCATCGATTCGAGGTACTTTCATTGAACCTTCCAACTCGTTTTACTTCAGCACTCAGAATAGTACAGCTTTGAGAGGAGCTGCTGGTTCAGCGGGGGGCTCTAGGATGCAGTCGTGCGATGCCACGCGCCAGGTGAACATGGAAGATGTCGTGAGCGGCGTGGAGTCTTTCCTGCGCAAACTTGTAGTTTGCTGCGTTGTATTCTTAGCCGGGACAATGATGCCACATCGAGCGGGAACGGTGCAAAAACTACTTGAACTATCCTTGGTGGCGTGGGGAACGTGCCTGACGATTATTGGGATTGTTTGGTTTCAAAAGATTCAGCAGCGTAAGATTTACCACATCGAAGAGCAACAAGTGGGTGCTCTTGATGTGGGTGTCGGTGCCCCCGCAGGCCCTCCTACCATCGAAAGACGGACGACAATTTTGGACACCGATCACTCTGCGGAAGTTGTGCTCGATCACAGGGCGCCTGACTTAACTACTTTCAGTAGAAAACGTTCTCGCGATGAAATTGAGGATGAAACAACTATGGAAACTATGATTCAAATGCCCACGACAGTGCCGAAAGAACGGCCTTGTTTCATGCCAAAACATCTCAAGCAGCTTGAGGACCTTTTCATCATGCTCGTGGGGAAGCAAGAGCGTTTGTCACCCAATGGAGCACCTGTTAAAATCGACAATGATTTGTTTTATGGGGATATGCTGTTCATGTTCCGAACGTCCGAAGTCGATGAGCCGCCTCAAGATGGAGTCATAGAAGACCCGGTTTGTTCGTACTTCAGGGAGAAGCAACGACGTTTCGAGTTTCAGTGGCAACTTCGACTGAAGAAGGTTCCATCGGGAGATGTATACTTGGGATGTGAATTAGATGAGCCAATTGCCATGGGCATGATACAAAGAGCGTTGGTCAACACAGCACTGAAATTCGTCAAGAAGATGAATCTTGGCTTTGCCTACCAGCTTTCTGATTCTTCAGACAGTCCGTCATACTTATCTTTCCCCCTAGGGACTTCGATGGATAGGTTTGTGGCAACCAAACCTGGTGATCAAGTTCCACAGCTCGGGAAAGAGATTTTCGAAGATCCAGAGGCGATGAAGAGGCGCAAGCGCGGGGGTCAAATAGATTGGAACACAAACGATGTATATACAATGGCATTATGGAGTGCGTATTTTGATTGGAGTGAGTGGCAAATTCTCAATTTCCCTGGCATTCGGCCTTTCTCTGCCACGAGTGTTGCAGGGGTGCAGCCCATCAAATTGACGGTCTACACTACCCACAATACAGATGAAAAAGAAATATGCAGCAAGAACCCTAAAAGAGATGTTTGGCTAGCTCTGGAAGTCTCAAATGCTGCCAAAGCTTCTCTGGGAAAGGAAGCAAAGGCTTGGGAGGCAAATTATACCAGCTCACTATGTTGTTCGGCAGCCCGGGTTGTTGCGTACGCTGAAGAGGGCTCAGTGAGTGAAAAAGCTGACAATGGAGAAGATGTCATCTCAGACGAAGAGGAAGAGGAAGATAATATGTACAATGGGATGAGGGATGCCGAGGATGCTGCAATCGAAGCACTCAAAATCGGAAGCACTCTTGACAATTTTGAACCAAGCTGTTATGTATCAAGTGGTTCTTGTCTTTCATTGAGAGAAGGGACTGGAAGCTTTGTCGCTAGTGGTGGAGGATACGCTGTATTACAGAGAAGCTCGACATCCGTTATTGTTTTGGAAAAAATATTCCGAACGAAAAAATCTTTCTCTCATGTACAAAAGTCCGGATTGGTTTCAGATCCTCATCTGGTCATTAGAAACGGTGATGTTGTCAGAGTAAAACTTCTGAATCTCTCTTCAAATGTTACCAGATATCTTCGCATTCATCGCGGGTGGTGGTTACGATGGACATCCAACCGTCCAACAAAAACTTCTTCATTCTATATTTTTACAAACGAGTCTGACGCGGCTGCACTTCTACTTGGTACCCCATTCTCTCTTCGGTCAAGGAAATGGCCGAACTATCACGTTGGTGTATGCCATGAAAGCTCAGCGAAATTCGGAGGACGAATGCTAGCCATGTACAAGGACAAGGCTGACAAATCTTTAGTAGAAGAAGATCCACCCCTAGAATGCGACGAAGAAGATGATCTAGTAGAAGACGATGACGAGAAAGATTTCGTTGCCGAGAAACCTGCTAACAGACTTATAATGCCACTGCTACTGTGTGCCGAATCAGTTGACACATCGGACCCCGAGTCCTCATCACCGCTTAAAAGAAGCCCTACTAACCGAATGGAGCCGGAGAGCAAAAGCGACCAGTTACAATCTCATTTAGATTCATCTTCTACTGATTTGACTTCGACGCAGTATGAAGTTGATTGCCCAGTATGGCTCGAGGTGATGAATAGATCTGCACGTGCAACGCAACTCGTGTATGCTGTTCGAGTCAAAGAAATGGTGATGAGCCAAAACAACGAAACTGCGATTAAAGGTATCGCAAAACGTCAATCATTAGAGTTTTGTGACATTGCCGCTCAAACAGACTCAGGCAGAGACTTTCAAGGATGTACCGTTTCAATGTCTCTCAAGCTTCGTTCTGGCAAAGAGATTGCTCCCATCTTAAATCTAGGGATCCGACATAGAAATGACTTCTCAGCGTCAGACAGTCGTCTTGCATGGGAGATTACCAACTTAGATGTTGACCATGACGGCAGGGAAAGTGGACTTACTGCTGACTTTACCAATCAGGATTGCTTGCAACGTAATAATTCGTTCACATCTAGCAGTGATGATTCTAACAGTGACGACGAAGTCATGGAAGAGGAACCGCCTGATGTTGTGATTGCAGGTCCAAACAGTTCAAGTATTAAAGATATGATCGCAGCTGTACACGGCGATTGTGCGACTATATATCCTGAAGAGGAAGAAGAAAGTGAAACAAACAATCTAGAAACACAAACAGCATATGAAAAGATTGATTTGGAGACAGAGTTGGTTTCTGAGGGAGAGATCAAGGTCCAGAGTGCCCAAGCAAGAGACAAGTTCAACGCAAGCACAGCCTCCTTCGGTACTTCAGCAGCATCAGAGCATCGTGTCCCAACGCCGAAATCTTTTGTTTCTTTTGAAACTAGTGCTCTGAACGATGGCTATACGGACCAGACACTTGAAGCATTAGACCTTACTTTGGAAGAAAATAATGAAAGCAAGAAGAAAAGTAAGACAAAAGTGTTGAATCGAGTGGCCAAAACTGTGAAATCAAGCACCGTGATAACAGGAAAGCAGGTTCTAAAACAAAGCAAAAAGGTTGGCAAGGCTACTGTCAATACTGGTCGCGCGGCGGGGTGAGGTTTTGATATTCGATCTAAATGCTGGTGTTAGTTTATTTTTTGATGGTTATGTTGTACTCATTGTTTGCTGTATGTCTTTGATATTCAGGAGAGTGATTCCCAACTCATACAAGCCTCCCAAGAAACATGAGCCGGGGGGTGTATTTAGCAGCAAGAAATCAGTGAAAAATCACTCGATGAAGTTGATCGGTAGAGCGATGTAAGTCATGATACTGGTCTAATTCAAAACGAAACCATTTATCTAATTGCTCGCGATATCTTCTTTCCGTTTCAAGTAAGAGCATGGAACGCCAGTGTGGCTCTGAAATACACTCTGGCCAGCTATTGGCATTAGACCACAATAGGGAAAAAATTTCGAAAATTCTGTCACAACTTTCAACAAATAGATCGTCGGCCGTTACCGAGGAGTTGTCTTTATTTGTTCGAAGCAATTCAGAACAGGATCTTGCTTTCCTAAGAGGCTGTTCCGCTGAGCTAGGAGTAGTACCACTCAGAACGATTGATCCTCAAACAGACTTCGATTGCATTTGTGCAAGAGGTATTTGGGAGGGAAGGTGGCGCGAAGAATTGTGTGTTTTGTACAGAAAAGATAATCATCTTGCTTTCTATGCGCCACTTTCTCGGAAGCCAAGTCTTGTTATTAGTTTCGAAGAAGTTATTTCTGTTCGGAAGTGTGATCCAAAGCCGGAATTCAGCCCTCTTGCTGGTTTTCCATTGGTTTCTATAGATACCACTTGGCGCTGCCACTACCTTGCCTTTTTGGCAGATTCAGATAGAGAGAGCTTCATTAGAAAGACCAATGACGCCATGTATCGTGCACAATCAAATGATCTTACGAAACAAAATGGTAAGGTCGCGCAGGAATGGGAAAGCTTCAAGATGTCACTCGAGACGTCATTGACGGGGAGTGGTGGCAAGTGGGCGTCAGTTACAGTAGGAAAGAAGTCCAAACAGAAAAGACAAAGAAGAATTTTTAACGGCCGCCGCATGACCTTTGACCTTGAATCTGTTACCAACGGACGACATGATGGTGGTAGTACATTGGACAGTGTGGCGTCATTCACCGGAGATTTGCTTCGTAAAGCACTTACATTGTCTCCTGAGGCTCTTAATTCAAATGACTCAAGCTTTACAGACTTCCTTGATGCATCAAGCAGGCTCCGATCAATACCTTTGCACGAAATTGACTACGACAGCAAAGAGGCCTTATGTATATTTGTCAACGTGTACCATTGTTTGTTGCAACATGCCCTTCTCTTTGCAGTTGATGGTCTTCCGGACAAGGTAATCCCGTATCCCACTCTTTTTTATTGACAAATCTTGCATCATTATTTGTTGAGTTCTAAGTTATAGCCATTGTTTGTGGACCCAAAAGCGATCTGTTACTCGATTTAAGCGCTGTTCATGCTACGAGATAGGAGGCGATGTATTCTCTCTCGCAGAGCTCGAGTGTAAGCAGTCGTGTTATGTCGAAGTCATTTATCGCAAATCATTTCTTCTCAAATATTCTCGACGTTGAATTTTCTCATGTCAGGCTGTGTAATTAGGTAGAGTGCCATATGTGTTGGTGTCATTGTGCGAGGGGTTTCATTTAATTTGTAACTTTTTATTGTGGAAATCTGTTGCCAGGGGGAAAATGAGCAAACCTGTGCATCTCAAACCTCCTCTTGTAGATGCCGCCAAAAAATCAAGACCTTTCTTGCAATACGCGCTAGATGCAGCAGACAACCGGGTCAACTTTTTTGTGGTGAGTATTATATTGGACATATTTGGGAGAAGAATACTTATGGGCCGAAGCGCGCTGACCATCTCGTTCACGGTCCATTTTGTTTCTATAGAACAACGGTTCGCTGGATTATCCGTCAGCAGTTCCAGTTCTACGATGCGAAACTTTGGAGAATCAAATCCAGGCCGGTGCGTGACGGGTCTTGTCCTTCTATACTTCTTTTCAGCATGATACACATAAACACTTTGTGCTCTTGCATGATAGCATCGTCTTCTTTTCTCACGAATCAGGTTAAGATCAATATACGTAAAAGGGTTGTGTTTTTACCAAAAGTTTGCGATGTATATCGCAATGATTTCGGCATGGGTGATTGCCTTGTCTGTCTCTCGCAGGTGTTAAGGTACCTTGATGAGTCAAGTCAACTTACGATAGCCTCTCTTTTGGAAAATGGCGGTCAGATAGCAGTCAGATTTAAACAGCCGAGTGAAAAGTTCCATACATGTTTGACTGAAAGAGTTGACTAGACATTAGATTTTATCCATGTTAGCGAAGATACTTGGTGTGAGAGTGAGGTAGCAAAAAATAGTATTAAGTATTAAATTGATGTGGATTGTAGAAGGTCAATATGGTGCCTTCCGACAACAATCACTGACAGGAAAAGGCCCCTCTTTGGTTCTTCCAGTCCACATTGATTGAACCGATCGCGCCTATCAAACCAATCGTCATAAAGCCAACAGAAAATAAGAGCAAGGCATAAGAACTCATGCTGTGCAGAGTTGGAAACCATACAGGCACACATTGTATTCGACGGTAAAAAATAGCAGGTAGGAGAAGTGTTAGGGGCACACTTGTTAACGCCCCACAGAGGGCCACTAAATCCTGCATTCAAGATTCAGTAATTATTCCATAAAACTAGTTAGAAATAACAGAGAGAAAAGCAATAGAGCTTCCCTCCACTCTCACCTTGAAAAATGGAACGGCATTAGCCACAAAATAAGAAGTCACCGCCACAATTCCCGTCAAAATCAGCCATCGAATTCGAGGTCTCTCTTCTAAGTGCCCCCATATCCCACAAACACCACGAGAATGCACAGTCATTCTATCCAACGACGAGCACAACGCCTGACTGTTGATAGCATACGACACAGCCACATGAATCCACAGTAACAAACCCGCAAGACGACGTCCCGATCCAATCGGTATCGCATCAAACAAGAATGAAGGAGGGGTTGGACCAGCAAGGATGCAGACTGCGATGTAAGCGAATCCGTAAGTTGAGAGGGCAATGGAGAGTGATTCAGGTGCTGCTTTGGACCGATCTGCCATTTCGTGTCGAATATTGAGAAGCAGTTTTTGGGAACCAACGGCAAAACCTATTGACGCGAGTGAACTCATTTTCGATAGGATGTTTGCTCCGTTAGCGGGTGTTGTCTCTTCCTCCGTCCCAGGTGCCAATGCACTGCTGCTTTCTTCATATTGGCTCATGTTTCTACCGCCATCTTCGGATCGAAGGGCATACAAACATTGAATCACCACGACGAAAAGCGCCATCAAACTCACAGCACTGACGCTTCTACCCAAATTAGCCATTGTTCTCAACTGACTCAGTCCAAACATGAGTGTAGATGCTATTATCCCCGCGGTGGGAAGACAGAGATTGTCTTCTCCAGCCATTGCCGAGACTGCATGAGACATGACCAGGATGTAATTTCCTATTGACAGAATCGGGAAATAGATGTTTCAATCGGAACAAAAGTGTTTTCGATGAAAAGTGACAGAATAGTCATATATTTTGATATGTGTACTCACCCAGGACAAGGAATAGATTGACATAATAAATGGAGAGGACCACCTTGGTGAATGGGTGATTATATGTAATGGGACGATAAGCACGCTCTTGTCGTGCCTGACAATCGTTTCCCAACTGTTCTGATATTTGCTCTGAATGTTGATCATATTGCGGACGTATCGACTGATCAAATAATATGGAAGTCATTCCAACAAAATCAAAGGTTGCCGTGTCAGTATGTCGATGGTGCTGTGGCTCCATCTGTGATAGGTCTGTATCGTCATTCCATTGTTTTTCAGTGGATTCTGTATCAACATGCATTGCAGGACTGGAATCGGATGTTTCATGCTCATTATTTGATGTCGAAGTTTCTCGCTTCAATGCGGATGCACACGCAGATGCTTTATTGAATTCATGATTGTGAACGCTCGAATAGCCTTTTCGATATCTGTGTCGACCAATGGTTGCCACATCATCTTTGCTAGAATAATGACTATGTGTATCTGAAAAGGTCGTGACGTCCTTCGTCAATTCAACCTCGAATTGTTCATCCGTACCGCGCAACATTTCGTCACTACGAAAACGATCTGCACCTAAAATCGTTTCTTCCACAAACAAGGCACACCTCCCCAAAATCGTCCCAGCATACAAATTGACCGGCAAATTAGCCACGAGGAAAGCCAATCCCACTCCCGATCCCAATGTCTGCACGTCAGCGGGCAAGGCGAGAATCCCCGTTCCCATACAGTCGGCCGTGAGGAGGAGAGCGGAGGTTAGAATGGTCAGATCGTTGGTGGATGAGTCGCGGTAGGAGGCCGAGGTGGCCGAGTCGGCTTCATTGGAGTGGATGGAGGAGGAGAGTTCGTCGGTTGTTGATTCGTGGTTGGATTGTGTGGTGGGAGGAGGGATTTTGTCATGATCCATGGTGTCATGAGTCATAAGGTCTTGTTTTATCCACAGAAATTGGTTGCGATTTTATGCTTTTTGGAAGAAGTGTTATGTAATAAACGAGGTCCTATTTTGTCTATCAGGCTATGGTGACCAGTACGGTGCCATATCTCGTTCATCTACCTCAACGATAGGTAAACAATTTGACACTCTTTGAAACTACGAAGTATCCCCATAAGTACCTATCATGGCAAACAATTATTAGCACACAATTGAAAATCGTTTTAGTCAGCTTGCCCCCTCAGATTTATGCTTTACCCTACCAACTCCCTACCATCCAGCCACAATAGACGGCTAATAAACGGACTCATTGATTTCCCACCGAACCATGAGCGCCGCCGCGTCCGCCCCGAGCACAACTACTCACACCCTCCCCGCCGAATCGGAGCTCCGCATCGAAGTTCCTCCCAACGTGAGCTGCACCATCACGTTGAAATCCGGTGGATCGGCGGAGATCTTCGGCGCCGAGCTCGCCCCCGACCGGCCCATTCGGCTGACTGCCACCAAGGCCGCGATATTCACGTGGCACGGGTGCACTCTGGAGGTCACCGACGAGGACAAACTGGACATTCTGTACGTGAGCGAGGAGACCGATGCCAATGTCGCCTACGTGAATACTCACGCTCAGCTGGAAGCCATGCGGGACGAGGCGCTGTCCTCGCTGCTGCCACCCAACAACCCGCAGAGCGCCAGCGCCGCCGCGACACCCAACGGCGCCAACCACGATGAGACATCGCTCGTGGAAGGTCCGCGAGTGCTGCTGGTAGGACCCGCCGACTGCGGAAAATCCAGCATCGCTCGAGTCTTGGCTTCCTACGCCGTCAAACTGTCGCGAACTCCCCTCCTCGTCGACATTGACGCATCGCAAAACATGCTCTCCGTTCCAGGGACCATCGCCGCGTCGCCCCTCTCCATGGAGTGCATCCACGCCGAAACCAACGCCACGTGCTCCTTCGGGGGAAGCAGCGGAACTGCCGGCATGCCCTTGGTACTGTGGTATGGATCGGCCGATTTGAGCGCCCATCCCGATTTGTACAAGGCCCAGATGGACAAGTTGGCCATGGCGGTGGATGCCCGTCTCGCAGGAGACGTGGATGCGCGAGCTTCGGGAATTATCGTCAACACGTCTGGTTGGATTGAAGATGTGGGGTATACGTACTTATTGCATGCCATGGAGGCGTTTCGTATTAATGTCGTGTTGGTCGTTGGTCACGATAGATTGTATAGCATGCTGGGAACGATGTTCAAAAAGAGGGCGAAGGAAGAAGAGGCCAGGATAGAACAACTCAGCGAGAATGAGAAGTTGTCGCAACAACCGCAATCCAAGCCGTTGTTGATACCCAAATTGATTAAACTTCCAAGGAGTGGTGGCGTGGTGGCGAGAGATGCCGCCTTCCGACGAACATTACGTTCTCAATCCATCAAACGATACTTTTACGGAGGGGTCGTCCCACCCAAGAATGATGCAAATGCCAGCTCCAAAACATCCACAACGCAACAATATCAATTCACACCCAGTCTAATAGAAGTGCCCTTCTCTCAAATCCGTCTACACAAACTATCCAACATATCGTTATCGGCAAGCATGCTACCCGTATCTGCCAAACAATCCACGGATCCCATTCAACTTGTTGACATACCCACTTCCGAAATTACGACTAAACTCCAGCAATCCATATTGGCAGTATGCCATCCCTCCGCGGTCGAAAAGTACGAAAATAGCGGTATAGCACGCGATTTGTACTTATCGGGTGTGGCGGGATTTGTGGCAGTGGAAAAGGTAGATGTTGACAAGGAGAGGTTGAGTCTGTTGAGTCCGTGTGTGGGGAGTTTGCCCAGTGAACATTTGTTGGTTGGCGATATTTCGTGGTTGGAGTGAGTTGTTGTACTGTAGAGAAGAAACTACAGAATAAACTTGAATACTCTGCTACATAATACTATTGTGCATCCAGCTATAATGTGAAAACATTACTGTCAACCATTATGGGACTTTTATGCTTAGACTGAGTCAACTTGTAGACTGTGCAATTCTATCACGAGGCCGTGGATTTTTGTCACCAATGCCCCTGTACTCATCTGACAAAACTGCCATTAACTTTAAAATGGCATTGATCAACATTGTTCATGCCTTGAATCAATCCTGTATCTGATCTTGTTGAGTTATCCATAATTCGACATGTACTATAGCCCAGTGGGTTCATGTTTGTGGTCTTCTTGTTATTGACCTTAGATACAAAAAATCCTTGATCCTTGAATCAACTTATGGAATATGGAATTCTATCTTAGTCATGTATTTTGTCATAGATGCTCAATGATTAGTATAGACGATGGAAGTGCATCAAACAAGTGTTTTGTAAGGGTGTAAAAAAAGAAATGTCAATCACTGCTTGGACATGCATCAAGAAATGCATGGCAGTCCTGTGTGACCACATGGACACCGTCAACTCTACCTTGCAGAGCTTCATGGTGTTGATAGCAGTATCTACTGCCAAGGCGTCTTGAATAACATCCCTTTTGGTATGAATGGAATGGGTGATTTACTCCATGCCAGTTTCCTTTCACACTCAGGGCTTTTAAGTTCATCGGGGAATGTTGCCTTAGACGTGATCATTGTCCCCACTCCTCAATGCATCACCTACGCATGTACTGATGAACTGAGCTTTGAAGAAGCTTTTGCGTGTATTGCTGATCAGTGTTAGTTGCTTATGCTTGAGGAACCTAGTTGCACTTTGCAAACTCTCATTTGTATGTGGCAGACAAAGGGTCTGCTGATAAAATGGAGTAGAGAGGACAACTTTTTATTAGCTTTCACCCAAGAAGGTCATGAAACGGCTATCTATAGATATGGACCTATTAAGACATTTGGATGTAAAAAGTTATATATAGTTGTTTGTAAAATGGGGTACAACTTTTGGGTTTTCATAAGTTGTGAACTAGTAGTTTATTGATTACAATGAACAAATGATGATGTATGGGCAATGTAATCCCTTTCATCCTAAAACAAAAGAAGTGGATTCTGTGCAGGTTCTACACAGTCCTGGTATGTTTATACCCTTCTCTTGAGGGTATTCTCTATGTAGGTGTGTTCTCCTGTTGCATAGATCAAAAGATGTGGATTTTTGCCTTTGTAATGATGCCTCATCACTCGGGAGCGTTGGATGGTTCCTTGTTTGTGTTTTGCACCAAGGGGTACTAAATAAGGCAAATCCTTGGCCTATGTCAGATGGGGTTTGTGTCGTTCACTTCAAGTGTTTTGTTGCAATGGTAAAATTGACAATGGGGGTCCCATCCATGTTTAGTATGTCCGTGGTGCTCTTTGGTCTTTTGAATCATCTTTGGTTTCCTTTGAATGTTTTTGAGGGTTATGAGTACAAACATGGTGAGTATGATTTGTGAAATGAAACACTATTTGTTCCTGAGCTATATTTGTCTTGCCTTGAAATGCAAGAAGAATTCACACATATAAAATGATCAAGGTGGGCCATGAAGAGATGTCCTCTGCATTGTTATGCAAATGAACTACCAATTAAATTAACGAGTCATGACTCAGAGCAAGTCCAAATGAGCTGTATGTTATGCATGCAAAGTGTGCCTGTCACTCTTCCGTGCATTGGCACACCACAGACTTATTACATGCCAACATGATATCTTTGTGTCTCAGTTTTCGGTACATACTTGTCATATGGTAATCATAGGTACCAATGAGTCAAGCAATGCTACCCACCTATTTTTTAAGTTTAAAGTGCATTCCTCTGTTTTCACATATGAGACTAGGGCAACCAAAAAACTCCAACATGATGTACAAACTTCCTGGTGGCACAGCTGAGGATGCTTTTCCTTCTTTCTCGCCTGCTACAAAAATCTCTAAGTGGCTGCTATAGTAATCTTAGTTGTTCAGGAACTGAGAATGGTTTCTGCCTTCTTCTCCTTCTTCAGTGAGATACTTTTTCATCTTTGAAAGTTACAGATAGTTGCAGGATTCCAATGCATATTTTTCTAGTGGAGATATTGTTTTAGACATCAAAATGTCAAAAGTTGTCATTCAACCTAGCTATCTAGAAAATTGACAAGTTTGGTCAAAGAGAGAGAGAGAGAGAGAGAGAGAGAGAGAGAGAGAGAGAGAGAGAGAGAGAGAGAGAGAGAGAGAGAGAGAGAGAGAGAGAGAGAGAGAGAGAGAGAGAGAGAGAGAGAGAGAGAGAGAGAGACAGAGAGAGACAGAGAGAGAGAGAGAGAGAGAGAGAGAGAGAGAGAGAGAGAGAGAGAGAGAGAGAGAGAGAGAGAGAGAGAGAGAGAGAGAGAGAGAGAGAGAGAGAGAGTGTGTCTGCTGGAATGTAAACTAAACAGTTTACCTATAAAAAGAACAAGTCAGGAGTCAGAGAGGGTATCTGTGCATACTGACTGTGTGCACGCCGCATGCAATAGCAATGCAAAAGCTGCCCATGTCATTCTTCGGAGCATTTGTGCTCCACAGACTTATGACTTGTCAACATTATATCTTCATTTCTCAATTTCGATGCTTACTTGTACTAGGAGAACCATAGGTACCTACCAGTCAAGCAATGCTAGCTACTTACTTTATAGTTTAATCCTCCAACCGAGATTCCCCTTAAAGTAGTTTAACTTATGCAAGATCCTGCATAAGTTGTTTTTACAACTTGTGCAGGATCCTGCATAAGTTAAGGCTTTTAATGCATTAGAGCTGCACGTTCACTTTTGCATGATCAGCTCTTCAACTCCCCATCCCTTTGTGTCCTTGATGCCTCCATTCCTCTTCCCTCCCACTGTTGTGTCTTCCCTACCAGTCTTTGCACACGCAGTGTATCATGTGTGTCCTCTCTCAGCACTCTTCCAAACCTTCTCTCAAGGCCCCATCCCTTTTCGCCCTCGACAACTCCCTCAATCTTTGGCTGCTGTTGCATCCTCTCTTCTCGTGTTCACATGCAAGTCTTTGCCCCGCACTCTTCTAAGACTTCTGTCCAAACCCCTTCTCTTTTCATCCTTGACACCTCCATGGAACTTCCTCTGCTGTCCCTTCCCTGACCAAATGTTCTGCCCTGACTGTTGCAACAACCCCCCTGCAAGGCCCTTCTTGATAGGCAAGGTTTGCTGGCAGAACTTGAATCCTTGAGCTCCTCCATGCCCGCCTCTCACAACAGAAATCATCTCTATTGCAAATTCGTCTTTGGTGAGCATGGAACTCTTGGTCGCTGTGTTTAAGTACGCATCTCCGAATGCGTAATCAAGTTCATATGTGAGTTGTGCCCTGAACCATCAGGCAAGTACACAGACCAAAGGGACATCGACGAAGAAGGCCAAGAAGTACCTAACGATGAGTTGTTTGAGGGTGTTCTACCTGACGGAAACGTATGTGAGCTGGATTTTGAAAACGGCATGAAATTCAAGGTTTGTGTGTCATTTGAAAATGAAGCTTATCCCATTTTGCATGTACGCAAGTTCATCAACAAGTCCTCTGTTTTTGGTTGGACTGTTACTTTTGTTGGCGAGGAGTATACCAACACAACAATTATCTGAGACAATGATGTATCTTGGAACGAAGTCTTCTTCTAGTGCATGCACAAGATGGATGAAGTGAGTGAAGTCATCTACAATGAAATTGATAGCTGACCGTATGGCTGACTTTGCTTTGCAGTAGAACTCATCCCTATGGTACCGAGTTGGGACGTTCGCTATTGCAACAATTATCTATTCAATTGTGGAACTGGTAGATCATTGTTTTAGTTGTTACAAACGCCATGTAGCCAGAGGGCTCAAAATATCTGTCAGCCTGACAGGTCTTGTGACACGTCAGACATATTGCCAAATGTCACCACGACATGTCACAAAGACATTTCCTTAGTTCATTCCTAAAAGACATGCAAAAGACACGACATCCTGACATGTCGTCCCCCTATTGTACTACTAGGCTAATGATGCATTTCTTAGTCGATAGGTGCAAATATATGACATGACATAAATCTGAAACTACATTTTACAGCTATTCCTCAGTCTTGCCCTCTTCTACTGCCCTCTTTATAATTTCAATCCGATCAGCCTGCGGGGTGTCAGCAATAATCTGATTGCACAATTCATCTTCAATCATGAAAGTATCCATTTCATTGTCATCACTTGTTGCAAGTAGATACCATCATCCATCAATATTCTTCTTCCTGCTTTTATTATACCATTCCATGTTTTTACTTTCAATGGTGTAAGGAGGTGAGGGATCGGAGTTATGAAACTGTTAATTAGTTTGAAAAAGAGTTAGTAGAACTAAAACTGAGACAAACAAAAGATTTAAAAATCGTACTATTGAGAACCGCAAATCTTTCCATCTGCTAATTGCAGAAATCTAGGGCATATGATAGCCAGTCGTGTCAAGTGACCTTGCCATTGAGAGTAAATAGGAGACTGGGCGGGACTGCGTGATGTGTGTAGAAATTTCAAAAATGATAGTCAAACGTGTAAGAGGTTCTGACCGATTAATAACAGTTTGACAGTTCAACAAGAGATGACCTTGAACATGACAAAGTTATTGATGAAATCATAGATGTCTTCTCGTAAATAAAATGAATACTGATCTGTGAAAGGTTCTGACCGATTAATAACAGTTTGACAGATTAACAACTGTTAACCTTTAAAATGACAAAGTTATTCTTTTGACAGATGTGACACTAACACACGACTGATTTTGAGAAAATTGTCGAGCATGGACAATTTCCTCAAGAAGCTGTTGACGTTGGTCAATAAATTAAATAAGCTCAATTGAGTGCTGTAAGAAACGACCTGTTGCTGAATGTCAAACTTCAAAAACTATGTTTTCAATTTAGTATATGTAGCTATTTTCATTAAACAGAAATCTTTTTTTTTCTGTTAAATCCCTCACCTCCTAAGTCTTCTCATCATCTTAGTCATGGAACACTAGACCCTTGTACTTATCCAACAACCTAATCTCTGACACTACATCCTTGTTCTATATGCACTCCTTTTCCCAATCCTCCATCCATGCCCTGAATGCTCGTTTGACCACCTTAGACCTGAGTGCCTCCAAATCCACCCCCAATCCTCCAACTGCAAATCAAAACTATAAAGAATTGAAATGAGTGTAAATTTCTAAAAATGCAAATTGTCACAATGTTTCATATTAAACTCACTTCATATTGTCATCACAGAACATGGCACTGGCCCCAGTGGCATCAATTCTCTCATCTACAAGGCGTTTTGTTCTTGCATCAGTCTCCAACACAGTAGTGTAGACAATTGCCATTTTAGCTATCGATTCAGCTGACATCAAGCTTTGGTTCCCACACTAAATTTCATTCACTCCACCCCAATTCCTCTTGCATGGTCCATTTCTGGGATTGGATGAAACTGCCTGACAAGCCGTCCTGCCTAGGACCTTGGTGTGTGGCTTCAAGTATTTCTCATACCATATGTATGACTTCGCCAAAAGGGCACTCTGACTCTTCCACCAAGCTTGCTTGTCGAAAGGTGCTGTCTTGTTGCAGAAGGCCTTGAACTCATCCCAAAATGTATTCACAATCTTGTCTCTGACATGCCCTGAACTTCAAGAATGTGATTAGTGTAAGGGTATTTGAAAAGTTTCCTTACCACACGTTCTACAGCATCCCTATGATCACCAGTCATCCTCTCTCGAGCATCCTTGTAAACCTCTGGCATCACACTAAGTGCCCAGCCTGTAATGGCATAGTCATGTTCTAACTTAACCTTTCTTGTACACCATGATGAAGCCATTAACCCACCAAGGCCAGCATTTGACGCATCCTGACCCTCCGATACATCTGGATCATCATCTTCAAAAACATCCAATTCTTCCCTGACTTCTTCTTCATCATTCTGAGGCTGTTGAGTGTTCTTACTAGAAATGGAATGTTAGCAAACTCATGTCAATCTCATTTCCAACATAAGGACTCACACATTCTCTTGTCCACTGGCATTCCCATACACATCGGCTGCCTCTGCTTCTAACATAGGATCATCCTCGAAGTTAAACAATTCCTCATCATTCAGCAATTCCTTTGAACGCTCAAGAGCTCCGGTTGCACGATAAGTTAGAAAAAAGATCTTGTCCATGCATGGCTCACCCTTATCACAATAGCACAGTGCTCTGAACGGAGCAAGACACATAGTGCCTTGAAGAACTTTGGATTTGTAAGACCACTAAAAAGATTATTTTTCTTGTGATGACAACTTTCAATAGACTTTATTTTATGTAAGATCTTATTCAGACAATCATATTTAACAAAGACATGTCACATTAGTCACAAGCAGGACAAGACACCATCCCAAGTTGAAGTTGCATAGGTTTTCAAATGCATGAAATCCGTAGGGGAAGAGTCATAATGACGGCCACCAAGCAACCATGATCAGAGTTCGCATTCAGAAAAAGACGCGCACAACCGGTGTTGTATTAAGATTTCAAAGTTAAGACCACAAGGAGCAATGTCATCATGTGCAAAAAAAGGAATGAAGAGAGGTGGTATGATAGGTGAGCGCGTGTATTATTTTGAGCATGGTGAGAATCACGTAACAAGAAAACCACTTACTCAAAAATAATTTCGGGCGGAAAATCGTGGTTTTGTAGGTATGGGATGTGAGAATTGTCAAGGTCCAAAATTTATGAGCACTTCCGATGACAAAAAATTCAAGATACGAAGTATAGTATTGTACTTATATATTGATATTTTAGCTGCCCCAGATCGTACACATTTCAAAATGAGAACAGTGAAACTGGCCCTTCGTGACTCTAGTGAATAAATTTAGTCATTTTTTATTAAAGAAAGATTGAAGAAGACCAGAACTTTCCCTTTAAAATATCTAAATTACACTAACTGTATGTCATCACAAATTTACGTGTTGGCCTGTATTGTCATGACAAGAAAAAATCTTCTTGCTTCGTCTTACATACACAATACCATGGTTGTCATCTGCACTCGTGTTCTTACAATTTTAGGTAGCTTGTCACCAAAGGGGGGGTCTCTCTGTCACATCATGGAGAACCACTCGTTACAGTGATAGAGACTCCACCTTGATGACAAGCTACCAAAAATAGTAAGAAAACTCGTGCAGATGACAACTGTGGTATTATTTATAGTAATATCCATCATCGTGGCACAAATCACATCTGTCTTGGCTAACTCCTTGAAAGCTGCCTGATGCACAGTAGACAGCTGACAAAATTCGCATCATGGCATAGAACAACGTTGCAAAATGGGTACTTGCCCCACGCAAAAGTCGAATCTTCTTACCATTGTTGAACATAATTGACTGAGCCATGAATTGGGCATATATCCCATGGATGGCACCTGATCCAAATGTGTTATAGAGCCTGCAACACTTCAGAATAAGCATCTGAAAGGGACTAAAGTTTAGTGCCATCTCAAAAATGAAAGCAAAACTCATAGGCGTACCTTGATTTTGTGCAGTTTTGCAATGTCACTGAAGAAGAGAGATATGACATGCTCTCCTCCATGGAGCAAATAGGCACAAGGGAACAAAACTTCCAAAATCCTTCCCGCCTTTTGCACATTACCTGCCCCATCAAACCAGAAGATGGTGGTTCTGGAACGGTCAGGATCATATGGCAAGACAATTTCCTCCAAAAGGGATGTAATATAAACTGCATCTTTCTTGCCACCCCAGGACATGTGACCGGAACAGTCTTCAATTCCCACACAAGTTGGTGGAGTGTCGGCACAAAGGACAAGAATGTTGATTAATGGCATGCGAGCAATTGTTGCCCTGTTGCTCAACCGGGTCAGGCCAAATACGCATGCTTCCTGGTCGAGTACTTCCTTGTTGTTCTCAATGATATTCTTGTGGTTTATGTCCAACAATGTTCCTCCAATATGCTGCCTACAGGGAGGTTTGTAGGAGGCGTCAACCATACGGGCGTACTTGATTATGACCATGAAAGAACTTAAGTTGACTGCCTGGTCTGGTAGGTTGTTCTCATGAAAAAGGTAGCAATTGTCATATTCATCCTGGCATCATTCATCCGTGCAAGGTCAGACTGCTTGAGAATATCAAATGCTGTGTCAATGGGGGCCTGACCTGCAGGAACCTTACTCTTGGTCACTCCAACAGTGTTGTAGTACCTTCGCATCTCAGTGGAGATCTTGGGTTTCTTGTTGCAGGATTCAATAAGTTTATCGGTGGATGAAGCTAACTTATCTTCCTTCTCCTCAATGATGGTCATCCTAACCACTGTGAGCTCAGTCTTCCTTTTCTTGGTCTGATTCCAGAGATTGAGATACCTCTGGAATTCATGGTCAGGGATGGCAGAAGTGCAAACCTTGACACCTTGATTAGGAATCTTGGCATAGTGGGCAACGTCACGTGTATGATGAACCGGCTTGAATTTCCGACCACAACATAGGCACTCCAATACCTTGTCATTGCCAATGTTGCATTGCTGACAATACTGATCCTCCCATATTGTTTTGAGGGCCGGAAATTGAGCAGCAGCTGCCAGGGGAGCAAGTACTTCACTTATATCTCCATGTTGCAATGAAGGAACTTCAGTGTCTTCCTTGCTGTCAGAAGACATGTTCGCTTGCAAACAGACAGATGTCGGTACAAATGATGATGCTATTGAGTGATTATATTGTTATAGAGGCTAGCCATACTGCATGGAGGCGTGTAAGGGGAATGGAGGGTCTGTAAACTTTAAATCAAATAGTTGTAAGAAAAAAAGGAAATGGGACAACTCACCAACAAGGCAAGCAGTCAACCTGATGCTTTTTTTGATGAGAAGACAGTTCATTGTGGGAGGGGTGTGGGGAGGAATGACAGTGTGAGTACTAAAAACTTTCAATTAAATACTTGAAAATAAATAAAATAGGAGAACTCACCAGACGGGTGAGCAATGGACCTGATGCTTTTATTGACAACAGGGCTGTTGCTCTGACATGACGCGGTGACGGGCCCATGTGGTTGATTAGAAGTGTGGGGAGGAAGGGCAGGGTCAGCACGGACAACATTCAATTAAATAGTTGAAAATAAAAAACCAAAGAACTCACCAACCAGGTGAGCAATGGACCTGATTCTTTTTTGACAGCAGGGCTGTCGCTCTGACAGGACATGGCGACGGGCCCATGTGGTTGATTAGAAGTGGGAGGGGTGTGGGCAGGAATGGCAGGATCAGCACTGACAACTTTCAATTAAATAGTTGAAAATAAAAAATGGGATAACTCACCAACCAGCTGAGCAATGGACCTGAATCTTGTTTTGACAGCAGGGCTGTTGCTCTGACAGGACACAGCGATGGGCCCATGTGGTTGATTAGAAGTGTGGGGAGGAAGGGCAGGGTCAGCACGGACAACATTCAATTAAATAGTTGAAAATAAAAAAAACCAAAGAACTCACCAACCAGGTGAGCAATGGACCTGATTCTTTTTTTGACAGCAGGGCTGTTGCTCTGACAGGACATGGCGATGGGCCCATGTGGTTGATTAGAAGTGGGAAGGGTGTCAAGAGGAATGGCAGGATCAGCACTGACAACTTTCAATTAAATTGTTCAAAATTAAAAAATGGGAGAACTCATCAACCAGGTGAGCAATGGACCTGATTCTTTTTGACAGCAGGGCTGTTGCTCTGACAGGATGCTGCGACGGGGTGATATGGTTGATTAGATGTGTGTGTGGGGGATGAAGAGGAATGGCAGGGTCAGCACTGACAACTTTCAATTAAATAGTTGAAAATAAAAAACAAAGTAAACTCACAAATTGAGTGCTCTATGGCCCTGATTCTTTTTTTGACAGCAGGGCTGTTGCCTCAAATGGTGATGCGGCATTTTTTTGCAACCAATTCTTGTGTGAGAGGGGTGTGGGGAGGAATGGAAGGAAGAGATGTAGCGATTTTCAATTAAAAAGTTGATGCATGGCAAAAATGAAAATGGCAGAACATCCAAACCAGGTGAGCAAGGGACCTGGTTCTTTATTTGAAGGCAAGGCTGCCACTCTGGATGGACGCGACAATGGTCGTTGTAGTTTCATTCCATGGGAGAGGAGCGTGGGGAGGAATGGCAGGGTCAGTCATGGCAAATTTCAATGAATTAATTTTGGGAATAAAAAAACACTACTTGCCATAACACAACAACCAACCTGACTTTTGAGGGGGCATCAAGGACGCCGTGTTGACTCGATTGGTGGGAAGGCGATGAGCCAACTTGCTGCTCAGAACTCCATAAACTCACAGACCGCAGAGATGGAAGGGGATGACAGTCCGGTCAAGCGGAAATCCCATTGTCTTGTTTTGTTATGGGTCATTGCAAAAATGGGTTCACGTGGCCATCTGCTTGATGTTTCACGCTTCTCTTTACAAGTACACATGTATCATGTTTCATGGGAGATGACAGACGGTCCTGACGCATGACTGAGCCCTTTAAGCAGTGACTGACTGGGCAGATGTCGCAACATGAGCCCTGTCAGCAATATTTGGTGACAATGTCATGTCACAGTGACATTTTGGAGACATGTCCCCGACATTTACTACATAGCCTCTGATCCTGTTCTTTAGATAATGACTGATAATCATTTGTGTTCGTTTATTGGCAGAGGTTAACGTTCACACAATTCTTTTACTATTTATTTACTTCCCAACAACCCCAACATCTATTCAATTCGTCATATTGTTCAGTTGTTTCCTCTTTTTTGTCAAGTCCATATTTGCTGTGAAAATAATAGTAGAGTGGATGGTCAGTCCTGACAGGATGCACAATTTGACGCTTTCCTGTCTTCGTAGTATTCAGAGAGTCGTAGCGAAAACTCGAATTGGACTTCCACAGACCCTCCGCAATTTGGTGATGCGCTATTTCAAAACAGGTGAGGCCAATTATTGTTGTGGATGTTTGAAGATAAAATTGTTGCTCACAACACAAATGGAATGTGTGTGCAATGAGCACTGTTCGTTACTGCAGCCCACTAAATTTCTAACACTATACAAACCACCGTTTGAGCTTGCATCAGGTGATGTTTCTAGAATGTTCGCTAGCTCTGTGACTCTCTTCTCTTTTCTAAAAATCAACCGAAATCCCTTCTCAAGACAACAAACACAACACATTCCTCTAAATCCACTTGGAACAGAATCTGGATTATGTCCATGCAACTTGGATGCCGATGCAGCTAGTTCCACTTTGCGAGCAAAATTTACACTGTGTTCGTCAAGGAAAGCTATCAATTGTTCGCTCAGAATTAACCGAAATTTCCAGCACCATTATTGGTAGCTGACATAATCCAAGCAACTTGTCCGTTTACAATCATAAAATCAAAAACACCCAGTACTCCCATTTGGTGCCATTTCTTGAATAAAACGT
This sequence comes from Cyclotella cryptica, assembly GCA_013187285.1. Taxonomy (NCBI): domain Eukaryota; phylum Bacillariophyta; class Thalassiosirophyceae; order Thalassiosirales; family Thalassiosiraceae; genus Cyclotella; species Cyclotella cryptica. The sequence continues at coordinate 545,704 of JABMIG010000084.1, forward strand.
TTCTTGTAAATCCTCCACCAATTTTTTGTCTTTGTTGACATTGTCAACACCGCCCATAAAGTTATCAGTAGTGTAATGCTTCAGGGATTTTTCAATTGGCAGATCAACTTTTTGTGCTCGGACCCTTCTTGATACAGTAACAGATACACATCAATGTGATGTATGAAATTAATCCCCTGACTAGTGTTGACGAGAACGAAGAAGTCGATGCCGTACTTGTCAGGTTTGAACAAGTTATATTGCTGTACTGGGTTGAATCTTGATTTGCTTGCTATTTCTCCTTCGTCAAACGAACATTCTAGTCCAAGAACAAAGGTTTGCTTGGCGTGCTCATTCAGGTAGTTGATTGACGACCGCAGCTGGTGAAATTTGTCTCCGATAGTTGACACACCACTTTCTGAATAGAACGCTGCACAAATTTGTCGGAACCAATGTTCAGACATGACATCAGCTGCCCAACTACTGAAACCATGAATATTGATTGATTGAGTTGGCAGTGAGAACAACTCTATTGGTGGACTAAAATATGCATGGTACCCACCAACGATGTGATTGTCAATACTCATTTTTAGAATCATCCCCAAGAAGTGGTACATCTCTTCTAATGAAATAGGATGCCACAAACTCCCATCAAAGCTACTTCCTTCAATATTTTTGGACGCGTAGGCATTGGAGTTTGCAGTGATATGTTTGATGAGTTTGTAGGTGAATCCTCCAGCCACACCGCATGCATCTAAAACAGTGCAAAACCTAGTTGAAATGCGAGGTCTCAAGCATGGACCAGGTCCACAGTAATGGTTAAGGTCCTTGTTCAGGCCGTCCTCTGGAAGATCTTCAAAAGTCCAGATTAACTCTTCTGGATAGATACCATCTTCTTCCATACTGTGTGAGTTATATCATTTGTCAGGGACATATCCATACAGGCGATGATTGTTATCCAATGGCTCAAACGCTGTGTCATCGATGAAGTCTTCTCTAAACCATTCTTCGTCGGAGTCGTATTCTTCGTTCTGTTGTTCTCTTTGAAGAGTAGAATTCTTAGTCTAGTTGTGATTTGCATTACAAAGTGCTGGAGCCATCCTCAAATTTGCCAAGCGTTGGTTCATTATTGTTGGCCCATGCATCATTGTCCGGTACAGTTGATTGTTGTGATGTCTCAACCGAGATCAGGCTGACCTTCCTTTTTGTCTTGGGCTTGCTGACTGAAAGTACTCCCATCGTAGGTCCATCAGGGTATACCTCATCAAACAACACATGAGGTCTTTTAAGTAGGGACACCATCTCTTTGTCCTCTCAAGATACCTTACGTTGCAGTTTTGACTCATCGAGAACCAGATGAGGGAGTGATGACGTATCCCAGAGAGTTTCGTATTCTGTGATTCCCTTTCTTGGGACGGCGATAATCTTGCCATTTAAGCAGGCTTGACTGTCAATCTTGTTGTAAAGGCTGCCTTCAGGCTAAAGAAGCAAGAAGGACTTTCTCGCTCTGATGCACCTATTCATGAAGCAGATTTGGCTTCTTGGGTGGCGGGTGTTGGGACCACATTCCCCCAACAGATGATGAGACAGACCATGAGCCTCTGTTAGCTGAGAGCCAGCAATATCTCTATTGACCTCTGGAAGCTCTGGCAGCTCAGGAAGCTCTGGAAGTTGAGAGCCACCAACATCAATCAGCTCAGATGCCTCCAGCAAATCCGGAGAGGCCTGAGGTTCCGTGAGCTGAGAGATATGAATGCGACTCTCAAGGTCCTCCGAGTCCTCCAAAAGATCAAGGGACATCTAGGATTCACAAGGGATAGATTGCATGATGGACTGATGTGACGATGAATATGTGATCGCGGAAAATGAAGTGTGGCCTGTGGTGTTGCGCTGCATTGTCGATGTCACAACAATGCAAAGTGAACACGCTGAACAATGGTAGGAGACATCAAGGTCTCTCTAGAGCCTTTTTTTCGAGGAATTCATCGGACACATCAGAACGTCGCGAAAGTGACCAGCACATGACAAAACAAAGTCATTTTAGTTAACTTATGCAGGATCCTGCTGTCATCATGATTTGATCCCTGTTTACATTGAACATAATATATTATTTGAAAAATGGGCTAGTTCGTGTTAAATTATATCGTATTTCGAAAATGGCGTGTTCAGGTGATGCGAGAGCGCCGCCCATTTGCAACTACCCATGTGTAAGTGTATGGTAGTGTGCTAATTTACAACTAAGCTTAGACAAGCCACTTCATTTTTAAAACTATGACTTCCTCTGTTTCTACGGATTGCATCTAGCTCATTGCAAAAAATCTTGCATCGGCTGCTTGTAATTATTTCTTCCTATGTTTTAAAATGTATAACTTAACGCAATCAAAAAATAATGTCAACATCGTGTACAAACCTCATGATGATGCGTGGTAGGATTACTTTTCTTCTTTCTTTCGTTCTGCAAAAAAGTCTTGAAAAGAATGATAGGGTATGTAGCTGTATGTAGGTGCAGCTGGCAATCTTTCATGCTATCCACGTGTAAACACCTCTCATCATTCATAGAGCTAAATGCCATCAAAAAACACGGCGGAAGCTGGCGTAATAGCCACACAACAGAAAATCTAGAATCCAGACATCACGGAACTATGATACCATACCATAACAAGAATCGGATCATTATAATCTGAACCTCTCATTATTGCCAATATCCAAGCCCTAACGTACCTCTCCACCAAATATAATGAAGCTCCCCATTGCCATACTAGCCCTCACCAGCACCGCCACCGCGTTCGCCCCGCCCTCCTCCCTCCACACCGCCACATCCCTCGCCGCAGTGTCCAAAAAAGACACCTATCAAATCACGCTCCTCCCCGGCGATGGAATCGGACCCGAAATCATGGCGTCGTGCAAGGAGGTTTTGGGAGCGTTGACGAAGCGATGCGGATTCACTTTGGAGATGAAGGAGGCGCTGATTGGGGGCGTGGCGATTGATGAGGCAGGGGATCCCTTTCCGGATGAGAGCCTGGAGCAGTGTCTGAAAAGTGATTCAGTGCTCTTGAGTTGTATTGGCGGTTACAAGGTGAGTAGATTGCCCAGAACTCGTGTTGATGCATTTGATGAGTGATCTTGTTGCATAACAGGACACATGCTGTTTGTTCTTGTGCGTAATGTATTGCTTGAATTCCTGTCGATCTTGTGCCACTTTAACATTTAGCTCGCCTTCATTGGATGCCGTCGTTTCATTCTCCAAACTAACTATCCTGTCGTCCAACAAAACCAACAAACATAAAACAGTGGGACTCCAACCCCCGAGAACTCCGACCTGAATCAGGCTTGCTGAAAATGCGTAAATCCATGGGATTATTCGCCAACCTTCGTCCAGCAAAGGTCCTCACCCAACTGATTGACGCCTCCACTCTTAAGCGTGAGGTGGTGGAAGGAGTGGATGTTATGGTTGTGAGGGAGTTGACGGGTGATGTTTATTTCGGCACTCCAAAGGGCATAGATGTGATTGATGGTAAGGTCAAACGAGATGATTTATGAAGTTCATACCCTCAGAACATCACCCACCCGCACTCTCTTGTTGTGCATAGGGAAACGAGTTGGTTACAACAACATGATTTACGACGAGACGGAAATTGAACGTATTGCGAGAGTTGCCGGTAAGTTTCATTGCTCGATGTTTTCAAGTTGTATTGTGTTAGATTTTTCTGGATGGCATTGTGTTCAAACACAACTTAAGCGGAAGTCGAAGCAAGCATTCATATCACAGGCGACCGAGCTACTTGTTGCCGTGCTTACGGTTGGCCCCTGTTAGAATGCAATAAGAAAGGTGTTCAGCGCTGAAAAGTGCCGGATGAAATGAGCTCCATTCGTTGGGCTTGAGAAAGACTTCGGATCGTCATCGTTGAATGATGATAGTTCATTCGACCGCCGAAGCGTTCTCTACATTTCTTTTGATTTTGTTTGAGGCATGTGATTAAATCCTGTCATGTGAAAGAAGCTCACTTTTTCATACTTAATGTCTCTCAATCCGAAGGTGACGTCGCCAGTAAGCGCGGGGGCAAACTGTGCAGTGTCGACAAAGCCAACGTCCTCGACGTCTCCCAACTCTGGCGCGACGTTGTCACAGATGTCATTACCAAGGAATTCCCCGACGTGAAACTCTCCCACATGTACGTAGATAACGCAGCGATGCAGCTCATCCGATGGCCGAAGCAATTCGACACTATGGTCACTGGAAATATATTTGGAGATATTTTGAGCGACGAGGCAAGCATGTTGGTTGGTTCATTGGGTATGCTCCCTTCTGCCAGTATTGGTGAGAGTGGCCCAGGTGTCTTCGAGCCATGCCATGGATCTGCCCCAGATATTGCCGGCGAGGACAAGGCAAATCCGTTAGCTTTGATTTTGTCTGCAGCGATGATGCTGAGGTACGATTTGGACAGGGCAGAAGAGGCTGATATCGTGGAGAGAGCAGTGGAGGCAGTATTAGACCAAGGGTTGAGGACCGCAGATATTAAACAGGAAGGAGATGGATGCAAACTCGTCGGCTGCATAGAGATGGGTAAAGCGGTTGCTGAGATTGTGTCGACTATTGATATTGCAGTGGAAGTATAATTATTAGTGCCCGCCAGTTTCTTAAGTGTTTTGGTTAATTTAATACAGCCACATCAAGGTTGCCTAAAGGCAAAGCTACAAAACGTCTGATTCTGGTACCGCCGTCCTACTGTAATGTCCATATTGCAGCAACCTGTGCGCAAAGTTACACCTCAGACATCTCACCAGTTACAAGGGCAGATCTGAAACACAACCAAGTGACAGCTTCCAGACAGGTGGCTTTTAGTCAAACCGTCTGCAGCAATTATCAGTCGCGTATCTTGAAAGGGTTGACCTAATAATTTACTTTATTCGAGTAAACAAGCTCAAAAGCAAAAGTCTTTTCATTGATTCATATGTTTCCATTTCACATTCCGTCTTATGCCCGTCTAATCCTTTTGATACTTCTTTCCAACGACGAGAGATACTCATCTAAAGAATCATCGTTGCTGTCGTCCGTTTCTGTGTTACTGAAATCTCCTAAAACATCTTCGAAAAGAAGGTCACTATGACCCTCGAACGCGACACGACTTCGCCTTTTGACAACTTGACTTGGAGCGCTTTCCTGTACTCCTGATGAGCTCGATGAGGTCGCCGCGTTCACAATAACATTTGACGGATCAACAGCCTTGCCATGCAATACAGCATCCATCACGGCCGGGATTGAATAGTACATGAACGGATCATTCTTCTTCAATTCGGCCAATTGGGACGCGTCGAGATCTTTTGTGTCGATCTGCTTTGGCACCCTCTTTGTGAAGGTTGCCACGGAGAAAAACTCTGACGTGCAGTAGCTCTTGGGTGGTGAGGCTTTAGATAAACACATGTGGAATGAGTAACGTTATTCAGTGTCAATGATAAATTGTACAGGGTGTAAAGCTTGTTTGTTGGTGGCGATTGGATGAAGTCTGGTTTTATGTTATGAAACTACTTTGTGTGTGTCACGTTGTGTCATCGGGATGCAACTCGAAATTGATGAGATGATTGGCCAACGGGATGGACGACAATGTAAAAAGTGCACAGTCATGCTTTTTATCGTACCGAGCCCCAAGATGGCTCGAATTTTCACAAGTTTTCTTACTTTGAGTTCACTAGTCATAGTAGTCGTTGTGCCCGAAGCGTTGCAGTCGAAGCTGAGGTCACATTGGGCCTAACATAGAATTCACATGATTCCTATGTCCTCTTTTTCTGGGTAAAGAAGTTTCTAGGGGAGGTTGATCGTACGAGATGAAGAAGTGCACAAGAAGCGGTCAAACCGTAGCGATTATCGTGACTTCTTAGACGCATTTCGGGTCCCTTCTGCGTATTCGAGGCCGACGACATGTATCAATACGATTGTGTTGTCGAGCATGCAAAAGGAGTAGTACAACATTATATTACCATCTTGAACCTGAGGCATTCACAAATACCTTATGACCACTCATCAGGCAGTACAATACTTCTTGAAGGCAACAAACGGGTTTGAAGCATGGATACTCCGCAGGGAACGTTTAGAATCTCAATAGGGAATTATTTGCATTCGACGATATAACGCTTCACATACAGGAATGAAACTCAATGAAATTCATAGAACTTTGAAGTTATTGTTTTTCTTGAACTTTTTGCTCGTTGCGCAACTAACCTATATTGTAATTCCTGGAGAGTAGAGGGAGCTGGGGGAATGGTATTCTAAACCATCAATCCGACATCAGTTAGTTCAGCGTTTTCCCGAATTCCTTTAGTTCATTGTATTTGACTACTATTTTTCACTTTCGTTCAGCGTATTGTAGGAAATTAGCGGAAAGTTCAGCGTATTGAATAGAAAGCGCGATTAGTTTAGCGTCTTGCAACTAAAATTATTTTAGTTTATTGAATTGCAACTAAAATTATTTTAGTTCTTCGTATTTTACATTAGTTCAGAGTGTATATTTTTAGTTTAACGTCTAATCTTATAGTTCATTGTTTGATAAAACATGGGCGTGAATTTTTAAAGGATTTCACAGAGTCATGAACTGTGATGTGTGAACTCACAACGCAATGGTACCATACTCATTTATGTATAGTTTGGGAACAGTACCATAGGCCATTAAACAACGTGATATCACGAACTTCTGCTCTCAGTGATCATGGGTGTGTATTACGAAGTGTAACATCAAGTAACATCTCAGCACAATCATGCCAAAAAATCAGAAACCATGACACACAGACACCTTCCGAAAACGGATTAAGACGGCCCTAACTCATTCAGATTTTTGCCGACAATGTTCCTGCTGGCATCACCGTGAAGCCGTCATCACCGCGCATCTAGCGGTCGCGATATCCTCCCATCTCTACTGCTGCAATGCTACGGATCAGACACCTACATTGTCATGGGGATGGCCCAGTGCCTTCGTGGCGTGTTGGCATTCTTTGCGTGTCTGATCTTTGGGAAGTTGAGTGATGTTTGGGGACGAAAGGGTTTGTTGATTACTGTGGCAGGGACTTTGGGGCCGGTTTGTTTCATGGTGTTTTGGAGGGTGGAGGATTATCTAAGGATATTGATGGCGGTGGTAGTCACTATCGTATGGGGGACAAATCTTATGTCGTGGATGGTTCAAGTGGGGAGGCATTGATGATGGACGGGGTGGATGCGACCTCTGCCTTGGAGGGTAGTTACTCCACCCAAAAGGGATGCGCTACCAATCACACATTCATTGCATTGATGTTTTTGTGACACTGCTCGCCTTGTCGGGAATGTTTTTGTCCACGTTAACCTTGACATTTGCGTATATTTTGGATGTTGTCAAAGATAGAGATGGGAGAGTGGCAGCATATGGACTTGCATTGTCCACGTTTGGATTGAGTTTTACCATTTGCCCTTTGTTGGGTGGATATTTGGCGAATGTAGACGATGAGGGAAAGGGACGGGGTGGAAGAAATTGGATGAATATGTTGAATTTTTATGAGGAGGATTCCGATGCAGATGCGGGCAAGAATATTCAACACCACTCATCAAAAAGTTCAGAAATTCATCCCCTCGGTCAGCATCGAGTCTTTTTGACGACATTGATTCTAGCATTGCTGGATTTGCTTTATATTTACTTCATCCATCCAGCTTGAGTGAAAAGCGCAACCAATGGGAACATACTTCTGGACTCAACATCATCATTGATTGCAGGGATATTGATGATGAACACAACAACCAATCTTCTACGGCTGTTGCAGCCACCTCCTCCAAATCCAACGTTCCATTACCAGCGGGCATGGATGTTTCACAACGTGCCTCTTCTTCCTGGTGGAGCCCCTTTGATTCAATTCGCTACCTCACATCTGACCCTTTACTCTCCATCATTGGTTGAGTCACCTTTCTCTATTATACGGCACTGCACGCCGTCGTGTCTACTCCATATTACACATAGCCCCCCTCCCAATTTCTACTCCAAAACTCTTCAGAGCTCTCAAAGAGTGCCAATGGGTTAATCTCTCCCTCCATCACATATTAGTATTCTTTTAATTATAATCTTACATAACAACCTAATTTGACAACTAAAGGTAAAGATTGAAGATGGCATTAAAGTCAAAAAGTCAGTACAAAGCACACTTCTATCATTCATTGTCAATGTGGACCGAGGCTTTCACAAACGAGCACCTGTCAATTCCAGTGTGCAGTTTCTTTTTATAGCTTGTGGCAAGGAGTTTGAAGGTATGGGCAGTAATAAATCCATGAAATCTTGAATTTGAATAACTAATCTGAGCTTTGAATGCATCCCACATCAATTTTGCTTGTGATGATCAGTTACTCTATTGGTAACTCGGCAAGAAGCAGTACATACTCAGCAGTACATCCTGCATGCAAATGTCAAAAGTTTTTTAGACCTTAATCCCAAGGCTTTACCAGCAAAAGTGTAATTTTGTTCTGACTAGAGTCTTATAGAAGGACCAATGAACAGTTTTATGAAGCACTGTAGATGTGTTGAAGCCAATACCAACTTGATGCCAACTAGACTGCCACCAGGTCTATTGAATTACTGCCAGACGTTTTCAATGGAAACATTGATTCCAAATATATTTGTTTTGAACATCTTGGATAAAGGAAGTCAACTTTAAAAGTCAAGAATTCTTTTTTGACAGGCACATAAGCTATAGCTATTAATTCAGTCATGATCAATGAGAATTACACATCACTAACACATTCAGGCAGGGGGTTGAGAACACCATGATTCAAAATACTTTCACATCCATTCCCAAATTGGATATATGACCTTAGAACCTAAAACCAAATTCTTCATATTTGACCTCCTTTAATAACACTATCCAAAGAAATATGATACACCTTGTCCAAACCATCTTGAAAAAAGGACAGCCCAAAACACTGCCACTCCTTATGTTGCAATCATTTCTAATTCCAACTCATCTTCAACAAAGGACCACCCATGCTGCAATAATTCCAAAAATTGCTATCCCTACTCTGCATAACTGGAGATATCAACTCATCCCTCCGGAATAGAACCATCAAACCAGTGAATCCTACACCATCTTGTTCTCATACATAGATCCTGATAGAAGAACATGCCAAAATAATATTACAACCTAATTGATATTCCCATTCTACTTCATGATAATTACTAGTACTGCAGTAAGAAACACAAACTGGAGCATTTATAGATCATAAGTTTAATAAACACCATGAATATTTTGACACTGATATTAGTGACTCTTTCTATCATACATTGTGTCTGTCTTCCCTTGGAAATATTATGTTTCTGGCAAGATTGCTCTCATTTTAGAGTTTCACAAATGGTCCATCCCTAGGCAGTCCAGTCTAAATGTACTAAGAAAGAGAGCCATGTTTTACATGAAATTCAAATAAGTCCCAGTGATACAAAAGTTTTACATTTCTCTTTTCCTCTACTCTAAGACATTCATGATGTTATGCAAGGCAAACTACAGTCCCAGGTTCTTTATGTCAAACCTAGTAATGCCTCAATGTGCAAGACCTTTGCAGACATCACCATCAAATTATTCCCAACGAAACTCCCAAAACCATTCAAAATTTCATCGGTCACGCCCAGTCGGGATATTACAACAATGTCACTTTTCATTGAATCATCACCCCCTGGGAGATGGTACGGGGGGAGAATCCATTTGGGGGGGAGAGTTTGAAGATGAAATCCGGAGGGAGTTGAGACACGATCGTCCCTTTACCGTCGGATGGCCAATGCCAGTCCCAATACAAAGGGGAGTCAGTTTTTATTACCACTGTGCCCACGCCTTGGTTGGATCATAAGCATCCCATGTTGGGGAGTGCTAGAAGCCACACAGGCAGTGAAACTAAGCTAACGAATGTGATTAGTTAATTTTATGAACTATTACATGAGGTAGCTGGAAAGCAGCGGTGAGAGGCTGCTGGAGGGGCTGAGGAAGATAGCACAAGAAGTTGCAGCTGTCTCGACAGCTGGTCTGATTGGGATCATGTGGCCCAGTCCCAGCAGGAGTCACTAGGCGGGAGTGCTGAAAGGGAAATGTCAGGGTCTGTCTGGGGCAGAGAATGGGATTTTAGCACACCCTCGCAGCTCTTCCGGTGTAGGTGCTCGTGGAAGTTCTCCATGGGCTGTGTGTGGTCTCGAAGAGGTAGTAGGGGCGGACTCGTTGGTGGTGGGAGGCCAGGGTGATGCTTGGTGTAATAGTCACCCATGTTCTCGAGGCCGGGATGCCAATGGACACTGAATTGTTGGCGGGCAACCTGATCAGCAATCCAGAAGTAGCGCATTTCCATGGAGCGAGATCGTTGGTGTTTGATGGTGTTGTTGGCAATGCCAAGCGGTGGTTGAGTTGTCACTAGTGGATTGGAGTAGGTGGTTGGGGGTGACCTAGTTCTTGGAGGATGAGCCGAATGATACGGCCCCTTTGGCGTTGACAAATAGGGCACCCAGTTCGGCTTCTGCAGCAGCTGCAGCAACAAATTTGAGAATGGTGGAGATGACGCGGGATGGCTCCATTGAGTTTGATAGGGAGGTGGTCACGGGTGCCCAGCCGAGGAAGAAATGGCCAACCAACGCGGCGTGCAAGCAGATGGTTCATTGAGGTAGGAGGCATCGCTTATGGGATGTTGTTGACCATGTCGGATGCTTGGAAGCCGAATGGTGGCATCTGGGTGAGTGGCACAGTAGTCGAGGAGTTGTGTAACCGAAAGCTTGTTGCGCTGGGTGGCACGCCTGTTTGTGGGCAATGGTGCTGAGCGCCATGAGGATGGTGATATCGATACAACGGGCATAGTAGAGGATGGCCCTGGCGATTTGATTTGTTGAATGCTGGGTGATACCGTGTTTGCCTGGCAAGGGTTGGGGAGTTGTCACGGGGGTATGGGAAGTTGGGCTGCTTTGCCGCACTGTTTTGGGGCCCATTGATATGGGCTGTGTTGGGGTTTGGAGCTTTCATGGCATGAAGCATTGGAGGACCTTTCTTGATATAGCCCGGCATAGAGATATCCACGGTTTTATTGAGGTAGTCCCACTGAAGAGTGATACCACAGTATAGGGACCCACTCCAATCAATGTCTAAAGTGTAGTGCTCCCTGAGTGCATTGAGGAGATGCTCTGCATGTGTTTTTCCAACATATTTGATGCCGAAGTCATCGACAACAAGAGTGAAGCTGACTGGACGTGTTGTGTGCTTCCAGAGACCAGGGGTGTGGATGACTTCGTAATAGCCGTGTTTGGCGAGGCGTTGCTTCAATACCTTGTTGGCCAGCATGCCAGCTTGGGGAAGGCCATACATGGCCCGGCGAATTTCCATATACACAAATCCGTTTTTGGCTTTATCGCGAGGTGATACTGGTCAATGATGTGGTCGGGATGATCTTGAGTGGGATCCTCATGTATTCATAGCGGTCTAGGGGGGCGGTGAGGTAGAACAGTTTAAGGTCTGGCGGTGACGTATCGGGCATTAGGAGTGCTAACAACACTGTTCCACAGGATCTTGGAGGTGACTAAGTCTGCAGTTCGAGTGGTGAGTTCACCGGGGTACTCGATGAGGTTACCGCCGACTGTGATACGGACCCGATTGGGATCTTCTTTTGGGGGCGAGAACAACGATACGGGCGTATGTAACGGTTCGATCGGGAGGATGTTCTGGATGTCTTTGTGGCTCATGAAGAAAATAGTGTTTGTGCCAGCAGCGCCAGTTTTGTTATCGCCTTGGGCCAAGGCACCAATTTCTTACCGGAGGCAGTTATCCAGGTCTCTCGAAGAATGGGATCGTTGATGAGTTCTTCATACTTACTGATGGATTTGCCGGTTTTGGGGTGAATGACGGGGTTAGCGAAGTGCTCGAGATGGGGAATGGCGGTTGGTTGCCTCCATTTTGGGAGGAACATGTCCGAGTTGGGAGAGGAAGTTGTATTGCATGCAAAGGCATGGAGAGCCTCTTGTGATATGAAATGCGGGATTTGGACATGGACGGGTCCGTGCTTGTCCATTGGAATCGAGTGAATGGGTATGACGACACTGTTATCGCCGCCGCCGCATCATCAGCGAAGGTCGGGTGGGTTGGGGAAGGTGTTGTGTTGATCATTGTGAGCTTGAGGTGGTGGCCGGGTCAGGGGGGGCTGTTGGGGGTGGGGGGGGACGGGAGTTGGGCAATCTTGGGAAGTGGGTCCCCTTGGTGCAGGAGAGCCGTGGTGCATTTTGGTGGGGACGGGTGGGTTGAGGCGTGGAGAACGCCGTGGAGGTGTGGGGACGGTAGTGAGGCCAGGTGTATGTGCGCCTAGTTACCCGGTTGTGGAGACGAGGGGCTTGGTGCCGAGGGTGCGTGGTGCGGTAGGGGTTGCTAGATAGGGTTGGTTCCACCGGAGGTGGTGCGGCATGGGTATCCACCTCGGAGATTGCTGGAAGTTGAGTTGGCAGATGTCATTGATGATCTTGATGGCCCGTTGGTGGCGGGATAGCTGGCTTGGGTCCTGTTGGTCGCGTTGTTGGCGGAGCTCGATGTGAGTAGTTCGGCTGCGGTGCGGGCAGCAGCTTCGAGAGGTGATTCTGTGGGGAGGTCACAGTAGGTGGGGAAGAATTTAGCTGGATGCTGAGATGCGGTAGATATCTAGTTTCGGGGACGTAGAATTCGTAGCTCCGGTAGTGGTGCATGGCTGGGCTGATGTACCAGGCGCCAGTACCCCGGGGGCCCCATGATGTCCGTTGGGTTGCTGGTCTGTGGAGTACGGCCCGGCATCCTGGTGGGGGCCCATGGATTGCGGTTGAAATCATGGGGTCCTTCTAAAATTTCGTAGGTGGATTTGGTAGGGTCGATTTGGGAGGTACGGAGCATGTTGAGAGAATCTTGGGCTTGTTGGAGGAAGTTATCCCATAGTTGGGATGGGAAGTTACGGTCGTAGAGAGAGTCCAGAGATGAAATGATTTTTGAAGGTTTGTATGGCCTGCTCCGCGCATTGACCCGTGTTCTTGGGTGGGACGAATTGCCATTTGATGTCATGGCGGCGTAGGTATTCTGTAATGGCGTGGGAAGCTTCATTGTCAGGACATTGAACTTAGGTTTGAATCCCTTTTATTCTAGATACGAGAAGATGTCATCGAAGGCTTTGACAATGGTGGAGGATTCTCGGTCGGTGATGGCCCGGACAATGATGCCATTTAGTGGTGTAATCGTAGGCAACAAAGATGTACTGGTTGTTTCTCGAGGGACATTGTGGGAAAAAGGACCTGTTAAGTCGGTGTATGTTGTGCCGTCGATTTGATCTGCTAAGGCTGCCCAGCAGAATATGTGGTTTATGGTGTTTGTTTCTTGTGGGGGAAACGAATCCTTATCGTGAGATGAGTGGTCTTGTGGTGGGATGATTGGTGAGGGTCTTGTGGATGGATTGGGGGAGGTGTCCTGCGCGTGGATCGGAACACCGGCTGGTGTCTTTTTCATGTGCCCTTTTGCTGTGGCGGTGGAATCAGGGAGGTAACGCCTCGAACGGCGGCCGCAGTGAGGCCAGGCCATGAGGAGAACTGGTTATTGTTGATGGCTTTAATCCATGTGGATGGGGGTGGGCTGAAAGCACACTGGTGTAGGAATTGGACGAGTTTGGCCCTGGAAGATGTTTGGTATGCTTTGTGGGCAGCATGGGGAGGTAAAAGCAGAGGGAGGTTTGGTGTGAAATTTTGTGGCTGTTGGTTGGGACTACCCAGAGGCCAGTGGCTGGAGGGCACTGGGTACCCTCACTAGCATGAGTTCAGCTTTGCGTGTAGACTCCGCAATCCTTCTTGGTGAAGAGATGACAGTGACAGCCATTGTCACAAAGTTGCTTGATGGAGAGGAGGGGAAGAATGTGCAAGGCCGGGCACAACATGGGCGAGGGTGGCAGCGCCACCAAGGCCAGGGAGGTTAAGATTACCCACATGGGTGGATTAGATAACCTCGCCGTCAGGGAGGGTGAGGGTAAGTGGGTGTTCTGCGCTGTGTTTGTTGCCGATGGTGACATTGGGAAGAGGAAGTGGGCAGTGGCACCGAGTCAGCGATGGCTTCAGTAGTGCCAAGGGTGATATTGATTGAGTTGGCTGTGGGAGGCACAGGAGAATGTGCTGGTGGATGGGTTGGAATGGTTGGTGGATATGGTGTCGGTACTAGAAGGTTGACGGGCAAGAGGAACAATTGCTGGTGATGATTGTAATGTCATCTCATCATCAGTAATAGGTGGGAATAGGTAGTGTTGGAATAGGTGGGGGTCGGTGTAATCATAACTGGCTGATTTAAGTAGTTACAAACATGATTATTCACCGCCCGACCAGTCAAGAGTCACGCTGGTATTGGGGGTAGCCACTGGCGGCGGCTTGAGAAGGGAGGAAACGCTTGTGGTGGCCAGCGTGGGAGGCAGTGCGGTATCGTTGTTGTTGGATTGGGAGGTGCATGTCGGCAATCTTTTGTTCCCGGGTGAGGTGGGTGAGGTGGCCAGTTGCCTGGCGGGTGCAGGAGGTGCCATCATGTGGGGTGTCGAACCCGCAGGAAAACAATACCACCAGTTGTTGTATCTCTTTCAAGGGTGAGGTGGGTTGTTGCATTGGCCACTGTGTTGTCGAGTTGTTGTGCCCCCGGCCTCGATTGGTATTGTTGGCGGTTGTTGCGAGTTGCTGCCCAAGTGTTGTGGCAGTGTTGTGTGGTGTAGGGTTGGTGTGGTGGACATGGTAGGTTGTGGTGGTGGTGGAGTACGGGTTGGGTGGTGGGCAGGGTTGGAGGTGGAGGAGGCATGGTGGCAGGAGTGGCAGGCATATGGTGGATTTGAGATTGTGGTGGGGGTGGGTAAGAGATGGGAGGATAAGTAGGCATTGGAGGGATGGGTTGATAAGTTGGGATGGTGGGAGGTGCAGGAGGAAATTGGATAGTAGGTGGCACGGAGTGGACAGAAGTGGCTTGTGTGTGATTGATGAGTTGGCGGAGGGAGGAGACTTCGGTGAGGAGAGCCTGGAGGGCTAAGTCTTGTTGGGTGCGGTGGCTTTGGAGGGAGGTGAAAGCTTTGGTGAGAGAGGCGAGGCTATTGGAGTCATCCTCGGTGTTGCTGGCACCGTGGTAGCCGGCGTCCTGCATGGTGGCCCTGTCCCTCTCGTACTCGGTGTACTTTTCAATCCAAAAGCGTTTGAATTGATGCCATTGGACGAGGGTAGGATCGGGGTGGAGCCGTGTATATTCGCGAGTTCGTCCTTGAATTGTCGAGTGTCTCTGATGACAGACAGGGCGGCTTCAATGAGGAGATAGGTGTGGAAGGGACGGCCTGCCTTGGTTGCGAAGACTTGCTGTGTCTCGATGTTGAGGAGGAAGGCTTCGACTGGAGTGGAGGGTTCCATTCTTTGTAAAGAAGGAGGGTGAGGTTCTTGATGTCGGCGGGAGTGACGGTGCCATATCGATCGTAGAGATCGTTGAAGATGTCACAGACGGAGCGGTTGCCAAAACCACGTTGTCCAATGCCGAGCGAAGGCTTGTAGGCGTCGGGAACAGGACGGTCGAGGGCTTCCTTGACGACCCGGTGGACGATTTCGTGGTTGGACCACACGATGAGGTCGGCCGCGTGCTGGGCTTTGATGATGGCGCGGTCGTTGTCGCTTGAAAACGAAGGCGGCCGGCGTTGTCGACGACGTTGTAATTCGGTGTGGCGCCGGGATTCGGTGGATCGACGTAAGGAGTCAGCGCGGACATGGCGTATTCACCGCGGTTCATGAAGATCCCGGCGTAGCCCATGTTGGGGGCCGCCGGGTTGGCGATGGCCATCGTTTTCGAGATGCATTGGTTCTCCAGACGGCAAATGGAGTGGACATTTGGTCGTCCAATGACGGGGGCAAGTGTGCCAAAGTTGGCAGCGACGTCGGAGTATTCAAGTTTCTGGACGGCGGCCATGGTGAGGTGGTGGTCGTAGCACAAGGGGGTACGACGTGACCGAGATGATCGCACAAAGGTGGGCGATGGGGGGCGAGTCCCTGCAGGTGGGGATGCGGCAAAGAATTAACTAATCACTGCTAGAAGTCCAAGAGACCGTGGAACTAAGCTAACGAATGTGATTAGTTAATTTATGACTAGTTACATGAGGTAGCTGCAGGCAAGAGAGAGAGACTGCTGGAGGGCTGATGGAGAGAGCGCAGGAGTTACAGCTGTCACGACAGCTAGACAGTGTGGTGTCATCTGGTCCAGTGTCCCCAGTGGTCACTAGCCGGGAGTGCTGGATGGGAAATTGCAGGGTCTGTCTGGGGGCAGAGAATGGGATTTTAGCA
>JABMIG010000315.1:0-22500 GCA_013187285.1 Cyclotella cryptica
AAACTAAGAGCGGTATTCATCTACATCATGCCAATATATGTTATATTGCTCCGCCTAACTCCTTCCGGTTCATGAGTTATGTCGTTTTACATGAAAACTGACCACAAATCACATGCACTAACACTGACATGAAAAAATGATTCCTCAACAGTACAATTCCTGGTACAAAACGCTATTTCGTAAATAGGAGTGGATACCAATATTATTTTACATGTAACAGGCACTAACTTTCAGTTCGGAGACATAAGTATCTTTTAACATTTTGTCCGTGTAGAGACATAAAGAGGTTGTGCAATCAAGTGTAATGTGAAAGGTATGGTACCATATGTACCATATAGAGAGGTCAATACACAATGATTATTATTTGTGTCTGTCTCCACAATCGACAAACAACCTGGAATCAACCGGTTTAGGACGAAATTCACGGGAATTTTTCTATGGTCTAACAAAGGCTTAAATAAAATAAAATAAAATTTCCCAACCTTAGACGCAAGTTTGAGAAGACTTCTTGGGAAACGCATTTGTTAGTAAAGCATAAATAAAAAAAATTCGTTGAGCACATAGGACACTTTGGATCGAGTTCCTCGATATTTTGGCGAGAGTACGTCTATGTCATATAGTTTTTATGACCAAGCATTCTTCGCGGAAAGTCCGTTCCGCATCTGTCCTCCTTGCTCAACGGAAGCAAATCTCCCGTGATGAATGGGAGGCTCTCGATTCATGGGAACCCTCCCATGATTTCTCATGAATCATGATCGTGGGAACCTCCCATGAATCATGATCATGGGAACCTCCCATGAATCATGGGAAACTCCCATGAATCATGTGAGCCTCCCATGATTCATGGGAAGTGCCCGTAATTCATGGGCAACTCAAAGGGAATCCCTTACTTCAATTCATGGGAGGCTGCCATGATTCATGGGAGGTTCCCATGATTCATGGGAGGCTCCCATGAATCATATATCATCTGTGAACAACACTTAACAAACAGTTTGGTACATACGACGTATTTTGTTTTATTTAAGCTTTGGTAGATACTTCAAAAAATTCCCGTGAATATCGTACAAAACCGGTTGCTTCCTGTCGACAGCCGCATGCCTCCGCATGCCCACCATTCCATACACCGCGCATACAAATATAGAACAGACTACAACATTGGCCGGCCACCACAGCGACAATCCCTACAATAGTACTGAAACAACCCACATGTCACCAAAGGCCCCCTGGCTAGACCGTCTCATTACACCCTTCAACGCATGCAGCCTTGAAACTCTCTCTCCAATAATTGAAAATGATGATGCCGTCATCCCACTAGTTGTTGGCTGTTATCAACTCAACGAAAAGTCGTCCGGGAACGACGATCCACCAGTCGCCGACGAGGACAAATCCGATCGTGCCGAAGCTACACCGACACGCAGCGGGGAATTGAGACTATTGACAGTTCGTAACGATGAAACTCTTCAGTTTGAGGAACAGCTCGTCGTCCACATGGAGAGTGGGGTATTAGATGGAAAGTGGAGACGTGTCAATGGCAATTTAGGGCGCAATGGGAACAAGAGTCACGAAGCGTTGTTTGCCAGTGCATGTGCTTCGGGGAAGATACATCTTCACTCTCTTGCTCATAATCCAATCACAAATTCTTGGAGATTCGATCCCGTCTCTTCATCTGATGAGGGTGGGGAGGGCGATCATGCATTGTGCCTTTCTCTGGCATGGGACGATTGCACAACTGACAACAACGACAATACTTCAGATCTAATTGTCTCCTCCTACTCCGATGGAACACTTGCTTTGCACGAAGTATCATACTCCACAGATTCGAACGATGATAAAGGGATGCCACAGCCTACGGTCATTCGAGAAAGCCAGCGTTGGGACGCACACTCTATGTTTGGTTGCCCCTCCGAAGTCTGGACGTGTTCGTTCCTTCGCGGAGATGCAAATGTGGTAATGAGTGGCGCAGATGACGTGAGTATAACGAATGAATGGCATTCCTGTTGTTTTCCTTTACGAGCCTATAACTTCAATTATTCAACGGATAACCCTTTGCATTTTCTGCAGTGTTCCCTGAAACTCTGGGACATTCGTCAAACCACAAAACCAACACACAAGATATCCTCCGAAGAATTCGAAGCAGGAGTCACGGCCATATCCTCCCATCCCGCCGTCAATTATATATTTGCAGCCGGATCGTACGATGAATACGTTCGTGTTTATGATTCCAGAATGACACGTGAGCCACTGGGGAAAGTTCATGTGGGTGGGGGTGTTTGGAGAATTAAGTGGCATCCGTTGTCTGGCAAGGACGAGGGTAGGGGCTACAACAAGCTTTTAGTTGCCGCGATGCATGGAGGGTGTCGTGTGGTAGACTGTCATGGATTTTCTAGACAAGAAGTTGATGGTGACAACCGTGGCGGTATTTCTGCAGAAATTGTTTCGAGTTTTACTGCGCACGAAAGTATGGCGTATGGTGCGGATTGGATTTGCTTTCATGAACCAAGTGACTGCCGTGAGGCTGCTGCCAGTTGCTCGTTTTACGACCGCCAAGTTTTTCTGTGGAGTCCGGATGATTTCCACGCCAAACCTTGAAAAAATTACGGAATCAGTGAAGCGTGCCAAGACAGGTAATAACCACGAGTGAAAACTTTTTGAGCGTCACTGGCACAAGACAGTCATGTGTGTAGATCTTGCACAGCATCGGCATACTTTTTTCCAACAATGGACGATATATTGATGGACGAAAATGCACTGCGTCTGGTTTCCTCAACTGCCAAAGTCAATCTCAATGTTGGCGGAAAGAAATTTGAAGTCTCCCGCTCGCTGATAAATCAATATTCTGATTCGATGATTGGGAAGCTCGTCTCGGATACTTGGTCTTGTAAGACCGATCGGGCCGAAGCAATTTTCATTGATCGAGACGGAGATCTGTTCGGGTATGTCTTGAACTATATGCGTTATGGTAGCATCGAACTACCCGTCAACCTTCCCAAGACTATGTTTCAACGTGAGCTCGACTTTTATGGACTGCCGAGTACGTATGGCATTAAGCAAAAATCATCCATCGAAACAATGAGAGAACTACAACACTGTGTTGAGAACGCGGAACTCCACCACGATATGCTTTTGATTGCCACAAGTTGCTACCACCAGTACATGGTTGGGAAGAAAGTTGTTCACATTGGGAGCGACGAACTGCTGAAACACAGTCCTTTTTATTATCATTACCCGACTGCGATGAAGGTATTGAACTATTACCTGAAAAAGTTTCATGGTTTAGAGGCGGCATCAAGTCAAGCTTCGCTCTTTTCGACGGATTTTATATTAGAGGTCAAGGAACTGACGAAGTCCTCCAGTGATACGCTTGATGGTAAGCATTGGTGTTTCATGGAACATAGAAAAATTGATTCCATCAGTTCTTACATAAGTATTTTTTCCGTGTCGTGGACAGATCCCGTGCATAATATTTTTGCATTACCTGCTCCCGCAGACATAGACGAGGCTACAAGTCATGCTGACGAGTAAAAGAAATTTCAACAAAATCAAATAAACTGTACATAGAGAAAATGTCATTAGTTTCAATCTTTATTTAATTCTGTTTCTATCTTTCCTCGCAGTGTTAGGAGTACTGTCAGTAAGTCGTCAACGGACACTTGCTCATTTTTCTGGTGTCTCTTAGCCTCAAGTGATTTTTCAACTGCAGCAAAATCTGTGGGCGACTCAATTTCATCTGTGTCATAGGTTGACACGGCCGTCGTAGAAAGTGATGCCATAGCTCCTGCAACAACATCGCTTTCCTCTGTAGATTGAACATTTCTCTCTCCAACCAACGCCTTGCTTTCGTCAAATAATGGATCCGCATACTTCAAATAAGCTCCAAGAAGGGCCGGCGACAATACCAGTCCATCACAAATGCTAGACGCAAAATCGAATCCTTTCCCACGTCCCGAAACTTCCGGACTCGTTGGGAGAGATGCCGGATCAATCACATCAACGAACGAACCCTCGGACAACTCCTCCTTTGTATAATTCCAAACCTTGGCACGAAACTCTTCTTCGATCATTGCATTCACTCTCTTATCAGCCGTTTTTAATGATAGTTGAAAACCAATAATCCACTGTGGAAGATCCATCCCCATGAAATTTCTCATCACTCCATCTTCTTTTGTCTGCTCTCCTCTCTCAGCCTTTTCACGTTCAATTTCTTCGTTGATTGATTCCCATGTTTCGTTTGCTAATTGCGAGGCGAAAACGCCAATTAGAACCGAGACGCCCAATGCTACCAAGAGTAAAATATCTTGGAAGGAACCGGCGGCGGCATCGGATGTTCCTTCAACGAGTTCTTTACCAAATACACCGAGATAGCTATCGATGGAGGGGATTGATAGAATGAAACATTATTGTATGAGCAATCATATTAGTAGCAATGGATCAATGGCGCACTTGATGAGAAAGCACCAACCTGTCAAGCAAATAGGGTTTGAGAGAGCCCAAGAAAATGCCACCTGCAAAATCCAGATATGGAACATTGGTGACTCCGTAAACGTAGTTGTACAAGCCTATTGGAATGGGTAGGACGGGGGCCAGTCGTAGTGTAAGAATCGCTTTTAGGCCATCCTTAGCAACCACCTGCATATATAATGAGTTCCAACCAACAGTCGAGAAATTGTTTAGCTATAATTGCATGACCAAATATCCCATCCTCAACACCCCACCAATCATCCTCCCAACAATCTCACCTTTTCAATCCCCCTCAGACTAGGATACTCCTCCACAACCTCCAAAGCCTTCTTCCTCACCGGACTCTCCACCTTCGCCATCCCAAACGCCACCGAACTCCCCACCGTCGCCGCAAAGGCACTCACCACCGCCCCCTCCCAAACTCCCCCAAACAATACCCCCGAAGCCAACGCCAAAACCACCCCCCCGGCATCAAAACAAAACACCTTCACAAACGTCCATGCCAAGACAAACAATGCCAACTCCACCCCCGTATCCATAGCGGAGGTGTATTCCAACACCCGCGACAGATTGTCCTTGAGTTCGGGATTTTGGGTAAAGTCCAACCCCAGGGCGGAGACGAGGGCGGCGCGTCCTCCTATGCGGAGGGCGACGGCTCCTCCGGCGACGATGAAGGCGGTGAGTGAGAGGGCTGTTTGGGTGTCGGATTTTAT
Source organism: Cyclotella cryptica (assembly GCA_013187285.1). Classification (NCBI taxonomy): domain Eukaryota; phylum Bacillariophyta; class Thalassiosirophyceae; order Thalassiosirales; family Thalassiosiraceae; genus Cyclotella; species Cyclotella cryptica. The sequence continues at coordinate 5,172 of JABMIG010000315.1, forward strand.
GGGTGTGTTTGTTTCGGGGTCGAGTGGGGGGACGTATCCTGAGGGAGGAATGGGGCGAGGATTATTTGAAAGGATGGATGAGTTCCGTTCTTGGTGTTGTTATTGAAGATGGAGGATGATTGCGTCTTTTCTTTCAACACAACGCATCCAAGCTTGATAAACATCCGCAACACGAGAACCAGGCACGATACTAAACGACAAGAACAACATGGGCCTCACCATTCTTCAGTCTAAAATTCCTCGTTCCCTCCGCAGCCTTCAAAACCCCTCGAATAGTCTTCCTCCGATCACTCAATACCTTCAAACGTGATTCCTCCTCGATCCGTATCCGCTCATCGTCTCGATTAGACAGGGCCAGACGAGAAGATGCTCGACACCGTGGCGGCGTTGAGTGGATGTGGCGAGTGCTGGTCGTGTGGGGTGAGATATGTGATGGGGGCAGTGGCGAGGGGGTGAAGCAGTGGATGGGGAGGGAGGGACATATTGCGAGTGAGAGGAGGATGCACAGCTGAGGTCGGAGCGGTGTCATTGTGATCGATGGACTCGCTTGGCGGTTTTTATCTGGCTTCTATCTTTGCTCGAATTGGCTTAGGTTTATAAGTTATGTTCTATTGCAGCCTGCAGCTCGGTTGCGCGAACATTCGTCATCATAGTCAGAAAAGGTCAGAAATCATCATGCCTTCGTCGAGCTGTGATATGTGCTTACTCCAGCGAGCATACCTTTGCAAGTTGAATAAATTTTGAATAGAAGTGATAATGTTTTGACTCGACAATAACTTCGATGTTAAAGGTACATCATGAGCATGTACCGTATCTTCGCGATCTTTTGACGATCCCAATGAGGTGTCGAGATGTTTCATATTCCAACACTTTTGTTGCAAAGCTGTCCGGCATCCAATGAACAAGGCAGAAGTGCAATAAAAAGCAATCCCATTCCACCCGACAATAAGAGCCATGGTCAACATCTCCCCCATCCTCTTCCTCCTTCTCTCCCTGCCCCTCCTCCACGCATTCACACCACCACCACCCACCCGCCTCCAACATCCCTACCTCTCTCGCCACACATCTCCCATCTCACACCCCAACCGCCATCCTCCTCTCCCTCCCCCCGGGGCAATCAACGACCAACGACGCAAACAACTCGGCATACCCGAAGATCAAGATGAATACGATTTAGGTGTGGCATTATCGACCAATACCGATGCGGGTATTACCAAGATTATTGCGGGGAGTTTTATTTTGGTTATGATTGCGCTTTTGGTGGTGGGATTGGTGATTCCTAGTTTGACGGATTATGGGGAGGGGGTTTGTAGTCCTATTCAGACGGGTGGACGGTGTTGAGTGAGGGGAATGGGCGGGGGTTGTTTGTTGTAATTATGGGACGGAGTGGAGTCAGATGGTTAGACGTTGTTGTACATTGTAGTTAATATTTCCATGTTTAGCACAAATAGTTCCAACAGAGTTTCATGAAATGAGGCATATGACAAAATACTAATGGTATCAACGAAGAATAAGACTCGGCCCTCTGATCTTATAGAATTTAACATGAATCATGCGAGCAAGTTTGTATGTCTTTTGTTTTGTTTGGCTATATAGATTCCTTTGGTGCATTGATCATATACATATCAGGTCAACTCTTGAAGACCATTACCATATACAAGAGATGAATCATACATGGAGATGTCGAAGCGATGGTTGCGTGCTAGTCCGTTGCCATATGTCTGTATCTCCATCTTCAGTCCGTTATTTTACAAAGTCAAAACTGTACACAGATGGAATCAAACAAGTTACTGTCTTTGTCATAATGCATCGAAATCAAGTGACCAACAGTAATCCATGGTGTTTGTAGCCTCACTGTCGAACTCCTCATTAGTCAAATTAACCAACCACTTTCCACCATCTCACTAGAACATCGACCGGCATCTCGCCACATCAAACGTAAAACCTCAAAAGGTTCTCAATCGCAATCCATGCCTTCTATGGCTTCACTGTCAAACGAACGATTCCTCCGAATGTTGATCGTTTGTCCCCACACCGCTGCAAAGGTAGTAGGTTTGGAAGAAGAAGAAGAAAGGCTTTGGAATCCACTGCCACTGGACGCTTTTGTTGCGGCTAATGAACTAAACGATGGTGTAGCCAAGGAACGAAAGGAAGGCGCAGCCAATGAACCGAATGACAGCGCGCTGCTCCCATTCTTGAGAGACTGCGATGCACTAAACGACGCGCTCGCTTCAGCAAACGACGAGTAAGAACTCTTGGATAGATTGTTACTGACCCCAAAGCCACTGACGGGGGTTACAGTCGATGAAAACGGATGAGGTTTGGTCGATGCCTGGGCAACCGGGGATCCAGACGCAGTGCCACTCTTCCCCGGTTGAGGGGTAAAGGGAGTGTGGATCTTAGACGGGGTTATTCCATCCAATCCAAAGACGGAAGGGTCGGCCTTGTACTTGTTCAAGAGACGTCGAAACATTTCTTCCTCGCGTCCAACGTATCTCTCCAACAACTCATCGACCTCGTCCAACTTACTGGGGTTGTATGTTTTGTAGAACAAGGTCAACTTCTCCTTATTCGAAGAGCGATTGATTTCTCCCACCGTCTTGTTGTTAGGGTTTCGCAAAGACCTACGGTTTGTCACGTTTTTCTCCTTTATTGCTCGCCTGAATTCCTTGCTATTCGTCGAACGACGTCGACGCCCCTCCTCGACATTAGTACAACGTTTGTAGTCTTTCTTGCGCTTTTCGACGATCACTTTGTGAGTGGCGCCATTTTTGCGTTTGCTGTGTTTGGGCGTAACGCTTCCAACTTTGAACAAAGGGTCTTAATGGTTGGAAGAAATGGGAAAGTGCAATCGTTATGACGATGACTAATAGTGGATGAAAGTTCAAATTCACACCCTATGTTCTTACCGTCGAACTTCATTGTTCTTGTCAGCATCGTCTAAACGAAAAAGTGAACTGTAAAAGCCTTTGTTCTGATGTAAGGGTGGAAACAGGTGGGACCATATCGTGGTCGAGTGAGATGTTCTTTCGCATGATTCCTGTAGATTTCCATGCGGGAAATGTCAAGGAACAAAACATGAACAATGGGAGTCGAACATTTAAATAAGTCGTCCCCGTCACTTCTTTTCGCCAATCATGTGGGAGAGAGATGTCACATGAAAAAATGTACTTCTTTCTGTCCGGTGTTTTCAGTCCCTTCCAGTAACGGTATGTGAGAGTGAGATGCCGATGAAACTTACACGACGTTAATGAAACTTGAAACTTGCATGTTTGATTGCAAATCATTACCGAACAATAGGACAAAACATTCGCGATATCAATGCAGACAAAGTGTACTTACTTTATCTACGTGTAATTTGTGATAGGATTGGTTGGATTTGGCTTCGAGCCACTACCTCAAACCTCCAGACAACAAGGTCATGTTTTCCTTCACCGCCATCAAGTCATGCTACAGTTGCCCATTGATCGCCTGTAATATGAAATGGAGTTTTGTTGCGGACTATGTTCTCGGCGGTTAATACCGTTTATACTTTTTTATTCAGAGGACCAAACCGAGCCATGTCGAAAGCGCTTTCTCATCTCATGGCAATTGCAAAACTTATTATCGCAATGACGAAATGCCATTGGATCCTGTATATCGACCAATCGTTTTATTTCTCTCCGTATCGTAAGCACCTCCTCCTCAGTTTCACTAAGAATGTCATGAAGATTTGGTTTCAGATCAAGGTCCAGGAATGTTGCTTTCCCTATTTCGGATTCCATATCTGACGACAGATCGTTCGCAGATTCATCTTCTTGATGAGAAGTAAGGTACAAAAGTCGCAGTGACAAAAACTCCAAAATATCACTCCACTGTACATGGTTTACTTCGTCGTTCTTGCCTAATGCACGAAGCATCTTTTGCTGAAGCTCCCATGGCAAACAATACTTGTATTGCTGGCTACGCTTCTCTCGATCACTTCCGTCCTCCGCAGATAGATTGATATATTGATAGACATTTCTCTCCGTCTGAAGAATCATCTTCCACAAAATCAAGGCGTATACTTTCATCTTGAAAAACTGCTCCTTCTCAATTCGTTCATTCACGGGCGGCGAATACTTGAAGTGAGGTTTCTTGCCTGTCTTGTAATCAATGATTTGCAGCTGCGCCTTGCCGGTTCTTTGATTGACAAAGATATCGATACGATCAATCACTCCCCGGACGACGAACGACACATCATCAGATTCATCATTTGTGCCGAAACGGGCATGAACCCACATTTCTCTCATCAATGGATTCGGAGGCGATATAGATCTCGGATCTTCCAACTTGTAGTAATTTTCCAACAATTTCAGAGAGTGCTTGCCCCATTCCGCTTCGGCCTCGATGTCGTAGGGGGCATCTTTCCCGTGTGAGGTGCGAAATAAAGAGTCATAGACATTTCCTTTCGAATCATTGCCCTGACTTTCATCCAGATCATCAAGGTCGATGACATTCGTACTGTCTACTCTTTTCCCCTCCCTCGCTCCCCTCTTCTGCTTCCACGCCCTTCGAAACAAGTTCTCCAAATTTACCAAAGTCCTCTCTGTCGGACGTAGATCAAAAACCTCCTCCAATGCAGTGTGGCACAATATGCCACGTGCCAACGCGGGAGTCGTCGGCGGATCCGGAGATAGTTTGAGAATTGCTATGAAAAAGAATGCCTGCGGACAGTTACGAAAGAGTTCGAGGGATGTCGGTGACAGGTGTGTCGGTAGCGGAATGATTGTTTCGGAGTTGCTGGTGTCGATAGAGTTGAATTTGTCACTGTGTCTTTGCTGGAGATCGCGTAGGATTTCGTATGGGTCCAAGCGAGGCTGGGAAGCGTCGTTTTCGTGGGTGCCGACTGCACAAGGATCCAAAGTCGAACGCAAGCACACCGCGCTGCGGAACAGAGTTGCGGTGAAAGGTCCAGCTGCCGAATGTGAGGCGTATCCCGAAGATAAGCGTGTCGTATAAAGGCCGAGCCTTTGGTGGCTTCGGGTGGAGAAGGAAAATGCGACAGCCCGATGAAGCGAATGAATCAAAACAAGTATTCGCCACGTATGCTGGGATGCTGACATCGTAGGAGACACAAGCAATAGCTTTGGCGTGCTGAGGGGTACTTGTGACGAGAAAGAAGGCACTGTTAGAAGCAGAATCAAGTGACGGAGCGATGCCGGAATGATTTCTTTAATAGTTTGGGATTTGCCATTGTACCATACAAGCTTGCAAGATGTGATGAAGATGTGGTCGCTTGATATCTACTAGTGGAGCAAGTTTCAATGTCATTTTGACATAGTCAACATTTGTGCACATACCATGCACCATATTGCGCGCGAATTTCCCTCTTGTGCACTTTTTTGTGCATATTTTCTAATTATGTAACATAATTCTATTTTGATTGTATTGCGTGAAGCTAGTAATTTTTAATTATGCTACATTATTAATAACTTAATTGGGGTGATGGCCAGACGAGCACAGAATGTGCCACGGTCGTCCAACCCACCAACGGCCATTCTTCGCCGAGTGGTGGCAAACCATGCCGGATCGATGCACGGTTGTTGCCTGTTTGTGTGTTGTAAAGAATAACATTTAGCAGAACCACTCCGTAGATAAACAAAAAAATGAATGCATCCTTTCCCTACCTCACCGGCGCCAACGCAGCCGCGCCCAACCGAGCCGCGACGGCGGACGTCTCGCAAGACGAGGGTGAAGTGGAGGCGATGGAGCGTGATGGACGCATCAACGCCGATGATCCGGAAGGAGACGACGAAGAGCAATTTGACGACGATGCGGATGCCAGGGAGTTTGTGTTCCCAAACCTTGAACAGGACGTGGCGGTGCGAGACAGCACACCGCGGGCTCGCACGCGAGGGGACCAACGACGGCTACAGGAATCGAGCCTCGAGGGAACACCCATCCGGGGGGACCGCCCGGCACCGAACACCCCGGGGACATCGATTAACACGGGCGAGCAGAACCCCGTCCTTCCACGCCGGGTAAATTTCGACCTTCCTGGAACGCCTACGACACCAACTGCTTGGCCGCCACAACCGACTGCGGAGCCTGAACACTGCGACTGGCCCTCACTCAGGCATGTGAAACGAAGTCACACATCAACACCCCCGGGGATTTGTATGAGTTCTTGGAATGGCAGGCGACTAGAAAAGAGAGCCCTCAGGAGCAGGCAAAGTTCAAAGACGACGCATTCAACTTTCCCGGTTTGCTGGTGTTCGCCGTACTGAGGCCAAAACTGCCCTTTATCAACCTCCTCCATTCTCTCCAGGCCTACCCCAACGCCCCCGGCAGTGATCCCACGTGGAAGGGTAAAACAATTGGTTTCTTGGGGGACAGAACTTCGTATTCGCCGGCACCGCAAATGGTGGAGCTTAAGGAAAAGGCGCCGTGGAGTTGGGAGAGTCGACTAGTTTGCAATGACCTGACAGAACTCGACCAATACTATGCGGTGCCGGGCAATAAGGAAAAGCTGTGGACTCCGGAGCCAACAGTCCCTCGCGTGACGGTGACAGCGCCACGCATGTTAGCTCTCCCGCCCGATTGTGTGGTGTTTTGCGCCGCACGCCAGCGGACACCCCATGACTTGGCAATGTATATTCAAGGCCTGCTGGGGATAGGAAACTTGGATGAGCGGAAGTATGCGTTAATGCTTGATTGGTGCTGCATGGCCGCACAAGCGGAACCCACGACGGGGGATACCCAAAAATCTAGCCTGCTCTCATTTCCCATCACCCCCATCATCGGATCTGCCACCCTTCATAAGTGGGCGGCTACCAGACTGGCGTTCACCCTGGGCCCACCGCTTGCGCCAGCAAGAGGCACCAAGCCCCCGGACGACAACGAGGGGAGACCCTCCACACAGCCACCCACACAGCCAACCCCGCCAGGACAATTAGACGTGGGGCTAGTGGCACAGGTGACTGCAGCAGTAATGGCGGCGCTTCGAGCAACGACAGAGTCGGGGGGTGGAGGGAGCAACGATGGCACCACCCGACAATCAGATGAAACCCGACCATACAGCTCGTTCCAATTGGCAAAGTTGAAAGGTTTCTGCGGCGTGTTGGACAATTGCGAGATCCCACCAATCTGGGATTATTTTCGGGGCACCAAAGATGTGGATGCGCATAGGACCAAGCTGCTCGAATGTATGGGCCAGTGGGCCAAGGAAAATGAAATCGCTATAACTCGCGGAGTTTATTTCGAAAAGTCCACGATGGATGAAATAACTAAATTGGAATTTAACCCGGGATCAGCGACGGCATACTTCGCCACAGCAGAGAAGGGCATCTCCATTCTCATCGTCAGGCCACGCACGAGGCACGAAACAGCGGACCTGCGCTCGAAAGAACATGCGATGGCACTAACGGCGCAAAACTACACGCTTACAGATGCATTGGGGCTCTCTCGCAAGGATCCACGCCCACCTGCAAACACGTACCTCGAACTGGTTCGAGATGTAGGGACATTCTGTGCCCTCATCCGCACCCTATTTGGGGACAAGTGCGACTACTTTCAGAACCTGTTCGACTTATGGCAGATGCTGAACTCGGAACAGGTGTACGCAAAGTCTGGCAGGTTTGGGCCCCAGATGGTTCGTCAAGTCACCTGGGCCATAATCGAAGACAGCAGACAGTTTTTCTTCCGCACGGTCACGGAGGAGGAAATGGCGAGGGGAACACCGCGCTTCCCGACGTCGCACTTAATGAACATCATTGGCACGGATGTGTCAAAAGCGGTGGAAATCAGGTTGGGGAACTTCCCCGCAAAATGGAAGCAAGAGGCAACTATGGGGACGCGCTTCAGCATGACTGCGCCGAGCCTGGGCCAGAAACCTACGGCAGCGCCGGCAGCGAACACGGGACAATCATGGGGTGCAACTCAGGGGTACTATCCAACTCCCGTCCAGTCCACGGGACCCGAACGACCGGTTGTCATTCGGCAGGAGGATGTACACCCGACAATAAAACTGATGATGGAGAACTACATTCAACACTTTCGAAGTGTCTAACTGCGTTTACTGTGCAAAGCAGCGGGAGTAGCGGAGGGCGATCTCCCGACAGAACCCAAATACATGCGTAACGGGCGCAATCTACTATGTTATTCGTATGTGTTGGGAAAATGCAACGGCAAATATTGTGGTCGAGCCCACGAGGGACACGTGCCTGTCAATGATCTGTCTGGAGAGTTCGTGGAAAAATTGTGCAACCTGCTACGCCCGGGGGTCGAAGCCCGCAAAGCCACCGAACCCACAGTGCACGCAAGGGATTACTACCCCAACAAACGGAAACGGACGGCCTGAGGTTTGCCAAGACGCTGGGATTGCCAAAGCGCGTATGGCCAACGAATGTACACACCAACGCTTCAGTGCACTCCCAGCGCGCCTCCGCTTAGCTCCGAATTGGAGCCTGACCCAACAAAAATACCAACAACCCTGCGCCCACTGTTGGATCGAGGGGAAGGTAAGACTTTTAATGAACAACCGTGTGTTCTTTTTGAGCCATTGGAGCGTGAGGGCGATCCTCCAGATAACACCACAACAGGGCACTGTGAGAAAAAGGCGCACCGCGCTTGTAGCAGTTGTCAAGCCGGCGCCGAGCCACGGGAGCAAGTTGCCAGCCGAAACCCCCTGGGACCCGGCCCGCCAACAATGGAAGCAACCTACGGGACAAGATCCAACGGTGGTGATTTGGAGGTCGATATTCGACACGGGTCTAGACTCGATGCCCCTCGGCTCGCGAGTCACTCCCACGCAACGGGAGCCACAACAGACACATGGCGGAAAGAGAATAAGGCACCCACGCATAGTTAAACAAGCGCGCCAAGGGGAGATGGTGCGTTATTGGCAAGAACACACCGGGAAGACCGTATTGCCACCGGAACTGTCACAAGGAAATCCAATCCCCCACAGGAACAAAATGTGCCCCTCGGGCCTCGCATTACGTCACCCGGCCGCTCCAACCTTACTCCTGTACGCCACGAAAGGATGCCCAACATTGACGGGCCAGCCATGGACTCGAGAGATGATGCACGCTGCGGTTGAGAGGGGCCCGCATCAATCAGCACTGGCGCCGGACGCAGTTGACCAACTCACCAACGAAGTGATGGCAAAGGTAGCCGCTGGTCAAGCGCGCATCGTCGACTGGAATGACATCAAGAACGATCCGCCGCCGCAACTGAAAATCTCTCCAATCTCCATGATTCCACACAAGTCCCGCCAGTACCGGACGATCCTCGACTTGTCTTTTTCACTCCGCTTGAAGAACAGCGGACAGGTGCCGTCGGTAAACGAGGCGTCCCTCAAGAGTGCACCACGGGGATCCATCGATCAGATAGGACACTCTCTGGCACGCATCATCCACGCCATGGCTGAAGCACCTGATGATGCGAAGGTGTTTATGGCTAAGTGGGATATAAAAGATGGTTTTTGGAGAATGGACTGCGCGGAAGGTGAGGAGTGGAACTTTGCTTACGTGTTACCCGAACACGGTCGCACCAGCACGAAACTAGTGGTACCCAACTCGTTACAGATGGGATGGATAGAATCGCCGCCTTATTTCTGTGCGGCGTCAGAGACAGCACGAGATGTGGCGGAGCAATACGTCGAAGCTCCAGTGGGCCAGGGCCCAGAGAACGCGCTCGTCCCATACTCCAAAACAAGCATAGCGTACACATCCCTACCGGAAACTTCCCCGAAGGACGCGGACCCATTCAACTACCTCATTGAAGTCTACGTTGACGATTTTATGGGGCTGGCCATTCCCACTAGCCGACGCATCCTCGATCACGTGGCAAATGGTGTTATGTGTGGCATCCACGACGTGTTTCCGCCGGAAGACGTTGACTCAGAGGACCCCATTTCGTTGAAGAAATTGCTACAAGGGGACGGCGCCTGGGACACAGCAAAGGACCTCCTGGGATTTGTGTTCAACGGGGTGGATCACACGATGTGGCTGACAGAAGGAAAGCGGGCCGCGCTAATCGACACGGTTTCCGGCTGGCTCCGATCCACACGAAAAAATAAACAATTCGGGATACCATTTACGGAGTTTCGGTCAGTGCTGTACAAAATTCGCACGCAGCGTTCCTTTCTATTCCAGCCGGGAAGGGGTTACTGTCGCCGTTTTACACAATACTCAGCAAGCAACCAAAGGTTGTGTTCTTGCAAAGAAACAAGCCACTCCAACAAGCCGTACGGGAGACCAGGGTGTTTCTCAGAGACAGCATCACATCACCGACCCATTGCAAGAGCCTAGTGACGGGATGGCCGGACGTTGTGGGAATCTGCGATGCTTCCAAGTTTGGGGCAGGTGGTATCATAGTTGGTGAACTTCGAGCCGTACCACCGACGGTGTTCCGGCTAGAATGGCCACGTGAGGTGCAAGACGCTTTGGTATCCGACAGCAACCCGACAGGCTCAATCACGAACTCAGACTTAGAATGTGCTGGGTTAATTTTCGTGTGGTTGCTCACCGAGGCAATGGTGCCGGACCTCACAGCAGCACGGGTCGCTCTATACAGCGATAACAGCCCGTCTGTCAGCTGGATTCAGAGACTTGCATCTAGACGGTCTACGGTTGCAATGCAACTCTTACGGGCACTGGCTCTGCGACTTCAGCTTCGCAAGGCGTCACCACTCACTACCCTCCACATAGCCGGGGTTCAAAACCAGATGACGGACATCCCTTCGCTCTCATTTGGCAGTAACCCCGCGTGGGCATGCCGCACTGACACTGCATTTGCTTCTTTCTACAATACTTTATTCCCCCTCCCCAACCAGAACTCTTGGAACGTCTTCCGCTTCTCAAACGAAGTCGTTATGAGGATTATTTCCGTCTTGCTGACAAAGCCTACTACAATGGACGCGTGGAGGCGTCTACCAAGACTAGGGAGGTGCATTGGTCCAATTGGGCAAAGTTCGCTCTCACCTTTGGGCGTGGACCCATACGTACAGAGAATCACATACGAGCACAGGGTGCGGCTCCTCACAGGATACGCAGCAGCCGTGCGCAGCGGATTCTACGGCCGTGGGCGCACAGTCACAGCTGCAACAGTCAGTGCGGCGCTCACGGCCGTTGGCCAGACGATCGCCCTGGCCATCGGCGTAAACCCCACCAAGCTCGCCGGTGGGGACAATAAACTCCTCCCACGCCTCAGTCAGATGCTAGACGGGTGGCGAAAGACGGACCCGCCACCGACGAAGAAACTTCCTGTGGAGTCAGATGTTCCGGAGTACTTGTGCCACGTGGGACAAGCCAAGACAGCATCGCCCCTGACGGCTGCGGTAGGCGACCTCGCCCTCATTGCGTTTTACTACCTACTCCGGGTGGGAGAATATACCACGAAAGGGACACGAAACTCGTCCAAACAAACGGTACAGTTCAAAATGGAGGATGTTACTTTCTTTTGCAAAGACTCACAGGGCAATCTCCGCCAACTAGCTCGAAACGCCCCGACGGACCTTATCATGTTGGCGGCGTCGGCAACCCTAAAATTGGACAACCAGAAAAATGGATGGCGAGGAGTATGCATCCACCAAGAGGCTAATGGAGATACGATCACGTGCCCCGTTCGAGCTGGGTCGAAGATACTTGGCAATTCGGGCACACGGAGATGACCAAAAGCTCCCGTTGTCGTCGTACTACTCCATGGGCATACGCCAGGATGTGACGGACAAACACATCCGGGCAGCTTTAAAGTTGGCGGCAACCTCTCTCGGATACCCGTCACGAGGTTTCCCCATCGATCGCATTGACACACATTCCCTCCGGAGTGGTGGTGCCAATGCGTTGGCACTATCAGGTTACTCCGATACTCAAATCCAGAAAATGGGCCACTGGAAAGGAGCGACCTTCAAAGAATACATCCGGGAGGAACTCCACATCTTCTCGGTAGGTATGTCTACCAACATGAAACACAAATTTCGTTTCGTGAACGTTTCGGGAGGGGCGTATCACGATGTTACAGAAGACACAATTGCCTCGGAGTACGAAACTATCGCGGCAGCAGCATAAGTGGGCTTGCCCGAGATACGGAGCACTGCAGGGCAGGATGTAAATGACGGTTCGGCTATCCTTTGGGCTACCCTACCTGACAACATTGTGTCTGGGGCCGTGACACTTCCTTGGTTTTTCTCTATGGCAACCCTGCTACCATGGTGCAGGCGTGCCTTTGTGTGTTTCTTCTCCTCGTCCTCCCACTTTTGTCCTTCACATTTAGGTTATATTTTGCCCGGACCTCACCGGACGTGGTATGCAGTCGATGTTTGTTACAAGACACTGCGGCGGCCCGCCTGATACAGCATCCCGCCGCAGCCTCTTCCAAGGTGGGCCTTCTCTCACACCTCCTTTCATCCTCACTGACCCCATTATGGGGTCTGATGGGCAACAACGAGGTCAGAAAGGGGAGTCAGGGTTCGCACCTAACAGGTACTAACCCTGCGACAGTTTTTGGCACCACCCAGCAACAAAGTACTGCATACATACATAGTTAGTGTTACGTTTGTATCCGATCAGGCATGGCGGCGAGTCGGGAAGAACCTAGGTCCAGTGTACGCACTTGATTGGGGTGATGGCCAGACGAGCACAGAATGTGCCACGGTCGTCCAACCCACCAACGGCCATTCTTCGCCGAGTGGTGGCAAACCATGCCGGATCGATGCACGGTTGTTGCCTGTTTGTGTGTTGTAAAGAATAACATTTAGCAGAACCCTCTCCCCACCCTTGATCCAACTGGCAACAATGAGGTCAGAAAGGGGAGTCAGGGTTCTGCATACATACATAGTTAGTGTTACGTTTGTATCCGATCAGGCATGGCGGCGAGTCGGGAAGAACCTAGGTCCAGTGTACGCACTTGAGCACAGAAAAGTGCACGAGAGTTGGTTGGATCTTTACGCCTAATAATTTTATTACTACTGCCTACACAGAACATGTAAAGAAAGACCTGACGTTTTTATATGCACGGTATACTTGTCCGAATGTGTTTTACAGTACCCTACATAAGGATCGTACCACATAATTTTGAGTGCGGCTCGTAGAATCACGAAGCACGCTTGAAAAATCCAGATCGACCATGGTGACGAGCCGGCCGCGAACCAGATTCGCAATATCTCAGCGAATATTGCTCCTTTTTCGATCCGGGACGAGCGCCGTTATCCTTATAACCGCGCGCTCATGAAGGTATGCTCAGATCGACGTGGGAAGAAAAACCACTGAGCACTCCTTCCCGAGAGATCACGGACTCAGATTTCGGACATCTCCGAATTTTAACAGTCTGGGAAGAAGAGCAGGGCCATTTTTGACCCTTCCAACTCTGGTCTCTCGCTCTTCGACCTCTCTTGAAGATGGGAGGAAGTGGGGGTATTTGTAGGTCAAAAAGGTGAGTTCGTTGTATTTTTCAGTTTTTCATGCAGAACTTGCATGAAATCTCACCTTATGCAGGCCGTCTTTCATCTTTCCCAAATCAGCTGCAAGCATGCAACAATCAACTCTGAAAGAGCTACTCAATTAGGAAAAGGGAAGAGAGCTATGGGCCGATCACTAACAAATCCAACAATCAACTTAAAGCAGTAGGAGAGTGGAGAGTGTGATGACTCAAAAAAGGAGCCTGATAATATAGCCACCATTACTAATGTCAGTTAACAAAACACAGCAATCAACCAATATAAACAGGAGCAAAGAAGTTGGGCATAGTTCAAGTATTTAGTTTACCCTTCTGTTTATTAATTCATCAAGCAATCAATTAATTGATTAATTAATTAATATTAGTTACTAGCATGTTAATAGCATCATCCTGTCTAGTTAAAAATGTCTTGGTGAAAATATTATTATTTTGTCTCCCAAATGATACTGTGGATACTGGGGCACATATATCATTGAGAACTTTCTCTCTTCGTACCAGATTCGTACCTACAGTTGTACGAGCTAAACCGTAAGCCAGACGTATAGAGGAATTGGTACGTCCACTTGTGCACAAAAAAGTTCACAAATGTTGTAGATTATGACATTACGTAGAACTGTACAATACTAACTTTGACTGTACAAAAGCACCGATAAATCTAGTAGAAATGCCTACGAGCCTACTCATACATCACGGTATGTACGGAACAAAAACGAACGAACAAAAACAAACACGTGAACGGGGTTGAGGGAAAATTGTTATTCCTCACATAATTTCCACATAGTACTGTTTGAGTCACAATTAGAGTCCAAAATCACATTGAAAAATACAACATAGGGTTACAATTCACCGAAATAGTGGATCTCCATGTTCAATTGAAAGTTGAATCAGGGAGGCACAAGCACATGTCTTATTATGATCCCATGCTGTGAGGTCGTGACCAAAATGGATAAGTTTTTGAGACGATGAGAAATGAGAAGGTGCGACTGAGATCATGAGCGAGCGAGGAGTCTTTTGGAAACATGTTACCTTCGAATGACTCTTTGTGAAAATAACGCTAGCTTGTGAAAATAATGTCTAGGCTGTTATTTTCACAAGCTCTCGATTTTCATTAAAGCTCGTGATTTTCACAATGAAAATAACGTTGTCATGAGAAAATAACCTAGTCGTGAGAAAATAACAATATTTTACCATCTTATGTACTATGGTGTTGTGAAAATAACCTAGTCGTGAGAAAATAACATAAATTATTACATAATATTCTCACAGCAACGTTATTTTCTACAGATTACGTTATATTCAAAATGTGAAAATAGCCACATGATGTGAAAATAACCGATTCTTTCGCTGACGCACCAATTCAGTCACACCAACACAACTGACCACACCATGTGACTAAAAATGGTGCTGCCAAGGAAAGCACCACTGCTAAGTAGTGAACAAGGTGAAAGCTGTCTCACCACCTGTGTCACAGTTGGTGGATGTTGATGACTTTATAGGGTGGGTAGTGGTATGATTATTTGTTGAGAACATGAATGAGAAATTAAGTACCTCTAAAACTGTAAGCCCTATCACAGTAATTTTAGTGGTTAGTAAAACATTGTGCTATTTTCACACAACACTTGAATTCTTCAACGCCAACAAAGGAATAAGGAACAATACAGGCACGACCCCTTTCGACTGCCTCGCCCTCGACACATACATCCCTGCCGGTAACTGCTGTACTGGGCACTACCTTGAAATAATGGTGCATCACCACAAAGAACATCAGTATAACACAGTAAATACCTTGCAAATGCAAGCACTGGACAGATCCATGGAGCTTTTGGATTGGCATACACATGCCATGGACCAAACATCACCAGTCTGATTTCCTTTTGTCTTGGCAAACTCAAAACTAGTGCATCATCTCTGAAAGAGATGTGATTAATTTTGCCCCTACACAATTCTCTGCTCATTTCATTAAGTACCAATCCAAAACAAAAAGAGGTGACAGAAAACATCCTCCTTCTCTCCACTGAAGAAAAGCTTCTTTGCAATGTTGTTGTATACCTTCAAAGGCATGGGCAATTTCCCTTCAGTTAATTTCAAACCAAGATGTTGCTTAGCTGCTTGGTGATACGTTTCATCCCTCCCATGAACTTGTTCATTTTGTGATGTACGGCTTTGCCTCTCAACCCCAGCCAATTTGTAGAGGTAAGAGATTGAACTACTAATTGCTGAGAAGGTAGAGTATGACTGATAGAGAAACAACGTGACTTTGCCTGTACCCTCATCCACCATGTCATCAGTGATTGCATCGCCATTATCAATCTCATTCAAATACTTCTGTGCAACGTTACGGTCAACTTTAACGGTGTTCGTTTTGGTTTGCATGAAGTCTCGCACTATCTCATATGTAATGGCACCCTCTCCATCAATTTTAATGGGTGAATTGTGAGGTTGTTGACTGGTTGCTGGATGCACTGCCTTCAGAGCATTTTGCATGTACTGTTGGACTCGACGGCTTTTCTTCCCAGTTGTCTCTTTTCTTTGTCATATTCGTGATAATTAAGGAGTTCATCACGATGGTCATCGGCAATACACTCGGGATGGTTCTCTAGTAGAAACCGAAAATAAGACAAGCTTCTCATGGTAGGTACGTTTGGATCCATCTGACACAAATCCCTTTTCAACACCCTCTGCTGAAACTCTTGCATCAGCTGCAAAAGCAGAAGCGCTGCACCCACTGCAGTGGCAGCTACAGCACCAGCCAGGGCACCCATGGAGTGCCAATATCATTGTCTTGGGCAACTGTTACAACAACAGAAGATGCCAGGATGAGTGTTTTTAGTGCTGTTGATAGTACCCTCATGATCATATAGAGTGGTTCTATTGGCAAAGTGAAGGTGATGATGTTGTGGTGGTGATGGTCGTGATGTTAGCTGTTTCTTAGCTATTTGTTATGGATATCATACCTATTGACCACACCAACCTGAATACTAGTGGGTTAGGTAAGATAGATATAATAAATATAGATGTATATATATGTATATAAATAACAATATATTATGTGTTATGGTATGGTACCTACCACGGAGTGGTTCGCCCACCAGTGAGACTGTACTGCGAGGAATAGTACCACTTCATGTATGTGGTTTAGTTACAATGTCGTAAAACATTGAAACTTTTTTAAAGCCGCGCACGTTTAGCATGCACGTGAACAGCTAACGTAAGAAATACAAAAATATTTTAGCGTATTTTAAATAACGATGGCATTTTGACATTGACTTTTCATTACGTCACATGGGAATTCCGTGAACTACAGGTATTAACATTGAAATTTGGCGGATCTCTTGATATTCAGTCTGTTTCATCATAGTAGTATGGTATGGTACAATACCGGACCATACTGCCACAACAGGCCACAAAATCAATTTTCCACGAAAACCGAAATTACCAACACATTTTGGCAAAAATCCAAAATTCTCGCTACTTTGTCAATTGGCTCTAACAGAATTCCTTTCACTATTATTTGTTTTGTAGTAATTATCTACCACAAAACTTAACCCTTAGAACCCTTAGGTAGGCAGTATCGCCATTGTATCGCCATTTCCATGCATTGACATAATTAACGCCAATCAGATGACGGTAGGCCAGATCTGGACAAGACACATAACGACTTGGTAGGCCAGATCTGGACTAGTCGTAACTTTTTTTGCAGAAACTCATAGAAGACAATGCCGTACAGCCAAGCGGACATCACCGTTGGATTCGTCATGAAAAATTACCCCCTACTCTTTTCTGCGGTGCAATAGTTGCACCGCAGAAAGAGTAGGGAGAAAATGTATTATAAAATAGGCATATGTTCCAGGTGGAATGATGCCAAGCCTCATTTACCTGTTTATGTCAAATGTGATTATTTGAATTTCTA
>JABMIG010000315.1:30000-150000 GCA_013187285.1 Cyclotella cryptica
TAGTGGATCATATGTCTCCTTCATCTTTATTGTGTTAACTTTGCCTTGCAACATTTTTTCTACCATCTGTTTTGCTGGAATTACTGGTGCTTTGAGATGCCTGTTTGCCTCATGAGCTACTTGTTGTGTGTTTTCAGCAGTGCAAAATGCATTGATTTTGTGCTGATGCTTTGGCAAAGGGAAAGCCATCCTGAGCCAAGCCATTTCATTGCCATTTGCATGTATTGTCATTAGACAAATCTAGCTTGTCTTTATTACTATGAAAGTGAAAGTAGCCAATAGCATTGAATGCATGGCCAAATCCTCAAGGTTGCCGTCAAGATAACAATCTGGATGTGCTCCAAGACCTTTACACAGTGATTGTCCTTGTTTCATTGTACTTCAACCTTAACACAATACCAGCAGTAAAGTCATGATCACCTTTCCAACTTTTTACATTTTTCAATGCTCTGACAACATCCCACACATTTGTTGAGTCATCACAGTCAGCAAGGCCTTGATCTGATCCATGGTCACATTTCCTCATCCAATTGCCAGCCCAATAGTTTCAGTTGCTGCTGCTCTCAAATCTCTTGGCAAGAATGGTGGTGGTTGAAGTCCTGACATTATCAGTATAAGTCCATTTATGTTTGTTCGATTGCTTTGTAACTTTAACAATTTTCATTCATCCACTTCAGTCAATCTTGTGACTAGATCTCTAATCTGAAGATCTTTATAGATCCCTCGAAAATCTAAGTCTATTAAAAGTTGTCTTATGAGGACACATAATTTCCACTACCTCATATCTCTGTGCATAAGATCCACAAATTGTCAAAACACCACCCTAGATAACCCCCCAAAGACAACCGACACTTTCAATCAGGACATGTGCCAATTCTTGGGAATATGTGGAAATGCCAAACTCCCTGCAATATATTATACAAGTGATGTATTCAGTGGAACTAACCACCACAGCTGCCTTCGACGATACTCACACTTTCGGCAACTATGCAACAAAATAGATCCTAAGGGAAAACTTGGTATTCGCTCTAAATTGCCACCAAAGATGGGACCTCTGGAGGATAGATTGAACTGGTTGCCTGTATTTCTGAGAGAACTGTTAAGGCAACATGACGCTGTGAGAAATTTATGGGTGGAACAACTTTTGGAACTCAGTGTCCTTCAAGGTGACCTGAATATGTAAAAATGTTAAGAGAAAAATGTCTTCAGTTAAAGGAAGAATTTAAACTGTAGTTGATGTAGTTCTCATTAGCAAAAAGAATGAGCACAATGCAATTAGATGCATTGTCCTCCTCTTTAGATCGCCATAATTGGAGAAACAAAATTTAGGTTGATGGCCCACTGTGGCTTTCGGTGCCCTCTTGGTAAGTGAACTGATTCTGCCCCTGCCCCTGCTCTTGCTGCTGCTGCGATCCTTGCATCATTGACATTCCTTGTTGCTGAAGCTGATTCATACCCATCGACGCCATCATTTTCATCATCTCCTGCATCTGCGCTTGCTGTTGCATCATCAATTGAAGCATTTGCTCTTTGTCTAGGTTTGTCGGGTCGAAAGAAGGCTGAAGAGGTGGTGGAGTGTGCTGATTAGGACTGCTTGTTCTACTGATTGGAGGTGTTAGTGGTTGGGGAGGCGCCGTGGATGGAGTTGATCGAGGCGCCGTGGGTGGAGGCAACGCTATTCCCGCGCCAGATCTTCTTCCCATCAGCGTTTCTTCAAAGGTGCCGAGTCCTCCAGATGGTGCACTTGGGATGGTTTCAGTTGGCAGGGCAAAAATATCTAATTCTGGCAATGCCGCACTTGTCGGTAATGACGTTTGCGTCGGAGATTCAGCGGGAATCATGCCAGCAAACAATCCTTGAGCAATATTCATTTTTCGAGACCTCTCTTCTTCCTCTTCCTCGTCCAATGAAGAATGGTCATGAATATACTCTCGTGCAGATTCACTGGATCTACTCGGAACACATTTGTTCGTGTTAATCACCGGTCCGATCCTAATTCGATCACTGTGTTGGTTGCCTGTGCTGCTGTATGGAGCCGCCATATCGATTCCTATTTCGTCCAGCACCCGACCAACTATAAGATCTTCCTCATCCTCGTCGTTTCCATCCATGACATCGTCGATGGCATCCGCCATCATTTCTTGCATCATGTCTGACATCACGTTTTCGCGTTCAAACTCGGCCATCATTTTATTGATACTAGGGACATTGACAGCCTTGTTCATTTTATTCATTACCTTTGCCGTACTGGATATCGCCTCAGCCATCGCCTGGTGGCTTGTGACGGTCTGAAGGGTCAAGACGCATCCCTGCAGCCGACTCCTCATTTCAATAAATTTTGTAATATATTGACGAGTCCGCACTAAATCCCTTGCCATGATCTTCACGGCATTCATCTGGTTGTCGCGGGCCATATTCTTTATTTCTATTGTCAGACGCTTTTCTTCTTTTTGGAGCGATCGAGTTTCGCGGTCTAGCTCGCGGACTGCCCGAGTAATTACGCGTTTGCTCTCTCGGAGCTGCTCCTTGAGAGGCTTCTCTTTGCCAAAAATATTACCCATATTTTTAAAGGTTATAGTCCTTTGATGTAATTGTTTTGTTTGTATCGCTGTCGCATGAAGGAAAAACTAAATCGTTCCTAGCTCTAGCAGTGCTTCCGCAACAGAGAAACTAATTTTCAATCGAGGTGGGGAGAATAGCAGAAAGAATCAAAGAGACCAGTGGCGACGGCGGCGGGTGCAACGAGGCGCGTGGGGGCGAGACTGGAAACGAGCTTGGAGCTTGGAACGGGAGGAACGGAAACGCTTTGGTGTTGATTGCGCTGTCTGTTGTTGAGTGTTATATGCCCGCCCCGCGACTACCCTCTATGGAAGCGGGGGAGGGGGGGTTGGCGGAATATATTTTACCTGTAAATGTTGTCTTAAACTAATTATACAAACTAACTTAATTGATAGATTGAAAAGGTACTTTTATGTTAGTTTTCTCTCCTCTTTTTTACCAGCTAGAAATTTCGTGACTATTCTGGTGAAGTCAGAGTAATATTATGTTTGGTGTGGACTTGATGATTCAGTGTTTGCATCAGTATTGTAGCCAAGATTGGCCTTTCTTTAATTCAGTTATGTGTAGAACCAGAGTTATTTTAGATGGACAGTGAGACTATATAAAGTGATCGTATCAATGTAAAATCAGCATTGATACTTTTATTTGGTCAAAATCATTTCACCTAATTTGTATGACCTTCCGCAGATTTTCGCTTTATCTACACTCTCTGGGATCGGGAAAAATACGAGCTTCTCCACACTAGTATCTTTCCCTCCGGGCCGTATCATTGCACGAAATGTTTCGTTGAGTTCTCGCACTTTAATTGTTGGAATACCTTTGTCGGGATGTTGTTTCTCCCACTCTGCAACTAAATCCTTGATTCTGAAAAAGACCGGGTTCATATCAGCACCCTCTTCTGAAGGAATTGTAAGATCGTTAACATAAAATAATGGAGCGCGTCCTCTTTCACTGTATCTCGGACTGTTTTCGATTCGAAGGGCTGCATTTAAGTCCTCGGTCGAAGGAATAACCTGGTAGTACGTGTCAAACTTATTTCCTTTTCCATTTTGTGCTATACTTTGTGTTTTCTTCACACTCAGTTGCATTACGACATCCAACGGCAGCGTGACTATTTGAGCCTGACCCCAAGCATCTGGCACGTCACTGGTACCATCTTTGCCGATGGCTCCATTCGCAGTGTTGGTTTCCTTATTTTTTGCAGCTTCCAACTTGGCTTTTGCAAATGCATTCTTGGCATCGTCCAATACATATAGAGCACTTTGATAGGTTGTGAAAAAATATCCGAAACCTCCAGCGCTATCTTTGTCATATGTGTGAAAGGGTACTCCGTTGCCGTCGACGATGGTAAACAAGGGAACAGTGTGGAGGCGTTTGGCGGTGATGACAAGCGGTATGATAGGCGGCGGTTTCTCGGAAGCGATGGCTGGCTTTGTCCCTATTGCGAATGGTGTGACGAGCGCTGATTGGAGAATAAATCTTCGATTGACTTCATTGACTTCGATATCATTAGAGCTTGCTGCGAGGATTGTTGGAGCTGTCCGATGAGATGCGCTGCATTTATTTGTCGGTGAACTGAATGACTGCACATTGACTACTTGAAGAAGCAGCAATAGCCAAAGAAAAGACAGCATAATCCTGCTGTTGTAGAGCACCACTAAGAAATGGATCGTGACTGTTGGAGACTCTTAAGAGCGATTCTTGAAATGAAATGGATGATTGCGGATAGGGTCTCAGACGGTCTCTCAGGATCGTATGGTATTGTATCGTATTGTACTGTAGAAGATGATAAAAGGATGATAAAATCTACAATACGGCACACGTACGTTGCGATACTATGGGGAATTTAACTAGGTAAATAATACGTAGCGACCTTGCGCAATTCTTGATTGAGAAAGATGCATCTCTCGCTACACGAGATGGAATATCTTATACCTTACAACTTCTACCACCTCAACATCCACGTCATCCATGGTATCGTATTGCACAATAATGTATGGTACTGTACCGCCCTCTCATTGAGTTTACAACAGAGGGTAAACAACCTTTCCACCGTGAATGAAGAGTTTACATTCACTTGCATCCAGCACTGGGTCGCATCCACCAGAAGGAAAACATGATGTACCTTCCTGAAGACAAATGGTCGTCTCGCTACGACAAGCAATTTTACACAATCAAAATGAAAACGTACACCATCCTAGATAACCCCCCAAAGACCACGGACACTTTCAATCAGGACACGTGCCAATTCTTGGGAATATGTGGAAATGCCAAACTCCCCGCGATATTTTATACAATTGATGTATTCAGCGGAACTGACCACCACAGCTGCCTTCGACGATACTCACAATTTCGGCAACTATGCAACAAAATAGATCCTAAGGGAAAACTTGGTATTCGCTCTAAATTGCCACCTAAGACGGGACCTTTTCATAAAGACTCAAGTTATTTTTTGGAGGATAGATTGAACGGGTTGCATGCGTTTCTGAGAGAATTGCTAACGCGACAAGACGCTGTGGGAAATTTATGGGTGCAACAATTTTTGGAACTCGATATCTTTCGAGGTGACCCGAATATGTAAAAATGTTTAGAGAAAAATGTCTTCAGTTAAAGGAGGAGCTTGCATTGAACATAGTGTGCCATTTAAAGAACGTGATTTGAACTGTAGTTAATGATGTTGTCACTACCAAAACGAATGAGCACAGTGCAATTAGATGCAAATCGCCATAATTGGAGAAACAAAATTTAGGCTGATGGCCAGTCTTCACTGTGGCTTTCGGTGCCCCCTTGGTAAGTGAACTGATTCTGCCCCTGCTGCTCATGCTGTTGTTGCTGCTGCTGCGATCCTTGCATCATTGATATTCCTTGCTGCTGAAGTGGAGTCATACCCATCGACGCCATCATTGTCATCATCTCCTGCATCTGCGCTTGCTGTTGCATCATCATTTGAAGCATTTGCTCTTTGTCTAGGTTTGTCGGGTCGAAAGAAGGCTGAAGAGGCGGCGGAGTATGCTGGACAGTTAGAGGTGGCAGTGGTGGGGGAGGGGGGGGTGCCATGGATAGAGGTGGTGGAGGCGCTGTGGATGGAGGTGGCGGAGGAGCCGTGGATGGAGGTGGCGCTGTTGATGGAGGTGGCGGAGGAGCCGTGGATGGCGGAGGCGCTGTTGATGGAGGTGTTGGAGGCAACGCTATTCCCGCGCCAGATCTCCCTCCCATCGGCGTTGCTTCAAAAGTGCCGAGTCCTACAGATGGTGTACTTGGGATGGTTTCAGTTGGCAGGGCAAAAATATCTAATTCTGGCAATGCCGTATTTGTCGGCAATGACGTTAGCATCGCAGATTCAGCCGGGATCACTCCAGCAAACAGTCCTGCAGCAATCTTCATTTTTCGAGACCTCTCTGCTTCTTTCTCTTCCTCATCCAATGAAGACTGGCCGTGAATATAACCTCGTACAGATTCACTGGATCTACTTGGAATTAATTTGTTGGAGTCTATCCCCGTTCCGATGCTAATTCGATCACTTTGTTGGTTGCCTGTGCTGCCATATGGAGCAAAGTTGCCAGTCACCAGACTTGGGCGCATTTCACCCAAAGATTCCATATTTGGAACTTGAGCAAAACTGTTCGAGTCTTCGAAAATATTTGCACTAAAAGGATCCAAAGCAGTGTGAGGCGTTGAAGGATCTGGGGTGTTAGTGGGCTTTGTATGGAAAGAATCCACATGAACGGAGGATGTAGGAAGGGGTGGCGGGAGCCCTAACGAATTGTCAAAACCCAAAAGATCAACAGTTGGTGAAGAAACAATCGAGCTATCAAAACCCAATAAATCTGGTGTAGCACCAGCATCATTTCCAACCCCACTGTCAATTGCTCCCCCTAACAAATCACAAGCATTGTCCATTTGCTCTCGCTGCATTTCCTCGAGATACTCAAGAGCGTCCCGAAGAGCTTTTTCCTTTTCTATCATTTTAGGGTCATTCTGCCAATTACTATTTCGCTCCAACTCCTCAAGCTGCCGGGCTCTTGTCAGTGGATCATCAGAATATCCTGTTTTCATAGATAGTACTTTCTTCTGTGTCTTCAGTTTGTGTTTTTCTAATTCATATCTTGCAGTTTTAATCATATCTTCAAGAGAATGAGCAGCACCCACAACCTGAGAGCCTCCGGCTGTTACGCTTAATCCACCGCCAAAACCATCTGACGCACTAACTCCAGCCAAATTTGATTTGGTCGCTTTCATTTTCTGTTCCTCGTGCCATTGTTTTTGCTTCAACACTTTTTCATCTTGTGCCATCTTCTGCTGCAATAATCTATAACGCGCATCGTCTGTGATAAACCCCACTTGTTTCGAAGTTCCTACTGGCACCAATGAGTTGTTGTTCTTAGCTTGTTCCATTCGAAGTAACTGCAATTTGTTTGAGGTTGAAACCATGTCAAATAGCTTCGAAGCCGCACTTCGAACTGGAAAACCTTTGTCGACAGATCCTCCCCTAAGTTTCAACATGGTGGCAGTAGCTTTTAGCGAGAGAGACGACAGATTGAATACACCGTCATTCTCTAAACCAGTCTGTTCGTTGTTCAAGATGCTTTCTACCATCTGCTGTTCCACCAACGCTGTGTTCAGCTCTCGTAAAGGGCTCACTGCCATTTCAATCCTGTAAAGCAAGTCAGCATTCGTCACAGATTGCTCACTCCCATGCAACAAAACATGCTGAATCAAATAAATCGTTTTCGTCAGCGCCAACATAGAATGATGCGTACATCTACTGAGAATAATATCGATAAGAAAATCCCAAAGTTGACTGGATATGGATTCTCCGTGGGTCCCTCCGAATAGATCATTAGTGGTGGTACCATTTTGACCATAAGAATTTTGATAACCAAATGTAAATGAAGCAGCACGATTCATATCAAGCGTTGTCAAGTACTCAATCCCATCATCGAACAGCTTGTAAGCTAGCGTGCGTTGGATCTCAGTTGGAGGGCGATTTGTTGTGGAGTAGATAAGTTTTTCAAGCTTGGCTTGCGTGGCGGGAGGGCCAATAGTTGATGGGAAGAGATTTAATGGATTGGGAGCGGCATTATTGGAGAACATTTCCGCTGTCGGTGGTGACGCAGCGTTAGGTTGGGACGCAAGAATCGCCCGGATTTAGAGGGTGGCAACAAAAGAAAACAACTCGCGAACAACGATACTATCGTCTCTTACATTGTTTTGCAGGGGGAGATTCAAACTCGAGACTTGATGCCCTTAAGCCTCTTAATGCCTCATGATCAGTCGAAAGTGCTATGGGCGTTCATCTTTTCTGTTGTTCAACTGTCGAAAAGTACATAGCATACCATACAATACACAATACAATACTTCGTTCTGTGGAGGTTACGTGGTACGTACAATACTGTGACATACCATACATATGATAAGGAATTATCCTATGCAGCTTAACTGCCCCTTTTTTCTACTTTTAGAAAGTCTTAGTTCTATTTTCAAATACCAATGACAATCGAATAGTCAGTAGAACAAATCATAATTTTACTAAAGTTATCACCAAAACTCGATACTACGCTCTATGTCTAATGGCATCAGGACATTTTGATCAAAATAACGAAGTCTCATGACTAGAACAACAACGGCGGCAACAACGATGAAGGACGAAGCGATAAGAATTGGGAACGACCAGCGATCGAACGGCTCGACGCATCGATTGAACTTTTCCAGAGCCCCGAGCGCTCACACAAAAGCGATCCTCAAGATCAAGCAAGCCGACGAAAACGATCGTCAAATCAAGGCTACATTCGCCAACAACAAAGGAAATCAAGTCAAGGAACTAATTCCAACCTTCCGAGACAGCGACCCGGGAGAACTTCTTCTGGAGCTCGAAACAGAGCTACTCAAGTTCGGATCCCATTACAATCTTTTTCAAGACAGATAATGGAAACTTCTTGGCCAAATCGGCGGATGGGCGCTGAAAGGTTGCATCACACTGACATAGGCCAAGAACCTACTTAATTAGTACTTCTGAAGTACCAAATTGTAAATACCCAGATAGGGATTAAATCAGACCTCCCCAGTGAGAGAGGCCCCAACAAAGGGACAAAGATCCATATCTTTGGATCTTCAGAAAGGCACTGCCCCAAAGATCCATATCTTTGGATCGTTGACAATAGCACTACTCTTGTCAAGAACACCCTCAAGAGAAGTGTAGAAACATACCAGATTGGTGTAGAAACCTACACAAAATCACATTTGTCATTTTAGGATGAAAGGGATTGCACTGCCCTTCCATCCTCATTTGTTCATTGTAATTGATAATCAATATGCTCACAATTTTCCAACACCAACAAGTTGTATGCGTTTATCTAGACATATTCGTATTTAATATTTTTTACCTCCAAACGGCTTAGGTCACTATCTATAGATAGCCGTTCCGCGACCTTCTTGCATGAAAAGCCACCAAAAAAGTTTTTCCCTCCACTCTGTTACTCCGTTTTGTACTGGGACTCTTTGTCAGCTACGTAATCACGAGAGTTTCTCCGTTTCGTAAGCAGACCCTTCGTCAGCTATGTAAAAACAAGAGTTTGCAAAACGTAACTACGCCGCATAAGCAAAGCACATCAGCGCACATCAGCAGTACACCTAGGAGCTTTTTTAAAGCCCTTTTTATACGTACACACCTAGGTGATGCACTTCAGAGAATGAGAACCTCTAAGGCAGTCCCTGACGGACTTAAGAACCAGGAGTGTGAGAGGAACCTGGAACGGACTAAACGGCCCGTGCCATACATACCCAAGAGGATGTAGTTCAAGAAGCATTGGCAGTAGATACTACCGCCAACACTCTTAAGCTCACTCTACCTGGAAAGGTGGAGTTGAGAGTCTCCGTATGGTCACATGGGACTCCTGAGCAGTTCCTGATGCATGTCCAAGCAGCACTCGATGCAGTCAGGCAGAAAGGCCTAGACATTGCATACGCTAAAGTCTGCAAGGATGAGAAGGATTGCATCAAGAGGCTAACAAAGCCCGAAGAAGCTTTCAAGAAGTACACAGGATTGGATGAGAATCCACCCGAGGAGAAAGCATTTGAAAAGGCCCAAGAAGCCGCAACAAAGGTGAGCGAGGCTGTAAAGCCCGTATTCAACCAGGTGTTCAGCCTCTACTCCAACTAGCTAGGTGCCCCTAGAAGAAGATTGTGAGTGAACAGACTGGCTGTGCACCATGGACCGATCTTTATGGGAAAGAACACCCTGAGAAGCGTGACTTGTCCTGGGACGCGTTCATGGATTGCATCAACTTCCATCTCTTGACTGTGGTCCGCAATGACACGGCAGAGACACAGCCCTTCTACATAAGTAACTGGTTGAAGAAACCCAACAGGGTTCCAATACGTCAGTTCATAGGCCTCATCCAGCAGCTAAATGGCAATTTGGATCGATTGCCCTGTTTGTATTACTCAAACCGCGCAACTAAGCTCACCTCTTTGGTGAAGCTTTTTGATGACGCAGATCTAGCGAGTCACATACTATGCATGGTCCCAAGGAATTGGCAAGACCAATACAAACTCAGTGGTAGTTTGGTACCCCAAAGTGTTTGGATGCTCTCAGAAGCCCTCAAATGGATCGAGAAGACTTATCTGACAGATAAGAATTGTGAGGGGCATAAGACTCCTGCAAAGTCCGGAGACTCTTCCAAGAAGAAGATGGTTTCGTTTCAGGACAGGATTCCTAAGAAGTGTACCACAAATGCAAAGCACTGTCGTGTTTGGAAGCTCCCAGAAGCCCTCGAACGGATCAAGAAGGCTTATCCGACCGATAAGGATCGTGAGGGGCATAAGACTCCTGCAAAGTCCGGAGATTCTTCCAAGAAGAAGATGGTTTCGTTTAAGGACAGGATTCCTAGGAAGTGTACCACAAATGCGAAGCACTGCATTTTGTGCAAACAGCATGGGGGCATGCACATGGCCAATAATACACAGGAGTGCCGCAAGTATGTGAAGGATGGAACTTTCAAGAAAGACTTCACAGGAAGAAAGCCACGTGGGCCTTCCCATGGGACTGAGTCTTCTCTGTGCGGCAATAGTGCATATGCGCAGCTTTCCGTGAAAATTGAAAAGCTTGAGAAATCAAATAAGAAACTCAAGCGTTTGCAGAAGAAACGTAAGCACCATCACAAAAGTGACAGCAATGACTCCGACTCATCCTGTATGGATGGGTACGGTAGTACTGGGGAATCAAGTACGTGTTGTAATAAACTCAAAAGTATTAAACGAACAAGGTATACTTACCCCCGTCCGAGTAAAACTACCGTTAACTCGTATTCAAACATTAATTTGAATAATAATCTAAATAAAGAGATTATAAAAGATTTAGAAAATCTTAATGAGATACCGAAACATTCAGTTTTAAATAATTGAATTGTTTACAATACCACGATGAAGCAAGATCAAAAAAATCTTGCAACAAAAATAGAAAAGAACACACAGAGTGAGATAACTGCCGAACTGTCGGACCCGAACTGTCGGGTGCCTTTCTCAATAGTGTGAACACTGTCTCCAAAAGTCAAAAAGAAGGAAGAGTCACAGCTGTAGTAGCCAAAGCATGGCATAAATTAGCAACTGAAAATCAATTTCCACAGAAACACAAACACTCTGGGAAAAGTGGCACTAGTAACAAAGTCCTTAAGGTCCTACTTGATAGTGCATCTGATGGTGACTTGATGTTCCATGAAAAGGGAACATCCATGCATTTCCTCTACTTGGCTAGGCATGTGCCAAATTCTTGGCATACGTCGAATGGGGACTCATAAGATTGGATCCTGATGCATCCAAAATTTGCACCATCATTTTCTCATGGGGCAAGTATTCGTACATTAGATTAACAATGTGGATTGCAGGTTCTCTCGACATCTTTCAGGCAAAGATGTCAGAGCTAATGGTAGCCTTAGAGTTCGTGAGAAATTATCTGGATGATTTGCTTTGCAGATTTGCTTTGCATCACCAGGGCAAGTCTGGATGACCACCTAGATCATTTAGTGTTGGTACTAACCAGACTGCAAGATGCGGGCTTGTGAGTCAATGCCCCCAAATTGAATTTCTGCGCTATAGAAACAGAGATCTAGGTTATATCCTAACCAGAATGGACATAAAGCCACAACCAAACAAAGTACAGGCAATACTCACAATTTCACCGCCAAAACAAGTCAGAGACCTCAGTATGTTTCTGGGCATGGTCCAGTACTATAGAGATCTTCGGGCAAGAAGTAGCAAAATGCTTGCCCCACTCACCTCACTGGTAGGAGAGTGTGGCCATACCGAAGTCACCAAAGCCAAGAAGACTTAAAAGCGACCTTTATATTGGGATGAGGTACATCAAATAGCATTTGATAACGTAAAAGCTGCTATCGCAAAAGATGTAGTTTTAGCCTACCCTGATTTTTCAAAAGAATATGAAATATTTACTGATGCCTCGTCTAAACAACTTGGCTCAGTGATTACTCAAGGTAATAGGCCCTTAGCGTTCTTCAGCAGAAAACTGTCTGTAACGCAACAAAATACAGTGTGACCAAAATTTAACTACTCGCCATAGTTCCGCATTGAATCCTGATGGTGCCATTTGTATGAACTGTTGTGATAGTCCAAGGATCACTTTCATACCTGCTTTGGCCTTTGCAGAGTATACCATCTTTAATAAGAAGTACTTGATCACCAATTTTATAGTATTTTCCTGTTCTGTGTTTTGGTCTGTTTGGTGTTGCCTATATTCTCCAATTTTATTACAGGTGGCCAGGAAGGGAATGTCGAACAACATGTCCCATCCAAAAATGGCTGCACCGGGGGAGGCTTTTAGTACTGTGTGGTATGTTGAGCGAATGGCCCAAGTGATGTTTGTCACGAACGTATCTATGTTGCTTGGCTCTAATGAAGGGGCCATGTCTATTTCAGCTGTACGGAGCATAGATGATATCACCTGATGCACTTGCTCTAGAATAGTATTCGCTTGAGGATTCTTGATACTCCTAGGCTTACTCGTGATCCCATATGATCCACATAGGGCTTTGAAGTGAAATTTGAATTCGCTTCCATTGTCATAAATTATGTACTGACAACGTGGATACCTACTAAACCAGGTCTTGTTAACTAAGTTGCTGATAATTGCTGATGACTTATCGAAGTATGCTAACTTAGGTTCTTTATTGTCCTTTTTGCTCCTACACCCTTTTCTATCCAGGGGAATAATCGCCTCAGTGATTACCGGCAGTTCAACTATTTCAAACCAGCTCGAAGCTGGATCAATCATAGTCAGACACATGAAATCAATTACTGTCCCATCTTTACCGTTGATTGTATACGGGTCGATTAGGTCCACACATAGTACTTCCCATGGGTTTGTGATGGCAACCATAGTAGGGAGTTTCCCATACTTATACATATGCCTCTTGTTGACTTGGCATGCATGACAGTTTTTGACATATTTACGGATGGTATTTTGCATACCTTTCCAGTATATTGCAGCACGAAGGGTTTCTTCGAGTCTAGTTTGTCCAGGGTGCTGTAGATAGTGGTGGTACCAACTAAATGCACGGTGTTGAAGATCTTTTGGAATGATCATTTTCTGTCTTTACAGAGGAGTTCCGTACTTTCGACCAATTGTGTCAAGTACTGTTCTTTCATTTTCTTCAAGCTGGCATCAAGCTGTTGTGCTTCTGCAATCTCTCGTACTGTTAACAGGTAGATTACATCTTCTTTGCTGCGGTTCGCAATACCAGATTCATTTCCTCTTGGTGTGCAGAGGTGTTGATTGCACTCTTTTCTTACATGGTGTCATGACACCAGCATTTTGTAAACGCCATCCAGTTTTCATGCTCACTGGGAATGGGTCCAATGTCTAAGCAAGAGATGGTGTCGGCGACAGTATTATGTGTGCCTTTAATGTAAACAATTTCATGGCCAAATTCCTTGACGAGCAATCTCCATCGGTAGACATGGTCAGAGGGTAACCTGAGCGCGTCCTGGATTAGATTTTTGTGGTCTGTATAGACTTTCAATCTTTGTCCCCACAACATGCCAATTCTTTTAGTGTCTCCACTATGGCCAGTAGTTCAAGTTTGGTCACAATGGATTTCTGTTGCGTTGTGTACAGTTTCCTACTGAAAAATGCGTGCGGCCTATTACCCTGGGCGATAACTGATCCAAGTTGTTTAGACGAGGCATCAGTGTATATCTCAAATTCCCTTGAATAATCAGGATAGGCTAAGATTACATTCTTGGCAATTGTAGTCTTTACGTCATTGAATGCTTTTTGCTGCACTGTGTCCCAGTACCATGGACGTTTCTTTGTCTTGTTGGCTCTGGTGACCTTGGTGTGACCACACTCTCCGACCAGTGAGGTGAGTGGGGCAAGCACTTTGCTGCGTCTTGCCCAAAGATCTCTATAATACTGGACCATACCCAGTAACTTACCAAGGTCTTTGACATTTTTCAGCAGTGAGATTGCAAGAATTGCTTGTACCTTTTTCTGCTGTGGTTTAATCCCTGTACGTGTGAGGGTGTAACCTAGATTCTCAGTTTCTATGGCACGGAAAGGCAATTTTTGGGCGTTGATTTGCAGGCCTGTCTTGCGTAGTCTGGTAAGTACCATTTTTAATTTGTCAAGGTGGTCTTCCAGATTTGCCTTTGTGATGCATAACAAATCATCAAGATAAGCTCTTACAAACTCTAAGGCTACCATTAGTGACGACATTTTTTCTTGAAAAATATCTGGTGAACCAGCAATGCCCATTGGCAACCGGAGGTACGAATACTTGCCCCATGGAAAAATGACGGTACATATTTTGGATGAATTGCGGTCCAATCTAATGGTATAGTAACCCATGTTTAAATCTAGGGTTGTAGCATAGATAAATCCTTCTAGCTCCTGCAGAACTGTACTGATTTTGGGTAATGGAAATGGTTTTCTAACTAATTGTTTATTTACCTCCCTAAAATCACTGAGAAAGCGTACAGTTCTGTCTTTCTTTGCAGTGATAAATGATGGTGACGCCATTCTGATTCGGGCTGAAACTCTACCACTCCCAGTTTGCATAGTCTATTTAGTTCTTTAATAGTTGTTTCTTTACTCAATTTAGGTACTGGGTATGCCTTGCCATGATATGGTTTTGCGCTTTCCTTGAGTTCAAGGGACACGGGCTCTGTGTTCCAATCACCTAGTCAAAAGTTCCTCAAATTCTGTGAGCAACTCCAGTAACAAGTTTTGGTCTTGGAGACTAAGGTGAGTGCAATTGGTGCTAACAATTGATTGGAGGTCTGCCTTTTGATAATTCGAATCTAGGATTTTAACTACCCGCTGTGTCTGCTGTGTATCTTTGTCGGTACTTTGCGGTTCATTTGCCATACTGTTGTTGACAGCCCAGGCTTTATCCAGGTTCAATTTGGTCAGACGCTATTGACATCTCTCATTGGCAAAATGATTTGGTCAATAGTAATTTCTTTTGTTTTAAAATCTAGAATGATTCCGAGCTCTCTCAGGGTTTTGCATCCAAGAACGGGGTTAAACGCTGGCTTAGTCACTTTCTTCTTGTCGTACTCTACACCATCTGGAGTCACTAAGTACTCCTTACTGTTCAAATACTCAAAGAATTTCAAGTTAACTTCGCTCTGTCCTTTGGTTAGGAAGCTCCCATTCGATGTGTGCCAAGACTTTGGCACCTGCCTAGTCAAGTAGGGAAAGTGTTTCTCCGTTCCTTTTGCATGAAACAGGAGGTCACCATCAGATCCACTATCAAGTAGGATCTTGATGATCATGTTACTGGTACGACGCCCTGTAGAGTGTTCAAGGTTCTTATGGGCTGGATGTTCAGTCATTACATAATGTGCTTTGGCTACGACAGTAGTGACCCGTCCTTCTTTACCTGTCAAAGGGGAGTTCACACTATTGAAAAGGTCACCCGACAGTTCAGGGTCCGACAATTTGGCAATTGTTTCACTCTGTGTTGGCTCAACTGCAAGATTTCCTAGGTCTTGTGTAGGATTCGAACTGACAATGTTTGAATCAGAAAATGTTATGTTGGCATATGGGGAAGTTTTAATCGGACTAAGATAGGTGTTGATCATGTCATTACAGTGTAGTTTACTACACAATTTCTTCATCTCAGGATGAGTCTGAATCATCACTGTCACTCATGTCGTGATGCTTACTCTTCTTCTTGCTGATAGCGCGTTTCATTTACTTGTTGGACTTGGTAAGTTTGTTGATTTTATTGTTTGTTGATTTTAGTGCATAGCTGCGCATAGCTACTTCCTCCTCGAGCAGGTCTCTCTTGTCCATGAGAGGCTCCATTTGGTTTTTTCCCTTGAAGCTAGGCTTTGGGGTACCATTGGAGTCATACTTCTGGCAATCTGGAGTATTGTGGGTGGTATGTGCGCCCCCATGTTTCTTGCAGAGAGAGCAGTACTTCTCTGTGCGACGTTTTTTTGGAATCCGGTCACTAAAAGAGACCATCTTCTTCTTGGTTGAGTCACTAGACTTGGCTGCATTTTTTGGTGCTTCTTCAACCTTCTCTGTGGGGTAGGCCTTTTCAATGCGTTCAAGGACTTCTAGGAGTTCCCTGACAATCTGTGGTACCAAAGCTACATTGAGCTCATATTGGTCCTGCCAGTTCCTAGGAACCATCCTGAGGATGTGGCTTGCCAAGTCGGCATCATCAAAGGGTCCGCATACTTTTGTTGACTTTGCAGCCTTCGAAGAGAAGTACAGGCATGGCAAGAGTTCTACATACCCGTTAAGGTGTTGCATCCTCTGCACAAAGTCCCTGATAGGTACCCTGTTAGGTTTCTTCAGCCCATTGCTAATATAGAACCGTTCTTGCTCCGCTGCATCAGTCCTAAAGACAGTCTGCAGCAACTTTCTGGAACTTACCTGTTTTTTATCACCGGGGGCCAATTTTGGGAACCGCGAACTGCCAAGTGACGTCCATTTAAACCTCGAATGATTAAAATTTATCCAAGTGATGTATGTTAAAAAAGCGATTATCACTGTGTCGTATCACCAAGTGCTCGGGGGTACCACCAAGTGACACTGTGTACTTGGTGATAACTACCGAGTACTCTGTGATAGCTACCAAGTACTTGGTCATCGCTACAGAGTAATCGGTGATAGCTACCAAGTACTTGGGTGCTATCACCAAGTATGATACTAATTGGTGAGCTTCGGTGAGCGACACACAGTCCTTTGTGTTAACTACATGTTATGGTTCTACCACATATTGTACTACCGCCTCGGTGGGCTTATAAAGACGTAAAAGAAATAGAAGAATAAAAGAATACACATTGGTGTGGACTATACATCATCATGTCAAGTATATCCTACTTCCAAGTAGGGCACCACCACTACTTTTAAGGCCGAAACGAGTCTGCACTTGTGTACTGTAAGAAAAATTAGTACACTGATTTGAAGCACTCAATTTACTTCACAACATAGAGACTCTTCTTGCCATTGTCATTTTACGATTGTTAAGGGATTCTTCTTTTGCTTGATGACAGTACTTGCAAAAAAGAGGATATAATTGAGTACTTTATGATAACCAGCAAGTTTGGCAAAGTACTTGGTATAACTACCAAGTAATTGGTGATAACCACCAAGTACTTGGTATCACCACCAAGTACTTGGTATGACCACCAAGTACTTGGTATAACCGCCTAGCACTTGGTATAACCTCCAAGTATTTCATAGTAGCAGGCGACTACTTGGTGATAATCATTAAGTCTTTGTCTTGGTGATTACAACCAAGTACTTGGTAAGTTTCACCAAGTACTTGGTGTCACTTGGTCACTCAAGGATGTCACAATTTGTCCAAGCAAACCCTATAGAAAGATCTGCTTGCTGCAGTGCAATATCTGAGTGACTTCCACTTCC
Source organism: Cyclotella cryptica (assembly GCA_013187285.1). Classification (NCBI taxonomy): domain Eukaryota; phylum Bacillariophyta; class Thalassiosirophyceae; order Thalassiosirales; family Thalassiosiraceae; genus Cyclotella; species Cyclotella cryptica. Next base: position 47,459 of record JABMIG010000315.1, read on the forward strand.
AGTGTGTCCAACACTTGGGAATTCTGGCAAGTGCTGCCACCTCTTGCTCTTGCCATTTGTTTCCCATCATTTAAAAACCAGATATGCACAAAGAAGTAGCCCAGTAGTACTTAATGTGGTATGACTCACAGAGTACCTGACATTCACCACCTAGTACTTGGTGATAACCACCAAGTAATAAGTGACAACCACTGAGTATTTGGTGATAACCACCCAGTACTTGGTGATGTCCACAGAGTACCTGGTGATAACCACAGAGTACTTCGTGAAAACCACATAAAAATTGGTATAACGACCAAGTTTTTGATGATGACCACTGAGTACAAAGTGATGATGACTGCTGAGAACTTGGTGATAATCATTTAATCTTGGTGATTACAACCAAGTACTTGGCAAGTTTCACCAATGCTTGGTGTCACTTGGCGGTACAACACCAAGTGACACTGAAGGATGGCTTATTTGTCCAAGAAAACCTTATAGAAAGATCTGCTTGCTGCAGTACAATATCGTGGTGACTTCCAGTGTGTCCAAAAACTGGTGACTCTGGGATGTGCTGCCACCTCTTGTCACTTGTTTGTCATCACTATAAAACCAGACATGACAAAACAATTAGCCCAGTAGTACTTGATGTGGTGTGACTCACAGAGTACCTGATATTCACCACAAAGTACTTGGTGATAACCACCAAGTACTGTACTTAGTGGGTGATAACCACCAAGTACTTGGTGATGACCACAGAGCATTTGGTGAAAGCGACAGAGTCAGAGTACTTGGTGATAACTACCAAGTACTTCATGATAACCACCAAGTTTGGTTATAACAACCAAGTACTTGGTATTACCACCAAGTACTTGGTATAACCACCTAACACTTGGTATAATTACCCAGTATTTCATAGTAACCGGCGAGTACTTGGTGATAATCATTAAGTCTCTGTCTTGGTGACTGCAACCAATTCTGCTTGGTAAGTTTCACCAAGTACTCGGTGTCACTTGGTCACTTAAGGATGACACTATTTGTCCAAGCAAACTTTATAGAAACATCTGCTTGCTGTGATGCAATATCTGAGTGACTTCCACTTCCAGTGTGTCCAACACTTGGGAATTCTGGTAAGTGCTGCCACCTCATGCAATTTTTTGCCATCATTATAAAAAACCTGATATGCACAAAGAAGTAGTCCAGTAGGACTTGATGTGGTGTGACTCACAGAGTACCTGATATTCACCACAAAGTACTTGGTGATAACCACCAGGTACTTAGTGATATCACTGAGTACTTGGTGATAATGACCGAGTACTTGGTGATGACCACAGAGTACTTGGTGATAACCACAGAGTCCTTGGTGATAATTACCAAGTAATTGATGATACCACCAAGTTTGGTAAAACAACCAAGTACTTGGCAAAACCACCAAGTACTTGGTGATAACCACCAAGTAATTGGTGATAACCACCAAGTATTTGGTGTTAACCGGTGAGTACTTGTTGATAACCATTAAGTATCTGTCTTGGTGATTCCACTCAAGTACTTGGCAAGTTTTATCAAGTACTTCGTTTCACTTGGTCACTGAAAGATGTCACAATTTGTCCACTTGCTGTGGTGAATTATCTGAGTGACTTCCAGTGTGTCCAAAAATTCTGAATTCTGGCAAGTTCTCCCAACTCTTGCCATTTGTTTGCCATCATTATAAAAAAGCAGACATGCACAAACAAGTAGCACTTGATGTGGTCTGACTCAAAGAGTACCTGATATTCACCATCTAGTATTCAGTGATAACCACAGAGTACTAGGTGACAACCACTGAGTGCTGGGTGATAACCACAGAGTACTTGGTATAACCACCAAGTACTTGGTGATAACCATTTAACTACCTAGTGATAACCACAGAGTACTTGGCCATAACCACCAAGTACTTGGTAAAGCCATTGAGTACTCGTTGATTGTCTTGGTGGTTTCAACCAAGTGCTTGGCAAGTTTCACCTAGTTTTTAGTGTCACTTTGTCTGAGAGCCCGTAAGTCGTAGGTTGTTAGTTCGATAGATAATAAATTTAATCACGCTCACAATTCTTGTAAGTGCTCTATTCTGCAATATCATATTAGTTACAAATATTTCGTGTATACATATTATCTCTATGTTGTATTAAAGACTTCAAGTAAGGCATCATACTAAGTTTAAGTAATCTTTTTTTTCTTTCAAGCCCTTGTAAATCCTCCTAGTCATAGAGCCCTATGTTATCATTCCATCTGAAATCTAGTGTTTGTACTTATGTCTTTCTCAACTTTACTATATTTATCTGTCTGTACTTCATGAAACGAGGCCCTGACTTAAGGATCTTATTATCATGCAATTTTCAAAAAGGCCTAGTCACTGCCTGTCGGGAAATTAATTTTCCAACATGATGTTAAGTATGGTACCGTACAACATCCCATCACAAGTACAATACCATACATTACTTCTTGCTGCCCCTCCCAAAAAATTATCTCAAATCATAACCACGATGGACTCTTTCTACAGTCCCAATCAAACCCTTCGATCTCAGCCCCCATAATGATTTTGGCCCTGCCGCTACCATCGCTGTGAAGCTAAGAACAACAAGGATGAGGGGCGCTGAGCGCAACGTAAGAAAATATGGAGTTAGTTTTTTGCCATGCTTCTTCACGACTTACTTTTTCAATTAAATTGTTCTGCACTGTCCGCGCCACGGTGTATATCTCAGTCACCAGAATGAATTTGACCCTGCCGCTCTTGTCGATGTTGCTCTAACAACAACAAGAACAAGGCGCCAAGCGCAAGGTGAGAAAAAAATGGAGTTTTGACTGTTTGTGATTCTTCTCGACTAATTTTTTCAATTAAATTGTTTTGCACCGTCTGCGCCATAGTGGATATCTCGGCCACCAGGCTGAATTTAGCACCACCGCTCCCATCTCCAAAACGACAACAACAGCAAGGAACATGAGCTCTGAGCGCAAGGTAAGAAAACATAGAGTTTCTATTTTTTACCGTGCTTCTTTGCTACTAATTTTTTCAATTAAATTGTTACGATGGTCCGCGCCATAGTGGATGCTTCAGCTCCTAGGCTGAATTTGGCACCGCCTTTCCCATCGCCACAAATCCAACGCCAGCAAGGATCAGGGGTGCCGGCGCAAGGCAAGAAGAAAGGAGTTCAACTTTTTAACGCACTTCTTTGCTACTAATTTTTTCAATTAAATTGTTTTGCACTGTCCACGCCAAAGTGGATATCTCAGCCCCCAGGCTGACTTTGGCACCTCCACACCCATCGCCGCAATGCCAACAACAGAAAGGAGCAGGAGCGCCGAGTGAAAGGTAAGAAAAAAGGAGTTCAATTTTTTACCATTCATCTTCACAACTGATTTTTCAATTTAATTGTTTGCACTGTTCACGCCACTGTGGATATCTCAGCCCATAGGCTGAATTTGGCACCACCACTCCTATTTCCACAAAGCTAACAACAAAAAGTAACAGGAGTGCCAAGCGAAAGGTAAGAAAGAAATGGAGGTTAACGTTTTACAATTCTTCTCCACAAGGGATTTTTTCAATTAAAATCTTTCTGCTATGTCCTCTCCACAGCGAATATCTCAGCCCCCAGGCTGAATTTGGCACCTCCCTCCCATTGCTACAACCCAACAATGAAAAGGAACAGGGATGCCAAGTGCAAGGTGTCATGGTTGTTTTTAGATTTTTGTTGATTGATCTATGACATACAATTTTTTGCATTTAGACTACTGTTTGTGCAATTTCAGTCTGTAGTGTTCATGTAATAATTAATACGACATCAATAACAACATAACAAAACTTAAAGAATCAACACCATATTTCTAAAAGCCGTTACCACCAATGAGCAACAGTAGTGACCTATGTAATCTATAGTTTCTGCCTTATAAATTTCATGAGTAGCAACACAACATAAGGATTGGTGCTTACAGATAGTCTTCTGTTGTACCTACACAAATCAACTGTTGGTAAATTACTCATGGGTTTTGTCACTAGTACTTACATCGTATAAGTTATTACATACACAGCTGTGACTTTCCCTGGTACTTTCCTTACACCTTTTTCGTAACTCTACTTACGATAAAATACATAGTACTACACACATCCAGATGGACTTTCGCGTTCTCAGACATTGGTGGTGTGCTGGCTCCTACCATAGACCAGACTGTTTCATTGAATCACACATAACAGACACTGTCATCAGAATGCTGTCAAGTGGGTGCATAACTTGTGTAGAAACAGTGTTCCCTTGAAATGGTCCATTGTCCTTACTCACTCTGTTGGGAAGCATTTAGTTTGAGAGTGAGTTCTATTGTTGGTGCTAAATTCCATATTAGCATTAAGTTCTGTTTTTGGCACAGTCACTTCTACTTGTGGCATTGAATGCATTGAATGCATTGAATGGTATTGTCTGCAACAAATGGCACTGAATGCCTATTGTTCTACAGTTTTGTCATTTAAATGACATTAAATGCCTCAAACACTAATATATGACCCTTGAACACTGTCAAAAAGGTGACAATTCAGTGAAGTCATCTTGTGTGCTCCTTTTTGTATCTGCAAGTGTCACGTAATGGTCAAGTAGAAGTGTATGATCTTGTATTGGGTATTGTGGTAGGAGTGCTTTATGGCCACACAGATCAAAACACAGAGTGACCAGCATTGTAACGCCACTAACTTATTGGTGGCACTCAGTACTGAAGGAAGCAATGGTCAGATATTCTGAGAATTATATCTGTTGTTGCAAACATGGAGTGCAAACTTGAGATATGGGAGTATGGGAGGCTATGGCTATGATTGGGTGGAATCATATTTGAAGTAACATTTTCAGTTCATTGCATCGTTATTGTCCATGTGGTGTAGGGAAATGTACATCGTGGTCATGGGAACATGTTCAATATCTAAAGTCTATATTTCACATTTCGCCCCGAATGGTCCAGAATGATAAAGGAGAAGAGCAGGAAACATCTTCAATGTCATATTTAAGTCACCACTAGTGGTCATTAGTTGGGACAGAATTCAACACTACAAGAAGTAAAATTCATAAGTGTTGATGGAACAGCAAGAATTTAAAGTATGTCAAAAGCAAAATTGGAAGGTGAACAAGGTAGCCGAGCATAAATTTTGCACCACATTTAGATCATAATGCATTAATTTGGTACATACAACTAATTATTATAAACTTTACTAAACAAGACATACTTATACTATAATTATTCTCAATGCCACGTCTAGAGTATGTAACTTATGTCTACTGTTGTACTTTAGAACACCGAGTATCACCAAGCGCGACACAAAGTGTCACCAAGTGATACTAGGTATCACCAAGTATCACCTAGTGATACCAAGTAGTTTGTTTGTCGCACCGAATACTTGGTCATAACCACCGAGTACTTGGTGTGTCGCACCAAGTACTCGGCGGTTATAACCAAGTACTCAGTGTTGACCACCAAGTATCACCGGGTGACTCTATTGGCAAACACGGCAATCGCCGAGTGATACCAAGTGATGTCACTATTAATCCGAGAAAAACATAGAAATCTCTGAGTGACGTGGTAAAATCTCCGAGTGACGCCACGTACGACCAAAATTCAAAAATTCCAGGAAGTTGCAGGTGCAACTGGACACACTCCCTGAAGGAGTCCCACGTTGCCGAGCGTTTCGTGGGGTGTTCAACCCCATAGACATCAGTCCATGGTTCACAGCTTATCTGTTCCCCTACAATGTTGGTCCAAGGTCTATGAGCAGTTTTTTAGGGAGGGAGGGGTGGATTACTTCAATTTGAAATTAAATTTAAAGGGAGGGATTTTTCTGGTACATGGTGTTAGTTAGCACCACGTACTGGAAAAATCCCTCCCTTTAAATTTAAAATTAAATTGGAAGGAATCCACCCCTCCCTCCCTAAAAAGCAGTTTCCAACAGTTGGGTGGAATACTGCAAGAAGATCGCTTGGCCAGAAGACTCTATGGCCTCTTGGCTACGGATTTTGGCAGCAGTTGCCTTTGTCCATGCCTGGAGGACAGAAGAACTTTTGTCCATTCCCTAATGCTTGGCTTTGGCCGCAGTGGCCGCAGTCAGCTTTTCCTCAGCCTTCTTGTCTGCCTTGCATGCTTCCTCGAAATCCGTGTCTAGCCCCCTCTCAGAAATAATCTCCAGTGCGGTCTGAACATGGTTCAGGGAGTCCTAGCTTTTCGGATCTGGGTGGTGGACTCCAATGTTGGGGAGTCCTTGCCTTTTGGATCAGGGGCAGTGGACTTCCTGTCTGGGGAGTCCTGAGAATTCTCCTTTTGTATTTTTGTACCAATGGGTACAAAAATGGGCTGATTCTTAGCCTATGTCAGGTCCCAAAATTGTGCACATAAAAGGCATCCATAACACTGTTGCTGATGCCATCTCTAGGTTAGACTCTTGGTCCAATCTAAGACGACAATGCCAATTGGATGACGTTCACGAAATGCTGGTGTCATTACACTGAGCATGCCCAAAGTGCAGAAAGCACTTTTAATCACCAAGATAACATAAATCTGGTGTTTGCGAATCACAGTGACAAAAATGTAATTTACCCATTAACAGTGAAGGAAATTGCACAAGCCCAGGCAACAGATGCAACCTTGAAGAGGCTAAGCCTACATGATAAGTATTCTACTCAATTAGTAGAGGATACAGAATGATTGTGTAAGGATGGCAGGATGGTCATCCCCAAAGCCCTTCAAAGTCAAGCAGTTAGCTGGTATCACCACTATTTGCAGCATCCTGGACATACACGTCTTGAAGAGACGTTAAACCCCGCAATGTATTGGAAAGGTATGAGAAATACCGGCCGATCACATGTCAAAAACTATCAAACATGTCAAGTCACAAAACAATGCCAGCACAAGTACGGGAGACTCCCTACAAAGCTAGCCATCATAAACCCTTGTGAGGCATTATGTGTGGATCTTATTGGACCATACACCCTCACAGGCAAAGATGGGACAGAAATTGACATTATGTGTCTTACTATGATTGATCCAGCTTCTAGTTGGTTCCAAGTAGTTGAACTGCTGGTAATCACTGAGGCGGTTACTCCCATGGATAACAAGGGGCAAAGGGGCATCAAGACTCATGATACACCTAAGTTACCATACTTTGAGCTCTGGCTTTGCCGTTATCCACGTTGTCAATATATTATTTATGACAATGGAAGCAAATTCAAACTTCACTTCAAAGCCCTATGTGAATCATATGGGATCAAGCGTAAGCCCACCAGTGTCAAGAACCCACAAGCGAATGCTATACTGGAGCGAGTGCATCAAGTCATCACAACAATGCTCTGCACTACTGAACTAGACATGGCCGAAACAGTAGTAGCCAGTGACATAGATGCTTTCTAACAAATGCCGCATGGGCCATTTGCTCAACTTTCCATACAGTACTAAAAGCCTTCCCAGGAGCAGCAATTTTTGGCAGGGACATGTTGTTTGAGGTACCTTTCCTTGCTGACTGGACTAAAATTGGAGAAACAGGCAACACCAGACAGACCTCAACATGAAGCGGGAACATCGCTCACGCCGTGATTGTGAGTACTAAGTTGGTGATCAAGTACTTAGAAAAGATGGTATCCTCTGCAAATCAGAGAGTTGGTATGAAAGTAATCCTTGGACTATCACAACAGTGCATGCAAACGGGACAATCAGGGTTCAATGCGGAACCAAATCTGAATGATAAAATATCAGAAGAATCACACCTTGTTTTACCCAGCAGCCTTAACCAGAATTAAGCTTATGTGTGTCATCTCCTAGTTCGATACAAACACTTACGCTTTAATATATAGTACAGACTTTTCAGTTTGCACAACAAAAGAGAAATGGATACAATTTTTTCCTCACAAAGGATTTTTTCGCTCTTTTATAGACCCTGATCCTCCATTTGTGAGGGTGAGTGACATAGGCCAAGAACCTACTTAATTAGTACTTTATAGTACCAACTTGTAAATACCCAGATAGGGATTAAATCAGACCTCACTAGTGAGAGAGGCCCCAACAAAGGGACAAAGATCCATATCTTTGGATCTTTAGAAAGGCACTGCCCCAAAGATCCATATCTTTGGATCTTTGACAATAGCACTGCCTCTTGTCAAGAACACCCTCAAGAGAAGGGTAGAAACATACCAGATTGGTGTAGAAACCTACACAAAATCACAATGTTTCATTTTAGGATGAAAGGGATTGCACTGCCCTTCCATCCTCATTTGTTCATTGTAATTGATAGTCAATAAGCTCACAATTGACCAACACCAACAAGTTGTATGCGTTTATCTAGACATATTCGTATTTAATATTTTTTACCTCCAAACGGCTTAGGTCATGTACACTACTGGAGCAACATCGTTGAAGGAACCACAAATCACAGCAAAGGAGATTCTGCCATGCAACAGACAAAATTTAAAAAACTCATCAAGAAAGTCAATGTCAAATACTTTGGAAAGGACGCCAAAGACAACCAGAAAACCGCAATGCTATGTCGAGAATTTGGTGCAATGACCAACACTATGAGAAAGTCGCACAAGGACTATTGGAAATCAATGAAGCTCTAGAATTTCTCAGCGATGACATTGACAAATTTTCAATTAGCCAAATGGCAAAACTTGTCATCCCCGAAAACCTCAAATACCAAGCGAAACTCAAGTTCATCAACAAAGACAGAAAGATCTATTGCGACAAAGAAGAAATCATCAATCTCTGCCGCAATATCAAGGAGGTAATGAACATCGAACACCAGAAAGAAAGATTTTGCAATCACCACAATTCAGGTTCAAACCAACTTTCACAAGAAGAAAAGCAGAGACGTGAGTCTGCTCCATGCCGAAAGCACAATGGTGCCCATAAATGGAAGGATTGCCTGGAAAATTGGCACAACCGAAATCATACCGCTTCCAATGACAGTTCAGTCACTTCAAGTTCATCTTCCACACGAAGCAGAAGCAGCAAGGGTGAAGTTAAGAGCACTGAGAATAAAATTTCTCATCAAGACAATTCCCCGATGATCAGATTCAAAGAAGTAGTATCCAATGACAAATCCACTGCTTCCAGCATCATCTCACAAGGTGAACTCATGCACATAGTCTCCAAGACTTCCACTCAGACTCACACAAAGGAAAGCCTACACCCAATCACCATCCTCACTGTACTCGATAAGAACCAGCACTGCATGCACAACACTGATCGACCAATGCTGTACAGACAACGATGATCTCACCGAAATGTTGGATCTTCCAACCCACAACACTACTCCCAAAACTTTCATTGCTGCAGCGGGTACATTCATCATGGACAAGACTGTCAAGCTCACCAATGCTATGCTACCTTGCCTCTCGACAAGTGAAACTTTCACTCTTGAACTCATGACTATTCCCAAGGAATGCAGCAGCGACATGAACTATGGCGCAATTATTGGACAAGATTCCATGCACACACTTGATATCAACACCAGCATATGCCACAACACAATCTCTTGGCACAACAACAAAATCTCAATGTTCTCACGTGACTACTGGACTACAGAGCGAATCCTGCAGCAAAAGACAAAGCTGAACAAGAAACCTTCAAAACCTGCAATTGAAGTCACCGTCGACAAGAAAATTGAACCTAAGGAAATCATTTCCAACATACTCGACACTACTCCAACGAACTGCACCAACCTCAAAACAAAGTTGCCAATCAAACTTGAAGTTGCACTGGAACAGAACGAGGTCCCAATTGAAGACAAGCCAAGCAAACAGGAAGTTTATTTGACACCCCTTGCAACTACTGACAACAAGACACAAGCTTTCTACATGGTGGAGAAATTAGATGGAAAATTTGACAGTCCAACGACAACTCCTATTCACTCCTACGCCCACACCCAGCGCAAAGCCAACAAGGGTATCACAACCTATCGAACCAACAAAGCTTGCTTATCATCCAGGCAAAGCCCAGCTACAACTGTACCTTTCTACCCGACAACCACAACACACACACGAAGCCAATGACAACCGCAATGACACCTCCATGCACCATGACTGACACCACAGCCGAAACGAGCTGCCTATGACTTAGCAATGACACTACTCACAAGCTTGTAGTCTCATGGGAGAGGATATCCTATGCAGCTTTACTGCGCGGTTTTTCTACTTTTAGAAAGTCTTACTTCTATTTTTAAATACCAATGACAATGGAATAGTCAGTAGAACCAATCATAATTTTACTAAAGTTATCACCAACACTCGATACTACGCTCTATGTCTGAAGGCATCACGACAGGAATGTATGATGTATGATGTATCTCTAGGGTGATGTAGGTAGTCATATTATGATACGTATACTTATGGACTTAGAAATGGCGGGAGAATGTTTTAGATGTTTCCGGAAAACACAAAGGGTAGTGGACACATTTTCCTGTGGGACACAACATCCCGATCCGCCAGTTTGGGCTCCTTCAACTTCTCTCAACAAGGGAATACATACTCAAGTCTTCGGCTGGCACTATCGTCATACTGGCTCTCTTTGCCTCTTTCGTTCATCCCCACCCTCTGTCAAGCCCACTGAACGCCTAAATCTGGTTATACTTCACGTCAAGGTTTGTTACCGTACCATGGTGTCCGTGCAATGTCGAACCAGCAGCAAGGCATGGTTGAATCACAGCATTATTGTAGGGGGCTAGCTTAGATGAATGAATTGTTTGAGATTTGCATCATCGTCGTCTGGGTTGATAAATTATTGTGTGTTCTTAGTTGGTGAAGGGGTTGGTTCGATACCTCGCGACTGGGTTCCCTTACTTATTATGGATAACTTGTCAACCCGTTTTGTTCTCACTTCCTACGTCGTAAATCGTCTCTTTTCTATGATCCTCTGTATAGCAAGATCTCCTAGCGGATAATCCAAAATGGCCAAACTCAGTCTCATTCTCCTCGCCGCCATCGTGGCCATCTCTTCTGCGTTTGTCCCGGCAGCTCAGACCGCAACCCGCTTCAATCAAATGTCTTTCGCTCCTAAGGTTGATGCCAGTCAATCTTCTGCCCTCTTCATGGCCGAAGACATGACCTGGGAAGGCGAATACCCCCCATCGAAGGTTCTTGGACCCATCATGTCCAAGATGCCCTCTGGTCTTCTTGGTGTTATCTCTATGGCTGCCCTTGGAGTGTGCGTCTATTCTTGCGTTCAGACTGGTATCCTCCTCCGAGAGCCCGGTGCTATTGAGAATGGATCTTGGGTTAAGTGGTACTATGTTCTTGAGGGACTTGGCGGTCCTCTTGCCTGGGGAACGCATGTTGCTAGCTGGATCCAACGCAAGAATGGTATGTAAATAGTATTACGTCTGCTCTGGAACAGCTACAATATGCAGTCCTTGATGGAGTATCCTATGTCGCACATGTTTATGGTGCTTCGTCAAAGTAATTTTTCGACAAAGGATGCTTCTGTTGGCCAAAGCGTATGACTCGCCTTCTCTACGCATATTGCTGGGAAATCAACACGCAGCTCAAATCTTTCATGGACGCGTACACGATGAAAGCCTAAAAATAAGTCTTCAAAGAATGTTTTACGCTTTTATTAAGAGAAATGTCGATACATACAGATTTTTCACCAAATTCCTAGTACGATTTTATCTCCAGGATCTGCAAGTCAAAGTTTCCCAGCACAAAATTTTTGTTCAGTCTACCATTGAACTCAAACTTCGAGTATGCCAGTTGAAGACCAACTACATTCTTTGCGTCAAAAGTTTTGCCCGCTACAGTATTCGCGAAGATTGTAGGAACTTGATTCGCAAATGGCAACCGAATCGACGTATTCCGATCAAAACCTATGGCAACATTCCCGCCACTGCCTTGGGGAGCTGCATCAAATGTAGTAGTCCAGCAAATCCCATTGAACTCAGTCGAATCTCTAACTACAAATTTGAATCGTTTCCCATTTCCCAGGCGCACCTTGAGCTCAATGCCATTGCAATCCCTCATATCTAAGGACATGTCATTCTGAAAGGGAGTGCTGCGAATGCCAACGAATCCTCCATTGTTCGCATCGGTTACTTTTCCTGACCATTTGCCAGTATTATTATCTATTGAAGATGAAGATGCCCCGCCCATTACAACATCATCCAATGGTGCGAAAGCGAAGAAGTTTTGTGCAGAAGATGGAGCCCATAACGTTTCGCCTTATGACAAGTAAATTTTTTGGAGTGCGTTAGTTCTGTGCACAACAAGAAACGGTAGTAAAAGGTTAATTCCACCGTCGCATACCAGGTTTAACCCTCCGTTTCTCGCTGCCTATTCTTTCGCCCAGTAATGGGATCCTAGGCGGACGAATAAACTTCGAGCTTTGGCTAATAAATCTTATGATATCCCATGGCTCTCGCCCCTTGCTACTGGTTGGGGAAGAATCGTCTGCACTTGCTGGAAGAAATGTTGTCTTTTGTGGTGTTTTTGCAAGCCATCGAGTTTGCCTCCTTGTTGATGGCGAAACCAATCCATTTACGATAGGTTGCGAAAACAAATATATGGTTGTTGTCAATGCAAAGAATATTAACGACTGCATGGCTCGATTTTGATTTGATGTAGTGACGATGGAATGGAATCGAAGTTGGGTTATTCTTGTCAAGATTTGTGATTTATGACAACTCTTGTCTGCCATCTTGTACTGTACAATACCAAGCCATCCTTCGCTAGCCTTTAACCACGGTGAATCAGAATCTATCCGAACCCGAATAAAGCCGCATTGGCGGAGATCCGGGCCGGATACTGGCCTGATCTTGGAAGATCCCGGCCGTCACGAGCTCCGCTGGATAATTTAATTTATAATCAAGATTTTTTCAAAATCTTGTTGTCAAGATTTTTTTAAAAATCTTAGTTTATCACTGAGTGAGAATTGTTCTTCTCCTTCTCCACATGAGACACTTTTTTCACTTTTGGCCATTGTTGGTATCATCTAATTTTTTACATCCACAGTACCTGTAAAAATGCTCATTTTGCTTTTGAAATGCATGGGTAGTCAAGGTTTCTTCATGTGTGCTTACCTATAAAAATATATCTAAATTTGTCTTCCTGTCTGCTTAGGTAATATTGTTCTCATTAATAGTTGGTACCTTCTAGGTATTAACTTTTGCAATCAATGGTACTTCTTAACTGTACAATATTGTGTTACCTTCAAGTTACCCTTAAAAATATATTCGTGACCCCCAAGATATCAATGTCAGATTAAAATGACCAAATGACAACATCGCCAAAAATTGAGGGGCTGGATTGCGATTGACGGTAGGTTTTAATAAAACAGCAATCACGCGACTCATCCATGACCATATTGGTCAAAAGGGCTGTACCGCATTTCCCATGTTATTTGGGCTGCGCCGCGACCAGTCTTGTCAATTTATGCTACGCGATGACCACCGATTTTATCTGGGCTGTTGTGAATTCAAAAAAGACTGCTAGCGCGCGACTCCTCCTCACCCTTTGAGTCACACTTGGGAAATATTCACTAATAATTAGGGTGCACGGCTCCTCCTCTTCCTCTGAATCAACCTTAGGCGATATTTCTCAATCTTGCAAATCTGTTGGGATACCCATTTTATCTGGGCTGTTACAATTCGAAAAAGACTGCTAACGCACGACTCCTCCTCACCCTTTGAATCACACTTGGCAATATTCCCTTAAATTGGGTGCACGCGACTCCGCCTCTTCCTCTGAATCAATCTTCGGCAATACTTCCTGTTGGGATAGGTACTTAACCTCACCCTATAACTATTCATTCCACATAAAAACCTATGCCCGTTTTGGAACCTGGCTCAACTCGAGCTGCCACCTTGCCGAAATGGACCAAAATGACTTGAAAACTTGAGTTAACTTAAGGAAAATAACTTCAAGGGAACCGAGCGGTCATTTTAATATTAAGCTTCCCTTGATGGGGTCACAAGTACTGGTTTTAGGCCTAAGAAGGCTTAGAATTATCTACCTAGGGAGTATCGTAGTATATACCCTAGTATGTTTTTCTACATGTACCACCTACTAGGGTAACTTTTATAATATAATATCTCTAATCCTCCTTACAGGGCGACATTATCACATATGTACCCAAGTATGTACATGAAACAACGTATTATATGTTAAAGCGATTCGAGGACAAGAAAGGTCTAGCTTTAATCATAGTGAAAAGATATAACAGGATGTAATTATTATGTCTATTGCAAGCTACACACAAATTAATGTGAAAAAGGTCTAAGGCGCTGTATTACCGCTCGACATATGCCTACCTCACAGATCCCCGTTTTCTCGCTTTTTAAAAACGGGGAGCTTTTTCTGTATTACCACTCTGGTGCGTCACTCCTCACAGTTCCCAAATTTTTCAGGGAGTCACGTGCCAAGTCACTTCTCCACACATCGCCACTTCAAAAACCCATCATCTCCAACAGTAGTATCTAAAAATAATAAAGCCGCCATAGCATCTCTTCCTCACACATCCGAACCTCAACAATGGCACTCACTACAGACACCGATTCTGCTGATTCTGTTGTCAGCCCCCCTCTTGGCCTTGTACCAACTACAGATTGCCCTCTTGATAGCACTGTACCTACCACCGCAGGTACTAATACCTACAATCCTGCTGACACTACGGCTGGCACTCTCATCGAAATGGGGAATCCCTCCCATGATAGCAATGTCCCAACTATCATCGACACCACTCTTAATCATACCACTCCTTCTGAACACGACCATGAAGAAGAGATCATCGAGGCACTAGAAGAAGACGCATCTCCTGTCCACAAGAAGAAAGACAAGGACAGAGACCTCGAGAAGGCAAAACTTATAGAATGGGCGGGCTCTCTGACCCTAAAAGATGTGGTTCTCACCAAGGATGGTCTTGATGTGGAGACACTTGGTGTTCGTAAGTGGCTGGACCTCAAGTGCTACGTAAAGCAAGCCTTCCTCCAAGCCAACAAAATAGCAATAGCCCAAGCCCATCGCAATAATAATGAGCTTGGGAAAAACGTTGCAAATGAATTGAACTGCAAAGGCTATAAACACAAAATCAAGACCACCCTTGCCAAGAAACAGGCAGCCGCCACCAAGCCACACTTCATCAAGGTAGATGGGACATTGTACTGTATGGTCAATGTCATAGTCCGTGGAAAGGAACAGTACATCGCCCTGAAGGAGTCTCATGACAAGGACGACTTGGACTCGAGAAATCCCAAGGCTACTGCATGGCAGATCCTCCATTCGCACTACTGTTCTGAGGATCCTGCATTACTCCAATTCTCTCCTGCCGCCGCTGAAAAGCTCATCGGATACACAGTGGAAGAAAATAGTTTAAGTGAGTACGATTCTCTTTCTCTGGATGAATTTAAGAGAGTTCTATTGTTTATTCAAGCCCTGTACAAGGATGCATGCAACAAAAAGACACTATCAGGGTTTCATGGTGACTTTGGAGCTTGCATTGGTGGGAGAGTCTACCTTCTTTACCTTCACCATTGTTTGATGGAGGCAGGTGACAAAGCTCTTCTTGCATGTGCCTATCCTACGCTCGATGAAAACTTGAAACGTGGTTCAATGGATCCATTCAAACCCCTTGGTCGTTCCACCAGTACTACTACAGATAGAAGCCTCTCTCCCATGCCAGATACAAACAATTTTCGAACAAAGAAGTCATCTGCGGTGGAGGCAACGGAGCGTGCCGCAATTGCAATAAGCACCAGAGAGAGTGATCGTCGGGATACATTACAATTTGATCGTATGATGGAGATGAAGGCTATGGGTGAGGTATACATTACGAAGGCAAACAAATTGAAGCGGAAATTCTATGAGGAAAGGGATAACGGCGAATCGGAGGAGGGACTGAAAGAATTGCGGGGACAGAGGAAGCACATGAAAAAGATGGCAAAGCATTATGTAACAAAATATGAAGAGCTGAAGAAAGTGATTGGGTACGAGTCCCCAGAAAGTAGCGATGACGCACTATCTCTTTAGTTTAATTGTGATAATCATTATTTATGGTTCCAAAATTAAATATATTGCATGTATTAATCCCCACAAATTCAGTATTCTAATTTGAAATGAATATTACATTAAAGAGGACTAATAAATTCACGATCAGTGTGATGGCCATTCGGAGAAGCTACTACCAAGTCAAGTTGCTCTCTTCTTTGACGTACTATATTATGTAGTGGCCTTCTTATATCATGCTCACGGATATGTTCCACAATAGCTTCTCTAGTCCTCGATATTCCAGGAAACACCTCAAATTCTTCGTCCGGTACAACTGGCAGAAATGACATTCCTAGAGGAGCATCACTATTCGGTGTGATTTGCAATGCCTCCATTTCATCTTCGACAGTGGAGTACTCAGAATGAGAACCATCTGGTCCCTGCCATTCAATAATGAAGTTATGTAAACGTGCACAAGCAGTCAAAACAGCCGATACTCTATCCATATTTCCGCCAACCTTTCCACTTAAAATTCGAAACTTGTTTACAAGCGTACCAAATGCCATTTCAACTCTGATACGAAGTTGAGACAAATAATAATTGAATGCATCTTGTGCTGGATCGCTTCGGTCTGTACCAGTGAATGGAATTAGCATACTTTCACTCAAGCTATAAGCAGCATCAGCTAATCCAAACAGTCCAGGTGGTAGTGCATCAAAGATATCCTTCAATCCTGTTGCCAACGGGTACGATATGTTGTCATTCGTAGATCCTGGCGATACAACACCGAAATACATGAACTGTAGATTGGGACGGACACACGCCTGACAATTGATACCGTAAGACTCGTAATGGCCTGAATAATACGAAATCACATTCGAAACTTCACTCTTAGTAGGTTTGTTAGTTCTTTGAAAAAAACCGTCCAGGCAACCAACACAACCAGCCATGAGTTCATTGTTACTCTTCTTTTTGTATTCTTCATATATTTCATTCCATTCATCTGCAGTATTGGGCATTTTAATGTCCAACTCCGGAGCAGAATTCACCGCATTCAAAAAAAAAGAAAATGATTTGTAAGCTGCATCTCTCGACATCCCAATGATATGCCTTTGATCCTTCGGTCGTCCTCCTCCCAAAATATGCAATCCATTCGCTACCACGTGCTCCACAGTGATGAATTCGTCCCGACAATTGTACTCTTTCTTTCTTAACTTTGGAGACAAGACATGGACGAGTTCATGGTAACAGCTGACCGTCATTCCATATTCATTTTCAAAAGACCCCTCATGTACGAGCTGCCTGACATGCTCATTCCAATTCAAACGCTTATGCTCCCACCTGTCAATTCTAATTTGGTGTATACGATTGAGAAACGCCAAATCCTCAAGATCCTCGATGTCTTGCAATCCTTCGTCGTCACTCCATTCCTCGAAATCCCACTCTCTCCTCGTCAAGTTACTCGACACAATAGACAGGTTGTCAATGCTGGATGAGTCGGCATCGCTATGGTTGGCGATCGCGATGTCGTTGTTGTCATGTTCGTCGCGAAGGTGAGGTGGAATTTGATGGATTCGATGGTTTTGGGAGTACCACGAGCCCTACTTTTGTGAGAGCGTCCTCTGTTGTGAGATCTCATTTAGGTGGGTACTATGGAGAGCAAGAGAAGAGCATGGGCTAGCTGTGCGAGTGCTAGATTTGCGAGATTTGCGAGCGCAAAATCACGAGAGTGAATGCATGACACTTCACTACTTGCGTGATTGTAGGTGTGATGTGTGTGCGAGAACAAGACACACTAGCGGTGATGGCTGGAAATTTCGTTCTCCGAATTTGGGGCGAGGCCTCTCTCCAGCTTGCTGAAAACGGGGAGCTCGAGAGAAGCCTCCCCGATTTTTCGAAACACGTCAGATCGGGGGAATGTGTGAAAAATCGAAAACGGGGAGGTTATTTTACGGGAAGCATCATTAATGCTTGGCCTAAATAGAAAAAAAGTGCAAAAAAAAAGTGCACATTATCGAGCGGTAATACAGCCCCTAAATGTACTCCAGAAAAACTCAACAAACTCTTTTACCTGTGATTGCAACTTATTTATTATACAAACTACTTATAATACTGCAGGAGTAAAAAAGGTCTAGTCATCATCTAGTATACTTTATGAACACAAAATTCCACAAAGACTAAAAATCCACACAACAAACACACAGAACCCTGAGGTACAGTCCCTTAGACCATGATGGAAAAAGTCACCTAGACATAAAAAACTATCAGGACTGTACCCCTGCCCCATCAGCCATCTCAAAGGGCATCTAATGTACCTCCTAACTCAGAGACTCCACATAACCAAAAGCCCTCTCAAAACCATCCACTACCTCCTGTGCTACTTCCTGACTGTTTACTCTTGCCCTTCTTGCCACCTGTCTAATTCCGTTTCTTTGAACACTCCACCCACCATGATTCCTGCCATCCACCTTGTTATGAGCTGGACTTGGAGGAAGTCTTGCTTTATTTTCTGCTGTACCATTCTTGATAATTTCACTACGAGCAACCTTTCTTGACCACGTCCCAATTGTATACTTACTGAGCTGCCCTTCATCTTTTGCACACCCAAATTTAGCTCACAGTCTGTCCGTTGCAAAATGAAAAGAAGACTGGACAAAATCCTCATCGACATCTGTTGGTATCACCAATCCTGGAGCCTCCGCTATCTTCCAAAATTGGCTTCCACTTTGTGCCTAACTCATTTGCCAACTCCTTCCGTCGCAAATCTGAACCTTGAGCTACACGAAAGGCTTGATCATGTAAGTCTTGTTGACAGGAACAACAGCCTTACCCTTCAGCCACATTCTCCAGCCATTCAAATGAGTAACTTCGGTAAGAAGTGCAAAAGACTCTGGGACACACCAAAACTTACCCCAGTAGAAAAGAATGTTCAGTGATCAGTGGCCACAGCAACTTTGGCTTCAACAGGACTGCCACCTATGTTACCAACTTCATCCAACCGTTTCATGAGTAAGTCTTGCAAGTTCTTTAGCCTCTCATCGAGGATGGAAGAATTGATACCACCATCAGCCTTCACTTTTTGTCTATAGCGTTACTTACAGCCTCTTCAAGTACTGCTCATTGCAATCTCTTCCAGCTTGTTGATGCTGCACAACTGCTCAACAAAAGGAGGGATTCCTGTTACAATTGCCCATGCCAGATGTGCTGCTGAACTTTTGATGGGGATTTGTACCCCTCTATGATGTGTATGCACAGTCTTTGGGCCAGAATTTGGCACTAGATAACATCATAAAATGGTTCTATGATTTTGACTTAGTCAAATTAATATTGCTAGTTTACTAGTACTTTTGCATGTAGATTTCTTTCCATGACGTGGGAATATCATAGAGTTTTCTATGATGGCTAGCAAAAAATAGTGACGTCATCTATGATATTGATGATGGGTTTGAGTTACTAAGGAGCAGTCTTAGTGCTCACACAACTCCTTGTTCACACATTTCCCCATGTCCTACGCGAATTTCCTCAATTTCGGACCCACAACTATTTTCGCACAATCTTTTCCGACGACTGGGAGTCGTCCTACACAAAGTTAATAGTTGTGAGCTCACAAATATTTGTGTCAATCGGCCCCATCACACAACTTTTTTCGCAACTCTTTTGCACACATATGGGCGCTCACAATTTAAATACATATTCAGTTCCCACTTAGGTCTGGTCAAAATGAGATAATGTAAGATTCGAATATTGTTTTGCGAAACCTTCTCAAACCAATATTTGAGTGAGTTTGAGTGCTAAGGCAGCACTTAATCACGTGCTGTGAGTGTATAACGGGTTCTCTAACCTCCAAGGCTTATCTATGTTTTACATGCTCTTTCAAAAAAGGCAGTAAATCCTTTAAAAATATATCAAATTTTGTGCTCGTGCGCAAAACGCGAGCGAAGCTAGCACGGAGTGAGCGCTAACTGGCTTCCGCTGTTATCTTTATTTAGAGAAACAAGACTTCTTCCAGTTTGCAGGCTCCTATTGCTGCTAAAAAATCTTGCAGCGGCTGCTTGTAATGTTGGAAACTGAGCCCCTTTTCTCCTTCTCCTTCTTCTTCTCCTCCTCCTCCTCCTCCTCCTCCTCCTTCTTCTTCTTCTTCAGGGAGACAGTTTTTTCACTTTTTGCCAAAACAGGTACTGACCAACAAGTTGATCAAAACTTACCTGTAAATAATTCATTTTTCGGTTCGACTTACATGGGTAGTCGTGATGTTGTAATATCTGTCTACCTTTTCAGTTGTATCTTTTTGTATAACGTATGACATTATTTTCAAGAATGTTTCTGTAAACTTGAAGGGAACGTTAGTCACAAATTATCATTTTAATCATACAACAATGATTCTGTAAACTTGAAGGGAATGTTATCGTGTCACAAAAGAGTGTCTAACAAGAACGGTCTGTAAGGCGAGTAATTAATTGAATTCAATGTCGAATTCGAGTAGGGTCATTTATATGAAAAATTAGTGCTATGCAAAATCTGAAATTACAGATGAACTGGAAATTTTGCGTAGATTCCAAAAATGCGGTCATACTTGGTAGTTGCTTAAGTAGAACCGAGTCAAATTACGTGCTCATCAACTTCAAGTTACAAACACAACCAATTATTGAATTCAATGTCACTCCATTTACCCCATTTTTGAACGCTTTGCCACATGATCTAGGAGGTGCTCATTGCACAGCCAATGTCCCATGGTACACCTACAACAGGTTCTAACCTGTTTTTTGCACTTCTCTGCCCTGCAAATGTATTGTTGGTACCTCGAAGTAGCATCACATACCCGCCGCCGGTTGCGATAAAGTCTGGCATGTGGAGGCGTCGTAACCAGTCCATGTATCTCCCCAACCATGTCCATATCATCCTCATCCACAGTAGCATTGGAACTGATCCACTGGTTGTCGATTATGGCCCAACTGAACTTGCGATGAAACTCAACAAGTGAGGGAATCATCTCCAAAACACCCGGCCAGACAAAATATTTGCATGCAAGGTATGTGTTGACCTCGGTAACAGCCAAGAAGAAAGCAAACGGACCTTCCCACCTCTGTGTCACCCAGGTATCCTCCAGAGAAGGCAGAGCATGGCATAAATTGTTATGATTGTCAACTGCATGCCGATATTTAAAATGCCAATCGAAGGGCTTCTTGTAGCGGAAGCTCATTCTATCGTCGCCCAAACCACAATATGTAACCCTGCAAGTGTCATCCTCCGCCAACACTCCACCAGTTGTCATGATCATCATCACGTAGTCCGGCTCCTTCGTGCTCCAAATAAAGTAAAGTGAGGCATTCAATGTACCAGTGATTGCCTCACACTCACCTGGGCTCTTCCCTGCGAATCTCTTATCCATTGCCTTTCCAGGAACCAATGCCAGCCAGTATCGGAGCTTCTTTATCAACGCCCCAGCATAAATCCCCTTCTCGTGCAAAGCAACAAGAGCTTTCAAAACACAAAAGCCTGAATCCAATACAACGTACCTTCCGGTATGGAAGCAGCTCTTCAACATCCGCAAGAGCAATCCTCCTGTCTTGCCAACGCCAGTTTCAAACTCCGGTGGGCCAAGATCGACAGGATGGTCTTTGCCTTCAACAAGTTCCACAGAGAACATCAACCCCGACATACCACAACAACAGAGTGGTATTCATTTCCAAATGGATGGGGTTTCCAGGGCAAGTCCAACGGCTATGCCAAATCGACATTGATTCGTTGAGGCAAAGAATCCAACTCAGAGAAAATGCCTCAGCCATATTCTTGTTCCAGTCGGCAATGAACTGCTGAACCTCCCAAAACTTGTCCCTGTAGGTGGGCTTGCTTGCATCCGTGAATGAAAGTGCTGCTGTGATGGCATTGACTCTTCATGCTCATGTACTTTCTGAAGTTATAGGGACAGGGGTTTGTCCTCTCGTTGAATGGGAGGGTACTCCAAAAGTCTATCTTCTTGTACCCGCCTCCAACAGAAGACATTAGGAACCAAAGCCCCAAGTAGCGGAGCAGTTCTCCCCAGCGCAACTCCTGATCCAGATTCTTGTTTGTCTGGGAAAGAAGGACGACACGGAGCCATTTCCATGGAAAAAGTTTTAAAAATTTTGGACAAGGAGACAGATTTTGATGGATCGAACTGATTAAAATGCTGAGCTCTCTTGGAACCATGAAGTTGCATTGGATTGACATGGTGATCCACACCCCAGTGCTGGCCTTCAAATAGCCCTGCATTGTCGAGTGGAAGAAGGGCTGTAGCATCTGGAACATTTTCCGGAGCAGGCTCGTTGTCATTGTCGACATCGTAGCGTTGATTGCAAACCAAGGCAATATCCTCTGCACGATTGGAGGCAGAGAATACTTGCCAATTGATCTCGGGAATGAAGTTCCCATCATCATCCATTGCCACTTCCTCCTCAACACGATCATTGTCAAAGAACTCTTGAGGATCCCCTTCTTGTTTCACCACACAAAAGCGCTTAGCGACATGGATTGCGTCACTGCCCTGGAAGGATGGATGGGAGACAAAAATTGCGATGAACTCGTTCCCGCGACGAGTTACCGATGATTGTCGCACCACTATGACATCGTGAAGCCGTTTGCTGGCACTGTAGTTTGGGTGGTACTGTGTGATGAGGTTCTGAGGATGCAACCTCTTGATGAGAACAGAGCATTGCGCTCCAACACCAATCCTGTTCTTTCCTCGGGCCATGGTGGTTTTGTGGAAGTGGCGTCAAAAGTGGAGGTACAGGTCTGGTACCATTTTCACTAATTCCTACATAAAATTTTAAATGGCGATGAAACATCTTTTGTGTTGCAACTCTCAAAACTTTTAAAATCGAACTTAGTGCCTTCAACAGAACTTCATAACTGATTGAGGAATGGTGTCATAACTATACCCACTCGTTTCTCCACTAATTAGATTGCGAACACAATTGTATTGCCTCCCCAACACGATTTCAATGTTTGACCAATTGGCCACTACGGACGACTGGCATTGAAATCAATTGTTTTAATTGAATTCAATGGGTGGGGAAGACGGACCGAGAATGATTTTGCAAACCCTAAAAGGGTACATACTTTTAAGATGGGCGCTCGTGCCCATTTGCAACTACTATAGTACATATTAATTAAGCGTAGAAAAGCAACTGTGGCATACTACTACAAGCACTTTATTTCAAAAGTATGTGCTAGCTCGCTACAAAAAATCTTGCATCGGCTGCTGGTAATTTTTGACCTGCTTATTTTTATTTCAGAAGGGGTTCAGGGATTGCCGGGAAAATTGATTATTACCTAAACAATATCCACACTTTTTGGTAATGTCCGAATGTTGTCTTGTAGGTATTTTAATAGTCAAATATAATGAAGTACATTATGCCAGTAGACAACAATAATGTTACAATTCTTACAATCCCATATATTAGCTTAAACTTATTACTCTTTGTATGACACATGCTAGCGGCTTTCCATTTTGGATGCAAAGTTGAGTCATGACAGCAATTGCACAAAAAACACTGTCATGCTGTGTCAAATCATGTCAAACTTCTTGCCTATGAATGGCCCACTGTTTCATCCATCTGTTGCAGTGTTCGTGCTGAGCACTTTTTTCCATAGCTCGGTTTTGTGGTTTAGAAAAAATTGTACCCGTGCTCTGACTTTCAAAGGGGCTTCAGCTCCATAAATCCCATCTGCAATAACTTTTTCTCCCCTTCCCAACTATTTTTTCAAACCCATCCAAAACATCATCAAATATCCAGCAGATATCTCCTTTTTGAATTGAAAGGCCCACCTCATACCGCAAACCACTGCCCTTGAACTTGTGAGAGTAATTCTTCCGGCCATAACTTGGGATTTTGAAATCAGCACCATCAACACTAAGAAGGCAGTTACTGCCGTTGTCATTTTTAAATCTTTCTTAAATAAAATCTGAGACAAAGGGAGAATATGAGAAGTATGAACAAGAAGAAAGTACAGTGAAGGCAAAAAATACTCGCAACCTTATACTGCAGTTCTGCAAGGGCCTCAATAAAGGGCCATACCCACTTCCTGAAGGTTTCAGGGTCCATGGCTCCACAGGAGCCGCCAGCATTTGCTCACATTTCAGGTTCAGTGCCATAGAGCCTCATGAACATGAGTGCCCAGAGTAAGTGGAAAAACCACCCTCTTTTTGGCAACAAGGCATGGTAAATCAATTTGTGCCATGCATCTAAAACAGCAATGGCCAGTGTCACGAAATCTCAAGTCTTCAGGCAAATTTTTACCTAGCTTACCAAGCTTATGAACCCCTCTGTTCATGAAGAGTTTTCTGAGCTTGTCGACTCAGCTCACTGCCGTGGGATTTGTGTACGCAGAGTTGTTCCTTGGGCCAGGTGACATTCTAAGCAGTGACTGGCGCAACTGATGATGGACTGCTCGTGCTGGAGGTATGAGATGTGCACGTGCATCCGCAAAAGATGAGAACGATGATTGATGGTGTGTTCCTTGTGCAGGTTTTGAGATGTGGCGTGGGCTTTGTGGATGATGTGTGTGTGTTGTACAGCTGCGGCATTGTGTTGTGCACAGCACACACGATCACATTGGCGGTGCTTACTGGCTCGCTAGTAAGCTAAAATGGAAAGAATACTATCTAAAAGAACTCTAGAAAACAAAAATAAGTTTGTTTGTATCATACTAGATTCTAAGCAAAGCTTTCTAGAAAGGAAAATAGATCAAAGAAAATATATAGAACTATTGAGAATTATTTACAAAACGTGTCGGGATAGAAAAGATTAAGAGAATTTACTAGTCAATTGTCAATCTAGGATAGATAATCTAGTTCTATCAAACATTCCTAAAATGATTTTTTACACTAGATACTGTTCTAGGCAACGATACATTTAGATCTAGTAACGTGAAAACCTTCTCATGAGAAAATCGGCATTTGTTCGGCCTATATATTAGCACTACCTATTTATATGGGCTGAAAAAATTGGGGATTGGTTTTCTTTAAGATAATTAGTTTTCTTTTGGCTTTTACTAATGTCCGTACTATTCCTACATTAAATCGAGAAGAAGTCCGGTTTTCTTATGGAGGATTAGTTATTCTTTTGGAGATTGGCTTTTTGGATGACAATTAAGGTAATACAAAGCAGTCCTGGCTCGGCACACACTCACTCCTTATCCCACCCCTGCCATCACCGCCTCCACCGCCATCACCGCAGTCACCACAGTCACCGCCGCCGCCGCCGCTTTCACAGGTCTGCTCCATTATGGACCGTAACCACTCTTGTAAAAAAATGGAACCACAAAACAAAGTTGACCGCTGGGATAACGACGCTAACATTGTCTTCAACAAGCACATCGAGTCTGGTGATACCTACTACACCAAGGACAGTCAGGCTCTCAACAACTTCAATTGAGAGTCTTTTGGTCGCTACTATGACTTCACGTCAAGAGACAAGGTCTATCAAGCTCGCAGCATCTTTGGGACAATCACCGTTGGTATCAACAAGGAATCAACCGCGACGAAGACAGGCCGGCCTTTAGGAACAATCCTGACACTGACGACGACAAAGAGGACAAAGACCTCGGCCCTCAAGACCCTCCATCTCCTCCTCCATTGCCTCTTCCATGGCCGCAATGTGCGGATCCTGTTGCTTTGTTTCCAGAAGATCACCTGGTTCGTGACCTTCAAGCACTCACCGTGACCATGAAGGCATACTCGAAGGAAGTAACAATGGCTTGGCTGCGCTCCTCCACCATTTGGAAGGATGATGGGGCGTGCGAGCTCATCTTCGACTTCCTCAGCTTTCCATTCAGCATTGAAAAGTACTTTTTCAATGTTGATGATGATGGAATGGGCCTGCATTACTCGGTGATGCTGCCCTATGACTTCTACAAGGCTGATGGTGTGAACCCTCATCACGTGCACCCTGGAACAGAATCGTCCATGCTGGAAGCATGTGCACAAGTACATCATGAAAATGACTCCAGCTTTAATGGTGTCATGTCTGACAAGATCAGTGTTAGGCCTTTCCCATGGAAGGTTGAGACTGCAATCAAGTCGGTCAGCCTAATCACTGACATGGAGAGTGGGAGGGACCTGTTTGAAGTTCTTCCTACGGATGACAATGTCCCACCTGGAGCAGAGTTCCAGATCCCTGGTGTTGTCCGTGTTGTCCTCGTGGGACAAGGGAAGTCACATGGGATTGAAGTGGAGCGTAAGTACACAACTTACGCTCGTGATTTTACTCCTCCTCATGGTGCAAGAAACCACATGAGGAATGCTCCTTCTCCTCCAGCACCTGTATCTGCCCCCATAGCACCCACCCCTATTCCCAATCTCTATGCAGTATTTGGGGGCTATGCATCTTTTGCAGCATTTCAGCAGGCATGCACACCAGGCAGCACAGCAAGCTGGAGCACAAGCTCCTCCTCAAGTTGGCATTAATGTTGCCCCCGGAAGAGGTATCCCTCAAGGGCTCAATGAAGTTAACCCTACTCCTTTCCGTCATGCTGTGCCTGGGGCTGTTCTGAATCCTCTCCTCCTCCTTTTAGGAACATTCCACAAAATAACAGTCTTATCGTCACATTCGTGATGACACGTATGTCATCTAATGAGGCTGATTGTCAGTGCCAACAGAGACAGGTCCGTATTTTAACTAGGACTTGGTCGGAGAATGAAGACCCCACCATGCATTCTGATGTCACTTTCATTTAGAATGCTTCCACATGATGTTTTATTCGTGAAGTCATGTGTACCTCCATTAGTCATTATAAGTTCTCTTTGGATGACGGGGTTGACAATAATAAAACTGTTCTCTAGCTATGAAAATTGTTAGGGAAAATTATCATCTAAAAAATAAATGTAGTTCGCTCAACTCTGAATAAAAAGAAATATATTATCATGATGTGTCATTCGTTATTCATACCTCTTCTAGTGGTCAGTGGTGAAGACTATGGACTATACGTCAGAGTCCAGGTGAAGTTTATTTCTATGTGGTATTCTACGACCTATGAAGACACCTATGAGCCAACTGTCACTAACAAAACTACTAACAAAAAATCCCCATGGTAACTACATGTTAAAACATAACTACATGTAACAACACAAAACACCCTACTTCTTTGCTCTTGTCACCCTCTTTGCAGTCTGATGCTCACTCCTTGTCCTCTTAGTTTGCTGCCGCATGTTCTGGTTAGCATTCTCAGGCGCAGTCCTGTTAGCTCTCCTTGCCATCTGACTTCGTGCCGCCCTTGCATCATCCATCCTCTTCCTTTCACGCTCTCTACTTGTAGTTCTGCACTGTTGTTCCCAAAGTGTATGCTTGCTTGAAGGACTATCATTCTGCCCCTGTCGCTCTATCCTTTTTCTCTGTCTATCCTGTTCGTGGAGCTGCTGCTGCAGTCATGTCATGCTGAACTTCTTCAAGTGATCCGGCAGGATGAAACTATTGCACTTCATTTTCTTACAGCCAATGTACTCGTCTTGTGACGAAAGATGCTCTCGAATGCATGTGAAAGGCCTCCGACTGTTACTGTCACTCCTATCGACCTGGCACAATGGCATACCACATTCCCGACACTTCCCCTGTGTGTTTACAGTTTTACAACTGTACTGGCGGCAAATGAAACAGCTCTGCTGCCTGACCCTAATTTTGGAACCTTCTTTCCCCCGTCTTGGATGAATAATGGATCCATCAGGACCTGTAATCCGTACAATAGGCTTTGTAGCGGTCTGATAAGACACAGTCCTGGCACTGGGTTGTTGACGAGTACGATACATCAAGCGTCCATCTGTCAATTGCTTTCCAATTAAATTGGCCATTGTCCTCACATCAAAATCATCAACAACATCATAACTATTATTATGGGGATATCTTCAATGGGTTCAAGATCCCTCACATGTCCGAAGCGCTGTCTCCTATCCCAACGGAGCAAATCGATGACAACCATGCCAAGAAATGTTGTTATTAGCCGAACCCAACAGTTCTTAGTCAGCCAACATTTCTCAAGTGCCAATGCATTTTGGCAAGCTTTGTTATGCTCGTTGATAAGTGGTAGGAACTCGTAGGGCATATGGGCAATGCTCAGTCGAGGAAGTTCCTTCTCTTCTACATTGCCGAAGTCATGTTCGTACAGGGAAAGATAGGGATGCTCATGCATCACCGCAGTGCCACACGAACTGATCATGTAAGCCACCCCTTTTTGAGACCACGCATACGCCATAGCAATGAGTTCGACACCAGCAATTGTGGTTTGCATTACAACCCAGTGTCCCACCGGTTTTGATCCATGTCTTGTGATGAGTATTTTATGCAGTACCTGCATGGGAAAGTAGTTAACATTCTGTTTAATGATAAGGTGGAGTAGACGTTGAAGCTCTTTTCAGTTCAACACAACTTTCAACTGAACCAAACCATGCATCTCCTCCAACCCATCCACCTTCCACAACTTTGCTCTCCTCGCACTGTCATAACACTTTGGCGCAGTGATAGCTGGTGTCCTCCTTCCTTGGAAGATGTGATGTCTCGGGTGGTAGACTGTATTTCTTCCTCCACTGGACATTGGACGAGTCAACCAGATCATGATGCACAAATATACCTGTTGTGCATTCCACTGCATTTCGTATCATCATGCCTAAAAGAACTGGCTTCCTTGGCTTGTGAGAGATATGCGGAAGGCCACCTCTCTTGTTTGTCTTGGGTCGCCATCTTGACATACTCTCATCCAACATGAGATAGATGACACAAAGAGTCTTTGTTCTCAAACTGTTGCACTGAGAAAGGAAAGGAGCAAGGAAATCAAAAGGGAGTTCCGAACTGTTAACATCCCAATACTTCTTCGCTGCCCACAGGTATGGTAGTCCATACATGAAGGCCTTGAAATAGTCCTTTGGAATGTACTGCCCGTAGTTTGGAAACTCTTTCATGCCAAATGAGTTCCCACGTTGCCATAGACCTGCAGTTCCCCTGTGGACCTCCAACAAAGCGGTGATCATAAGAGTCACACAGATCTCGACTAACTCGTCAGGATCTGCAGCATCGGGGCGGTGGAATGTAATGTTTTTTTCCTGCACTTGTGCCTTCCACAGATTTGGTACATCAGGATTAGTGGATGTGTGTCTCAAGTACTCATCCAATACAGCTGCCTTTCCCTCGAGAGATGGAAAAAATTTCCAAACAAGATGGAATTGTAATCAACATTCCTAGGATTTCTGTCCCATGGATTCATCATCTTTAGAAGCTTTCTCTTCTTCCATTGGGCAGAAAGTAATCTGTTCCTTCTCCAACAAAACTCTCCATATGATCTTGTCTTTGCTGCCGTCCCCATACTTCATTTCAAAATTGCTGGCCATCGCTTGTAATCCTGACTTCAAATTAGAAAAAGCATTGTACAAGTCTCCTATGTGATCAGACTTCCTCGCTGCAGGCCTATCAGGAACAACCCCACAGTCTTCAACCATTGCTTCATGTTGAGGATCATAGGGTGGCTCTTCTTCTTCCTTTGCCAGGACACTGATGTCCTTTCTGACAACAAAGATCTCATTACCATCACTTGGGAGAAGGTCCAACTGTACTTTGTACAGCTTGCTGTTGGTGGGCTTCCCAACAACTGTACCGTAGAATCAAAACTTGTCGGATTCGTAGAGTTGTACCACTTCATATCCAGGTGAGTCAACATCAAGCCTATATTTGACTACCTTTCTTTCCACAAAAACCCTCTTCCCTGTAGCAATGGTTTGTCTTTTTGATGTGGGATGACTCGGCTGCCTCTGTGTCAAGTTTGTCCCACTCTTCTTTTGGCCAGAGTATTTGGTTTTTCTAGCAGAGGTAACGGCAGTAACAGTGCCTCTATCTGACTGCTGGGGCTCAGGAACAGCCATGGATGCAGTGGGGACTTCAGGCTCAGAAACAGCGATGTATGCAGTGGGGACTTCAGGTTCATTCTCTGATTCAAATGGATCAGCAGGAGGGAAGTACAGGGGAGAGGAGTTGGGTGGGTGGTCTTCATCTTCCGGTGCTGCATCTGTTGGGATGGCTGCAGTATTTGCTTGTAGCTGGGTAGTGTTGATGAGCTGCCCGGTGGTGGGTCGCAACTGATGGCCTTTGGCATGACAGCGAGAATGGCTGTAGTTTAATTGGTGACAATTTGACGATGATTTTCAAAGAAGGCTTGAATCTACGATTCGTCGAAGCTAACAAAAACAAGTCCGAACGCTTGCAAGGAGAAACTTGATGGAGATGACAGCATTTGGGGAAGGGACAATGTAGGTATTTGATCTCGCGATGAATTCTTTTGCATTGATGGTCGATCATCAATGCTATGAATGAAAGTCCATTTCTCACGTGTACACCGTAAAAAATCGAATACTGATTGCAGTCACTAATTACTTTAAATACTAAGATCTTTCTGATTGATGGTGACGATAGTGACCAACGACTGAAAATGCAACGACATTCTGGTGGACCTGTGCGTCAGGACCATGATGCGTTGGATAGCCCATAACGTCCTGAACAATTCCCAATCTTCAGATTGACGCTAGCACCATGGGAAGCATACTTTATCGCTGAACGCGACAACAGTATATTGGGCTATGGACAGGACTATGGAGAAAGGCGCTCTCATAGTCTCCACCACTGACCACTAGTAGACGTACTATTAAGTCTCTCTTAAGTAATAGGTATCTGTTCCCGAGATTGAACAGCTTCAGGTTTGTTGTCCACACACTATTGTACAATACAATACCTGCACAATACAATACTCTGCGCGCCCGGATGGCCCAACACCTGCCCAACACAATTAATATAAATCTTAACACTGCTGCCCTGCTGCTAGCGTGCTGCTGCCTCTACTCGTCCATCGCCTCCCTTACGGTTCTCTCTTATTGTCTTCCGGCCACTTTCGTCCGCCGCGAGTTATTTTCCGTACAGTGTCAAACTGACTAAGGGCACCGATTCGCTGTTACTTAGTCTAGTTCGCCATCCGCCCCCACCATCTTGCGGAAGTCAAATATCATCGCCCTAACTCTCGAACGGACCTCCTTGACTTCGTCATAAAATGTCCAACCGCATTCTCCCTTTAGAGCTAATAGACAAAGCCATCGGCTCACCAATCTGGATCCTTATGCGTGGACAAACCGAAATAACAGGTATTTTGCGTGGCTTTGATGACTACGTCAATCTCGTGTTAGATGATGCTGTTGAGTTTTCGCCAGACCCCCGTGATAAAAGTGTCATCTTAAAGAAAGAATTGAAGGCGGAAATTTTACTGAATGGGAATCACGTGGCAGTCCTTGTTCCTGGCAGCAAGGGGCCAGATGATAGCTTGGCTTCGAAAGCTTAGGATATGCAAGCTTTTTCATTCTAATTCACATATCCCTAGTGTTTCGTTACTTCTTAATGAGAGTTACATATTTGATATGGAGATTGCCGTAGTGTTTAATGTGATTAGTGAGCGTTCATTTTGTTTACAAGGGCCTATACAAACCGTCAATGTCTTCATCGGAAGTAGAAATTTATCTTATAATTGTGATCTTCTATGCATTCTGATAAGACGCATCTGTCATAAGTGAGAAATGTAAAACTTCTTAGATTCAGCTTCGTCTTAATTCATTTCAGGATTGTAAACACAGTCACGCAAAACACTACATTTTATCTTTGATGCGTGCAACCTATTTTTTCCAAGCTCAGTTTGTCAGTGTCGTGTTGTTGTGGACGTTAAAGTAAATCTGCGCAACTTTCTTTCATGTGACCTTCTTTTCCGCAATAAGTGCAAACGAGCAAAGAGCTCTCTGTTGTTGCTACCCTTGGTGCTAACTGCCCCAACGAGTATGCTCGAATGACCCTTTCCTCGAAACAAGATCCAGAAAGGGGTCCAAACTTTCGATCGTTTTCGAATGTACTAGGAATCAAAAAGTTATGTCGAATGAAACGATAAGCTTTGAGAGTTCTTTGATCAAGAGCAAGTTCTCCACGACGATGATAATCTACATTTCTGTGTATGTGAGTTGGTTTATAATGTTTTGCATCTTGCTCTTCGTCACCAGATTGGTAAAGGACAGAATCATCATCTTCTTTGTCTCCAAAAAGGTCCACAGGTTCGATGAGGTCATCCTTCAGTGGCGTCACAAGTTTACGAGCGGATTTCGGCTCCTTGGCGAACAAATCTTTTGACTTAGTGCGAGTAACGTAACTTTTGGATCCTGCCTCGGGAGTTACAGCAGAAGACACATCATTCGTTTCGTGTTTTGCCACTTTGAGCTTCTTGTATGACTCGGCCGTCGTACTCTCGCGGTTGTTTCCCGAAAAATCAAGGCGGCGACGGGTTGGCTTCTTGTCCTTGGGCATGTTCACTTCTTCAGACCACTTAGAATTAGAGCGCAGTTATGGGATTCGACGATTGATCAAACAGGATATAAGATGGTGAAGACCCCGTTGCGTTGTAATGCATCGTGTATTGTAGATTCTTATTCGATAATTCATGATGAGTTTGGGTGATGTAGGGGGTGAAAATAGTTGACGCCAAACTGTCATACATACCTGATTTTACCAAGTGCATGACAGTTCGATTGTGCATAGGAATCGATACGACCGTACCTAAAAACTTCTACTAGATTTCCGATCCCTTTTTTGGCAAAAACAACGCATTCTTGAAGGAGTTGCTGGTCATATCCCTATGATTTTTGAAAGTCTGCCCATTTGGCAGACTTTCACGTAGCTCTGGTACATTTCTACGATGGTTTGAAAGTCTGCCACCCCTGGCAGACTTCTTGGACGATTCCTATGTAAAATTTTCATGACAATCCCTTGGGCCAAGAGGTTGCATCGAAATTATCTTGAAAAAGAGCTCGACGCTCTGTGCCATCCAAACCTAATGCCAAAAATAGATTTTTTACGGCCCCGTGATTGATTCCAGGAATGGTGATGATTTTTTCAAGGAAGACAGACAGATGATTTTGCGAATGTTTCCTTACTAATGTTAAAATCACATGTATAGGATTCAGTATGAATCCAAAGTCTGCCAATTTAGCAGACTTTGACAAAAGCGATATAGTGAGAAGTAAAAGTCTGCCAAATTGGCAGACTTTCAAATTGTTGGGATATTTTTTATGCAATAGACATAAAAAACAGCACAGGTGGAACTCCAGACATTGTTCCCTTACATGAAGTATCACAGCAAAAGCATCGACTTTCCACAAAAAGCAAAATAACTCAAAAATTCTTGCTACTTTGTCAAGATGGCTCTACCACAATTCCTACCATGAAGTTTTTTGGTAATAACCAACAAACTAACAAATGTCGTACCACAAATTGTACTACAAAACATTTTGTGGTTAAAAGTGCCAAAACATCATAGAACTCCACAAGGTGAGTGTGACTGGTTTACCACAATTCCTACCAAGTTGACAACTCCAATGTTTACCACAAATTTGTGGCAACTGGCATACATCTACCACAATAACTACCACAAAACTTGTGAGCAGAATTTCCTGGAATCTTGAATTTTATCCATTCATTCCACGGTACTTTTTAGGGAAGTTAAAGTGTTGCTGCAGCTGAAACTTCTACTGACCCTTGTCTAAAAATATCTCTGTAGGATATTACTAGCAGCCGGGGCAAGAATTTTTGCAGTGAGCTAGACAGAATTAATATTGTTGAAACAGAGGATGCATTAGGTTTAAATATAAGGTGGCTTGTCTAAGCTGGGTTAGTGAGTATGTGCACCTCACACTTGAACCCACCAATTTTGGAATTAAGATATAATTTTAAAGGCAAGTAGCATCAAATCATCATGTCTACACATGTGTTTCAAACTGAAAAATTATTTTATAAATGTAATAATTCTAATGGACATCATTGAAGTCCCTATTATAGTCTACATGAAAAAACTGACTCACCAAAGGAGGAGAAGGAAAAGGGGTTGCAGAAGGAGAAGGAAATGGAGAAGAAGTGTCTCAGTTTCCAATTCATCTAAGATTTTGAAAAATCTAAATGGTCCTCCAACCAAAGTCCCAGTAGGACTCTTCTGGGGACAAAATCTCAGTAGAAAGATTCCCAGAACAAAATCTCAATGGCACCAACACTGTTCATGATATCAGCAGTGTCTTGTATTGTTTTGTGTGTGATAGATAGGTGTAATTTTGTTCTTTGGAGACATGTTGGAAATGTTCCAATATTTTTCTCCCTCTTACTCATTAAATTTTAACATTGTTTTTGTAGAGGACAACTACGCATTGAAATGTTGTCTTAGTTCTTAGTTTAAAAAATGTATGGTCACTGGAAAACCAATGTCTCCCAGCAAAATGGAGGCCAAAATATGATGAAACTTGATAAATATAAAATAGTAGAATTCAATTAAAATCTCAAACTACTAAAAAAGTCAAATCACTTTCAAACCCACAAAATTTCACTGTACAAAATGACCCCAATGAACACTGCCTCCCTAAAAACCAAATCACAACATCAGATGAAACAATAATGTGATATAAAAATTAGCATTATAATATCTCACCATCTCATTTCCTTGTCCTTTATCCATCATTCCATTTTAATCTTTGATGTCATTAAGAACTTCTGGTCATAATTTTCCTAGCTTGTGAGCATATCCCTTTTTCCTTGACATACCAAAGCAATCATCTGCAATCCTCCCCATGGATACAGTCATAATCGTGATGGAAACAAAGCATTGAACTTTCTTCTAGATCTCTGTACAACAATGTTTCTTATCCAAAGAAGCAGTATTTTTATAGAATCAAAACTTTATAGACTCAATCAAATATAGTAATACATTTTATAATTTAAGGCTGTATAACCAAAATATTGCACAAGGAAAGAATTGGTCAAGAAACATGGAAGTTAAAAATGGCACATTTACATCCTGAAACTGCCCCATGCAAATGTTTGTCATCATGACCTAAGCCGTTTGTACATAAAAAAATACTAAATACCTATTTCGTAGATAACGGTGATATAGATTTGTTGATGATGGTAATTTGTGAGCTTATCATTTAGTGATTACAATGAACAAATGAGGATGGGATGTCAATGCAATCCCAAACAAAACAATATGATTCTGTGTAGGTTTCTACATAGTTCTGGTATGTTTATACCCAGGGAACATGGATGTTCTGACAGCATGTTCCCTTGTCGCATAGATCCAAAGATATGGACCTTAAACCTGTTAGGACCTCTCCTCACTTGGGAGGTCAGGATGATCCCTTACTTGGGAGTTTTCGAATTAGTCCATACCGGTACTAATAAGGGTACCAATGAGGGTACTAATTGGGGTAGGTTCTTGGCCTATGTCACTTGCCCCCACAAATGGAGGATCAGGGTGATCCCAAAGAAAAAAGAGTGCGAAAAAACCTGTAGAGGAAAAAAATTTAACCCATGTCTCTGTATGCGCAAACTAAAAAGTCTGTGACTGTGTGTGAAAGCGTAAGTGTTGTATAGAAGAGGGAGATGACACATAAAAATTAGCCTGCTTAATATTGGTTAAGTCTGCTGGGTAAAACAAGGTGTGACTCTTCTGATGTTTAATCGTTCAGATTTTGTACCGCATTGAACACTGATAGTCCCATTGGTATGAATAGTTGTGATAGTCCAAGGATCACTTTCAAACCGACTCTCTGACTTGCGGAGGATACCATCTTTTCTAAGAAGTACTTGATCACCTACTTTATAATCCCAAGCACGGCGTGAGCAATGTTCCCGCATCTTGTTGAGGTCAGTTTGGTGCTGCCTATGTTCTCCAATTTTATTCCAGTCAGCAAGGAAAGGCACGTCAAACAAAATGTCCCTGACAAAAATTGCTGCACCTGGGGAGGCTTTCAGTACTGTATGATAAGTTGAGCGAATGGCCCATGCTGCGTTGGTTAGGAATGCATCTATGTCACTGGCAACTACTGTATTGGCCATATCTAGTTCAGTAGTGCAGAGCATTGTAGTAATTACTTGATGCACCCGCTCCAGAATAGCATTCGCTTGTGGGTTCTTGACACTGGTTGGCTTACGCTTGATCCCATATGATTCACAAAGGGTTTCAAAGTGAAGTTTGAATTTGCTTCCATTGTCATAAATACTGTATTGACAACGTGGATAACGGCTAAACCAGGTCTTATTCACTAAGTTACTTATCATTGCAGATGATTTGTCAAAGTATGGTAATTTAGTCTCGGTATGAGTCATAGTGCCCTTTTGCCCCTTGTTATCCATGGGAATAATCGCATCTGTGGTTACCGGCAGTTCTACTACTTCAAACCAACTAGAAGCTGGATCGATCATAGTAAGACACATAAAGTCAATTTCTGTCCCATCTTTGCCTTTGAGAGTGTATAGTCCAATAAGATCCACACATAATGCCTCCCAAGGGTTTGTGATGACGAGCTTAGCAGGGAGTTTCCCATACTTGTGCTTGTGTCGTTTGTTGACTTGACATATACGACAGTTTTTGACATGTGATCGGATAGTACTTCGCATACCTTTCCAATACATCACGGCGTGTAATGTCTCTTCAAGACATGTGTGTCCAGGATGCTGCAAGTAGTGATGATACCAGCTCACTGCTTGATTTTGAAGGGCTTTGGGGGTGACCATCTTCCCATCCTTACATAATAATTGTGTGTCCTCTACTAACTGAGTGGTATACTTGTCATGTATACTACGTTTCTTCAAAGTTGCATCTGTTGTCTGGGCCTGTACAATTTCCTTCACTGTTAAGGGGTAAATTACATCTTTGTCGCTGCAATTTGCAAACACCAGATTAATACTGTCTTGGTGATCAGAAGTGCTGTCAGCACTTGAAACATGCTCAGTGTAGTGACACCAGCATTTCGTGAACGTCATTCAAGTGGCGTTGTCATCTTGGGTTGGACCGGAGTCTAACCTTGAGATGGCATCAGCAACAGTGTTATGGATGCCTTTTATGTGCACGATTTCGGGACCACACTCTTCAAGTAATAATCTCCACCGATAGACTCGGTCAGAATTAACTTCTTATGGTCTGTATAGACCTCTATTTGTTGTCCCCACAGTATGCCTTTGAACTCTTTAAGTGTCTCGACTATGGCCAGTAGTTCAATTTTGGTCACACTGTATTTTTGTTGCATCACAGACAGTTTTCTGCTGAAGAACGCGAGGGGCCTATTACCTTGAGTAACCACTGAACCAAGTTGTTTAGACGAGGCATCAGTGTATATTTCAAATTCCTTTGAAAATCAGGGTTGGCTAACTCTACATCTTTTGCGATAGCAGCTTTTACGTTATCAAATGCTATTTGGTGTACCTCATCCAAGTACCAAGGTCATGGATTTCTTGGCTTTGGTGACTTTGGTATGACCACACTCTCCCACCAATGAGGTGAGTGGGGCAAGCATTTCACTGCGTCTTGCCCAAAGATCTCTATAGTACTGGACCATGCCCATGAATGGTTTGCGATATTTTTGGTCGTGATTGGTCTCCTTCCGCAAATGGTCACAGGATTTATCAGATTGTATGTTATAAAATGATTCCAAACTACTATCCTTTTTCAATAAATTTCATTTTTAGTACTTATTACCCAATCAACATTCAAAA
This sequence comes from Cyclotella cryptica, assembly GCA_013187285.1. NCBI lineage: Eukaryota > Bacillariophyta > Thalassiosirophyceae > Thalassiosirales > Thalassiosiraceae > Cyclotella > Cyclotella cryptica. Next base: position 84,972 of record JABMIG010000315.1, read on the forward strand.
TACACACATCCTGGAGGTGTATCTACGGAGGTCTTTGACTTGTTTTGGCGGTGTGATTGCGAGTATTGCTTGTACTTTGTTTGGCTGTGGCTTTATGCCTGTCCTGGTTAATATATATCCCAGATATTATGTTTCAACAGCACAAAACTTCGATTTGGGGGCAATGACACTCAAGCCCGCGTCTCGCAGTCTGGTAAGCACCAACCTTAAATGATCTAGGTGGTCATCCAGACTTGCCCTGGTGATGCAAAGCAAATCATCCAGATAAGTCCTCATGAACTCTAAGGCAACCATTAGCTCTGACATTTTTGCCTGAAAGATGCCAGGAGAACCTGCAATAATCTAAGATAAGAGTACCTTCCCCAAGGGAAAATGATGGTGCAGATTTTGAATGCACCTGGATCCAATCATATAGTAAAAGTGTTAACCTTCTAACTCTTGCAACACTGTACTGATTTTGGGTAATGGAAACGGCTTCCTAACTAGCCGTTTATTTACTTCCCGTAAAGTGGTATCTTTTTTTGGTATTATAAATGTGGGTGGCACCCATTCTGATGCGGGCTGAAACTCTAATACCCCCAGTTCACAGAGCCTATTCAACTCTTTGATTATGGTCTCTTGGTGTATTTTTGGCACTGGGAATGGTCGGCCATGATATGGCTTAGCGCTTTCCTTTAATTCTAGGGAGACGGGGTCTGTGTTCCAATCACCTAGTGTTCCATCAAAAAGTTCATCATATTCTGTGAGTAACTCTAGTAACTTATTTTGGTCTTGGAGACTAATGTGAGTACAGTTGGTGCTAACAACTGATTGGAGGTCTGCTTTCTCATATTTGGCATCTAGGATATGAACTACTCTTTGAGTCGCATCTTGCATACTGCTGGGTTCATGAGCCAAGCTGTTATTCACAGCCCAAGCTTTTTCCATTTTTTACTTAGTCAGACTACTGATGTCCCTCATTGGCAAAATGACGTCATCAATTGTTATCTCTCTTCTTCAAAAATCTAAAACAATTCCTAACTCTTTCATGGTATTACACCCAAGAATGATGTCATATATTGGCTTAGTCATCTTTTTCTTATTATACTCAACAACGTCTGGTGTTACCAGATACTCCTTGCTGTTTGAGTAGTCAAAAAATTCAAGGTTGACTTCACTCCTTCCTTTGGTTAGGCAGTCCCTATTTGACATGTGCCAAGAGGTTGGCACCTGCCTAGCCAAGTAGGGGAAATGCATGGATGTTCCATTTTCATGGAACATCAAGTCTCCATCAGACCCACTGTCAAGTAGGACCTTGAGGACTCTGTTACTAGTGCAACTTCTCCCAGAGTGTTCGTGGGTCTGGTGAGATTGATTTTCAGTTGCTAACTGATACCTTGCTTTGGCAACAACAGCAGTGACCCTTCCTTCTTTTTGACTTGTGGAGGAAGTGGTCATACTATTGAGAAAGGCACCCGACAGTTCTGGGTCTGACAGTTTGACAGTTATCTCACTCTGTGTATTGATTTTGATTTTTGGCGGCATTTTTTTTTTGATCTTGAGTTAACATGGTATCATTAATAATTCGATTATTTAAACCCGAATTTTCCAATGTCTTAGTAAGATTTTTTAAATCTCGTAAAGGCTCAAATTATTATTTATGTATTGAATGCCTATTATTGGTAGTTTTACTCGGACTGCGGTAAGTGTTACTTGGTTGTTTATTACTTTTTAGTTTCTTACAACTCCTAGTTAATTCCCCAGTACTACCGTACCCATCCTCTCATGACGAGTCGAAGTCATTGCTGTCACTTTTGTGATGGGGCTTGCATTTCTTCTGCGTACGCTTGAGTTTCTTGTTAGATTTTTCAAGTTTCTCAATTTTTGCAGAGAGCTGCGCATAGGCACTATTGTTGCGATGACAAGCCTCAGGACCACGTGAAGGTCCACGGGGCTTTCTTCCTGCAAAGTCCTTTTTGAAGGAACCATCCTTCTCATACTTGCGGCACTCTTGCATATTATGGGTCGTGTGCACGCCCCATGTTTCTTGCACAATATACAGTGCTTCGTATTTGTGGTACGCTTACGTGGGATACGATCCTTAAACGTAACCATCCTTTTCTTGGAGGAGTCACCGGACTTCGCGGAACTTTTAGGCCCATCACGATCCTTGTCGGTTGGATAGGCCTTCTCGATACGTTTGAGTGCTTCTAGAAGCTTCCGAATGCTTTGGGGTACCAATGCCCCACAAAGTTCGTATTGGTCTTGCCAATTCCTCGGGACCATGCGTAGTATGTGACTAGCTAGGTCCGGGTCATCGAACGGCTTCACCGCAGTGGTGAGCTTGGTGGCGCGGTTGGAGTAGTAAAGACAGAGCAATTGGTCCAAGTAGCCATTCAGCTGCTGGATGCAGCTGATGAACTGGCAAATCAGAACCTTGTTGGGTTTCTTCAATCGGTTACTGATGTAGAAACATTGTGTCTCAGCAGCATCATTACGGAACACAGTCAATAGATGGAAGTTGACGCATTCCATAAATGACCCCCAAGACTGCTCACACATCTTGGGTTCTTCCCCATAAATATCCGTCCATGGAGAACAGTCGATTTGTTCACTCACGATCTTCTTCCAGGGGTGCCTCGCTTCCTCCGTGAGTAGGTTGGAGTAGAGACCAAACACTTGGTTGATGACGGGCTTAACTGCCTCGCCAGCCTTAGTGGCAGCTTCTAGGGCCTTTTCGTATGCCTTCTCCTCGGGTGGATTCTCATCCGATCCCGAGTACTTTTTGAAAGCTTCTTCGGCCTTTGTTGTCCTCTTGATGCATTCCTTCTGGTCCTTGCAGACCTTATCATATGCAGTGTCAAGGCCTTTCTGCCTCACCGCATCCAGGGCTGCTTGGACATGCATCAGGAATTGCTCAGGAGTACCGTGTGACCATACAGACACCCTTAACTCTACCTTTCCAGGTAGGGTGAGCTTCATGGTGTTGGCGGTAGAGTCTACTGCCAACGCTTCTTGAATCACATCCCTTTCGGGTATGTATGGCACGGGCGGCTTATTCCGTCCCGGGTTCCTCTCACACTCTTGGCTTTTAAGTCCATCAGGGACTGCCTTAGAGGTCTCATTCTCATAAGTGCATCACCGAGGCGTGTACATATAAATAGGGCTTTAAAAAAGCTCCTGGGGGTACCGCTGACGTGAGCAAGTTCTCGTGGCTGACGCGACATAGTTGCGTTTTGCACACTCTTGTATTACGTAGCTGACGACGGGTCTGCTTGCACAACGGAGCACAAGTGACGGAGTGGAGGGAAAAAGTTTTTCGCTGGCTTTCACGTGAGAAGGTCACGGAAAGAGCTATCTATAGATAGTGACCTAAGCCGTTTGGAGATAAAAAATACTAAATACCAATTTCATAGATAAAGGTGTTATAGATTTGTTGATGATGGTAATTTGTGAGCTTATCATTTAGTGATTACAATGAACAAATGAGGATGGGATGTCAATGCAATCCCAACGAAACAATGTGATTCTGTGTAGGTTTCTACACATCTCTGGTATGTTTATACCCTTCTCATGTGGGTGTTCTGACAGAGTGTTCTCTTGACGTTTAGATCCAAAGATATGGATCTTTATCATTGTCAGGACCTCTCCTCACTTGGGAGGTCAGGATGATCCCTTACTTGGGAGTTTTTGAATTTGTCCATATTGGTACTAATAAGGGTACCAATAAGGGTACTAATTGGGGTAGGTTCTTGGCCTATGTCACATAATCTCAGCTATGAACATTTCTACCAGAAATTATCTGCAGTATATCAGAGTCATCAGGGCATAGCTGGCCTTGGGTAAATGTGCCTATGACCCATTGATTGGATATTTGTCACTAGTATAGTGCATCAGAGGGCACTGTAAATTGAACTGAAATCAATTAATCAACATTCTAGAAATCAATTAATAAATCAATCAATCAATGGTTCAATCAATCAATGATTCATTCAATCAATGATTCATTCAATCAATGGATGAATGGATGAATGGATAAAAAGATGAATGGATGAATGGATGAATGGATGAATGGATGAATGGATGAATGAATGATCATTCAATCAATCAAATCAATCAAATCAATCAAATCATTCATTCATTCGTTCATTCATTCATTCATTCATTCATTCATTCATTTCATTCATTTCATTCATTTCATTCATTCAATCAACCAATCAACCAACCAACCAACCAATCAATCAACCAATCAACCAATCAACCAATCAATCAATCAATGAATCAATCAATGAATCAATCGATCAATCAATCGATCAATCAATCATATATTCGAACAATCAAACAATCAATCAATAGCACCAGAGGACTAAAAGATACAGCTTGATTGGTCAGTAAATGTGGCATAAAAAGGGGTGACAAATGATATCACTGACAAACACAAAGGAGGCTGAGCTCTGACTGAATTTTTGATTGATACAATGAAGCTGGGAGAAAGAGGAAGGCAAATGGGGGAACAACCTTGCTTTTTTGTTTTGGGGAGGTAAACGAGTGCTTTATGGATTGATGGGGTCAATGATGCAGAGATCCAACAAGTGTTCAAAGGTAATCTTAATCGTGTATATAATATATTTTAGTCCGTCGGGTGACAGGTTGACAAATGAAAAAAGCCGAATATGATACGACAGCCGCAGTAATAGAATAGATAGTCTTCCAGATATCAAAAAATGGCAAAAGGTGATGAACATTTCAAGCAAAGCAAATATGTAGGTGTTGTTGATGAATGTATCAGCATACTGAGTAGATGAGACCAAAATATCACAAGATTCCTCCCTGATGATAAAGGGAGGACATAATTATTGTGAAATTATGGGCTATGTCATAGTGGTGTCAGATACCATTGCTACAGTGTAGAAAGCTCCCTATATTAGAGAAACAATAGTTGTAGTAACAAAAGGATACCATGTTGATCCACCAAATTTGCTGGAATCCTTACTTCTTCTTGTTAGGGATGCTGTTGAAGCTCCTTTTTGAAGCAGCACAGGCAGGGCATCGAAAGTGAGGAAGAAGGAACTTTTCATCTGGTCTATTTGTAACCTCAATGATGAAGCCACAATTAGAGCATTGCTTTAGTCTTGTCGGACCATAATCTATTTCCTTTTCCTCCTCCTCCTCTTCCCCCTCTTCCGTCTCAGGCTCATCCGGCTCAATGACATTGCCGTCCTCGTCAAATGCATTACGCAATCGCTCCAGGGCAGCTTCTTCTGCGGCCTTCTGTTTCTCTTTCCTGAGACGTTGTTCTCTCAATTCCTCCTCCCGTAAAGTCAAAAAGCCAAGCTCTTTTTGTTCTTCAAAAATATTGGTCGCAGTCTCTTTTTCCAAGCCGAGAATTTTCCACCCTTCGGTGAGCTTTGTTTGATCTTTGCCAGCAGCAGCAATTGCATCTCTGTAGGCTTGCTCTCCCACGTCCCTAAAAGACGATTAATTGGATAATGTTTTAGAGTTACACGAGGTCAATGAAAAGGGATGCCAATGAATAAAAATTGAAACTTACGATATAAATCTTTTAATGAGCTCGACCTCACCACCAAATCTCTTTGCCAGCCTTCCAATTATAGGTTTCAACTTTTTCTTTGCTCCTTTATCTTTCATGATGCGTTCAGAGTAAAACATAATCGCCAAAGGGATTGTTGTACCATCTTCCTCTTCAGATGCCAACTCAAGGAAGAAGTCTGCCATCTCGTCGTCTGTGATTTTCGAGACGGAAACGAGATAGGATAAGGTGCTGAACACATCGTGTGGACGCTGGTGAGATCAGATTGGAACTAGAAATGATATGAGAAGGGCAGTGTGCAACTTCAGCTCACCTAACAGTCTGGGGAGAAACTCTTTTGTTCTTGAGGAAATACTCCACAACCCGCTTAAAAAGTTCCGGGCCTTTATAAGTTTGCGCACCCTGGAACCAAGTCTTTTTCATGCAGTCTTTGTATAGTGCTTCCATTTCTTCTATATCCCCTGCGTGAAAAGCAATTTTGCTGGCGGTATCTCGGTAGTGACCATCGGCGACTTGGTCTAGTTTCCCACCAACAACTTCAGCCGCCTTCTTTAGCACCACATACGACAAGACTGCTGGAATAAAGATGGTGAGCGTAATATCTGAAAAATCCTTCCCCTTCACAATTAGTAAAGGGTTCTTGACATAGCGCATCACGCCTCCCGTGGCTTTCGTCTGTTCTCTCTTCAACTTTTTCTCGTGCTGGCGCTTCAAGATTTCATTGTTCAACAATAGATTATCCGCTGCAACTTCTTCGGTAGTGTCTTCATTGGAATCAAGTAGTTGGTCGTCCAAGCCTAAATCGTCGCCGAAGGCATCCGCGGAGGCTGTTACGGAGCTGGTTAAAGTGACAGTGGCAGCTGGAGATCCATCGGGAAGACGAACTACGGGAGCAGTCGATTTCCTCGAGAACTTGTTAGCAGCATTACGATAGGACGATCCTTCGCCAAGAATTAAATCAAATTCGTGTTCGCCTGCCGCCATCCCCGTTCTAACAAGTGTCAGTTGACGAATCGGCGGCAACGACGATTGAACAGAAAAGGACTCCGTGAACGAGGCCCCAGCTAGAAGAGTCGCGGTGGCACAGGACGAAAACTTCATGACGTGTCTATGTGTTTTTATTTGATTGATTTGCTCAATCAATGTAAGGTCTGCCGTCTATGTACCTTATCCTCTCTGTTGTCTTGTCGAAGTTAGTGTTTGCTTGAGCTTTGAAATGATATTATCTCGTCCTTTTATGCATACTTCACACCATCCCACCATTAAATCTGGATCAAGTTTCAAGTTCCACTTCCACGCATGTCAACTGAAGGGCGATCTTCCACGTGTACGGCTCTATCGATGCGAGGAAAACAACAAACCCGGGCCTGGGAGATGCGGGAATGCATTTGTTTCACATGAGTCAAAAAATACTCTGGAGGAACTCCAGTCCTAAGCTCTGCACAATGAAAATGGTCTAAAACATCTCTGTGGGAACATCATTTCAGAACTAAAGTCCCAGTAGGATTCTTCCTGGAACAAAAATCTCCGTAGGAACTATCCAGGAACAAATTATGGGAATAAGTATCTTCATGTTACTCCGTTTTTGCAACATTCTGTGAAAATACATAGGAATTTCTACCGGGATCACGGTGTTAATTTAGTAATTAATAATACTATTATATAAACCATAATATGACGTCTTCTTTAAAGATACTTTCTTGTTCATTTGCAACTGATGTTGCACTGATTGTCGCTCTAAATATTCTTTTTTTGCAACAATGCAATTCACTACGACTCCCAGCCAAAATTCACAAAGCGGCCACTGCTGCAACTGCAACAACCATGGCCTCAGCGGCAGCTGCAACAGCAGCAACCATGGCCATGGTCAAGCCAACCAACGGGAACGGCAGCAACAATGAGAGCAGTCCGCATTCGCTGCTGCCTTACAATTTGCAGAGGCGCAGAACCCCCTCGTTCCGCCCCCTCCACCCGTCCCATCATTCCACACAATCCCACCTGCACCGGCCCCATCAATAATGCAGACGATCAACCAAACAGGCCACCTGATGTGCCTCCTTTGCCTCCCCTTCCCCCACTGCCTCCCACTGTGCAGCTGCGCCCAATCCAACTGCAAAATCTGCCAGTGTGGCAGCACCACCACTTGCTCCAAATTCGCCCCATCCCAGTGATATTTCCTCCTCCTCTTCTTCTTCTTCTTCTGAAGATTAGCAATGGCCTCTGCCACCTCCATTGCCGCCCAATCACACACTCCCCAGCCAACGAGTTAATAGCCCAAAAGACTACGGTGCCTACGTCTCTTGTTTGGTGAAATTTATGAGTTTGACCAACAAGATTTCATATCCCAAAGATTGGGAATTCTCCATTGAAGAATTTGCGCCTATCATGCCAGAGATGATCTACAGTGGTTTTCTTTCCAGGCATTTGGGAAGGAGAACCCATCTCCGCAAGACAATCCAACCGGAGGTAAATCCAACAGTCTCCTGGCCTACAAGACGATGCTTTTGTTATTCATGGTGAATCGCCTGCCTTCCTGGGATGAGATGCACCGGTATGGCAACCTAACCAAGTCAAGCATCGTCAATGACCTCATCTCCTTTGTCAAGAAGAAGGAGATGTGTGGCCAAGGGAAGGAGAGTAAAGCTGACCATGCTTTTGAGCACAGCGAGTCCCATCAAGTGCTGGATTCCTTCCATCATGCCTCTTCGGCAGACTTCAACTGCAAATATCACTATGCCTCCATGATTAAGTTCATGTTCCACTTCATCTGTTGTGGCAACAATGCTGCTTATGTCTTCAAGTCAAGCCTCAAGTAGAGCTCAGAGTACCCATGGGCTCTTGTCTGCACTCTGCACTGGTCAAAGAATGTCCGTGAGCAGCGTGACTGTCCGCCACAGATCATACTGGGTTCCATGAACCCAGATTATTGTGTGATGTTGTCTTTGGCAGTCTTCCTTGAGGAGTCGATTGAGCAAGGCCAAGGCCGCATGAGCCAGTGGCTGTTTAGCAATGGCACCACCACGTTGACCTCTCGAGAAGAGGACATACAGAAGGAGGTGGATCGGTGCAAGGGTGGGCTCTATATGCAATTAAAGCGTATCGACAAGAGCAAGACCTTCATGCCAGACCCCGCCGTTGCCCGTTGCCAAATCACGCAGTGCACTGGCAAATCACTCCACCAAGAAATATGCTACAACTCATGACAGGCGGAGGGGTGTGCCAAAGGATGTCATGGATTACCGCGCTCGTTGCAAAGCAAGAGAATTCAAGAGGCTTACACGTACACTGTGCTGCCTTGGCCCAACATCAAAGCTGCTTCAGTATTATGCTTTGGTGGTATTTGTAAGTATAAATTGAAAGAGTCCATCAACATATCTAACGAATGGATTGCTGACCATGTTTGCCCCTGAATCCAACAATGCATTGGCATGAGTGTGGCGGTAATTCTAGCAAAGCCATTGTTGTGGGCATGCATGGATGAGGTATGATGTGACTACATCCCGGATGGACTCAGATCACGAATATTCAATCAACTTGCAGAAGATGAGGCTCTACTCAATGTGTCGCCTGATGTTAACATGGTGGGTCAGGTGCTGTGTGTGGTGTCTGAGTATGAAGGCTCGGTAACATTCAGGGAGGTCAGCGTGGAGTATGATACATCAGAGAGGAGGGCAGTTGCAATGGGTGGAAGTGGTGTTGCGTGGCAGAATATTATGATTGGCAAGGTCTGCGCGATATAAAATAAGGTTCATGACATCAAAAACAATCATGCCGGGTATTATCAAGAAGTGATGAAGAAGTTGGAGAAGAAGGATAATAATTTAAAGAGGCTTGCAGTGATGCCAGCACAGCGACTCAGGCATCAGAGAGTAGAGGGTGGAGGGGGCGGTTCAAGTGAGAGCGAGGCGGTTCATCCAGCAAATCTGTGCAGCTGTCCCAAGAACTTGTATGTTCTTTGGGCCAAGTATGAGTAAGGTGTTGGGGGCAACAAGCCTGCTAGATTGTTAAACAAGACAGAGAGGGGCAAAGTTTGCTTTAAGTACTGCCGTAGGAAGATTGTTTGGGATGCAGTAGAATCGTTGGTTCAGAGGGGCCTCACAAGTGATGTGGCTATTGACAGGATTTACTCTGAGTGTGAAGGCCCTAACACTACAGTAAATGATGATGTAATCAAGGGGTTAAAGTGTTTTAGGAGGGTTGGAAATGCTGCTTTGCATATGTATGTTGGTTGATGAGATGATTTAACTAGAAGTATTTGCATTGGAATTTTGGACTTAGTGATATTTTTCAGTCTTAGCCATTGTGCGTAAATTTTTAGTCTTAGATCTGTTGTCTCTTTTTCTTCTTCACCCTCATATTTGATCGAGATATGTTGGAATTTTCTTGCCTGCTAAAGCAGGGGGTTGGAGCTATGTGTTGTTGCCGTTGGAATAAGTTATGGGGATGATTAAACTGTCACGTAATGTGTTCTTCCTGGAAACTGAGGGATTTGTCAATGGCTACACTGAATAGGTATTAAACTTCACGAACCCCATGTTCTTGAATAGGATCATTTGGATAGCATGCATGGCTGATTGTTGGGTGTGGGCCAAGTTTTATCTCCCAGCATTCCTTGAGGGAGGGCCTAGTTTATTCTCCCAGCATTCCTCAAGAGAGGGCCTAGTTTATACTCCCTGCTTCCATGAGAGTAACCTAAGAAATGACAAGGCACTATGGGGCACATGTCCCCTAATAACTCTCCATGCCATTTGTCCAACTCCCCTCCGACTCCATACTTGACGAAAGACGGATGAGCAATGGCTGAGCGGAGAGGATTTTCTTTGGTGACAAGATGATGACATAGGCCAATTATCTACCCTACAGTAGTACTCCAGGGTAAACTGAAAGATACCCTTGATTTCTCAGGAGATGAGGGATATCTCCCAATAATGGCAAGAACCAGCAAATAGCAAGAATAGGTTCACTACCCAGAAATACCATTTTGGGTATTATGTCATCAACTAATGACATAAAGGCATACCATATCTGTGTATGATCCTACACAGTTTCATTTTGTGCAATGAAGCATATTTGCTTCATTCCTGCTTGTTACTAGCAGACAACTTAACTCATAAAGCTCAGTCTACAACAACGTATCTACCACTTACTACTTAATTACAACTTACATCGCAACGGCTTAGGTCACTATCAATTGATAGCCTTCATGTGACCACATCAGATCCTCTGTCCGTCCTCCACCAACCATCATCCATCAGCTGTCTGAATAGGTTGACCATGGTAGGTCTATCTGTCCATCGTCCCTTGTCGCTCGAAGCCGTACACTACTAGTGGTATGTTAGGCATAGTGCAACTTGTGCTGCTTGACTCCCAGAGTAGCGATGTAGCCACAGCTGAGCCCCGAGTCACGTACTCAGCCATTTGAAGTGAGTTTCACTCACAGGCCGGAACGTGTTTTCTGAAACACGTAGCCAAAAAGAATTCCCCTGTACGTCAGTGAGGACTAGATCCCACTTGACATGGGTATACTCCACTTTTGTTAGCAGAGTGCACATTTAGCACTTAGTGCACTTGACGTAAAAAAGACCACTTGTGAGGTAGCATACACACTTGTGGCATCAAAGCTTACTAGCCTATTAGGTAGTAGCATCCCCTCATTTAAAATGAGGAGGCAATAAACATAAATGCCTCGGTTTAATTTTTTTTTCGAAACAGCAATATGTGTGTAGTCTATTTTTAGATGCATTAGACTTAAAATTAGTCCGTACCCGTGATCACAAGCAGATGCAGTGACACCTCGGAGTACTATGTACTTTAGTCAAATAGGCAGTACAATAAAAGATCTTCTAGGGCAGAAAATGACCCTACGAAGAATCGTATGACTTCTAAGGCCTAAAAAGCTTGCTCGTGACCCCCGAGAGGTTTCAGTCAGTTGAAAGACTCGCGATCCTTCAGGAAGTTCTTGTCTTTGAAGTGTTGGGTACTCCAAGGATCCAGTTCCCTTGTTCATTGGCATGGTGGCAGTGGGAGTATCAATGCAACACTGCACGGGCACGGGTTGGGCGCGGGCTCAAGGTTTCAAGGTTGGCTGGGAGAAAACCTCAAAGGAAAATGACCTCGCGCATGACTTTGTCCCACGATCGCAGATCAGCTCCATTCACATGGGAGTGCGTCACGGCACAGCCCATTTGATGAATTGTGTAGTTGCATAGCCCGCACCCTCACGATCTCAAAAAAACAACCACAAATAGTGAGTTCTAGAATCATAGGACTTAGCACTTGATCACAAAGGACCAGCCTTGGAGAGAACATTGCTCTACTCCGCATATGGACATAGGAGCGCCATATATTGCCGCATCCCGGTCAGATGTCAGAGTGACGCGGAGTAACATCTCCAAGTCCCAGCACGCATGGGGGCGAAAGACGGACCCATAAAACGACTACGCGTTGTGCCCCAGAAACACTCTTCGCAAAATTCTCTCAAATTCCCAATTTGTACAAGAATGCTGCATACTTTTGGCGGTTTTTGTCAGGAAAATAAGCAACTTGTTGATTTTTTCTGAAATCCAAGCAAAAATAGTGAGAAAAGTCCACAAAGATGAGAATTCTTCTCACATGTTGTCCCTTTCATGCACACAAGCTACCGAGCTTCGCAAGAAAGAAAGAAAGAAAGAAAGAAAGAAAGAAAGAAGGAGAGAGAAAGAGAGGAAGAAAGAAAGAAAGAAAGAAAGAAAGAAAGAAAGAAAGAAAGAAAGAAAGAAAAGCTAGTTGGCTTGCGAATAGCAACTACACATCCTCTGGTCCAAGGAAAATAGAATTTAGAGCCCAAAAATGTAAAGTCAGAATTATTTAATTTTAAATTAAAGAGCTCGTTAGAGAAAAATCTTAATTGAATTCTACTGTCACGTTAAAATAACCTGATATTCAAATACCTTGCTACATGTAAAATTAAAACAAAAATGCCAAGAAATCTTCTGGCATCATGAATTGATTTCTCAAGAAGATGAATTCTTCTCCCACGTAGAGAAACGTACACATGTGCCTTGCTGCACTATTAGCAAGCAATGGTATCAAAAAAGCAACTGGAAATCAAACCATGTTGGGTTTCGAACCCTTGACACGGTGTTGCTACAGTAACAGTGAATGCATAAAGGACATAATTCCAACCCTTCCCCATGTTCCAAAATTAGGAGCATGCATATGTTTTCCTTACCCGGCTAGGCAGGTGTCAAACTCTTGGCGCACGCAGGATGGGTTCTTCCTACTCAAAAGGAAGGGTAAAGTCACAGGATGTTTTTTTAGCACACAAGCAATAAGTTCCTGTTAGAACACTCTTTTCTGAGTACATGTTACCCAGAGTGACTAAAGCCAGCATATGACCTCAGTCTTTGACAAATGCAGTGACTGAGTTAGAATTGTTCTAGATTTTTGAACAAATAACAACATAAAATATTTTAAGATCAATTTTACCTTGCCAGTGATAATTGATGTCAAAGTCTGCAAAAATCTGTGAACTAGAGTTGAAACAAAAGCTGGACACAACACATCAAGCACATAGCTAACCACTTAAGTGCAGGACTCTTTTTGAGCAAAAATACTCATGATCACAGAGCTAACCACTCCTGTGAAATACTCCTCAGGGGTTGAGTAATCTAGCAGACCTTCCAAGCTGTGTCAAAATAAAAGAAAAAAGACACACACTTACACTACAAACTCAGTTTCATACATGTTACTGAGGTTTCTCATGACAAGAGAAACTTTTTGATGAAGTTTTGGTGTGTTGGAAGAACGTGCCTTACAGCCTATAAAGACAGAGCACAACCAGTCCGAAAAGTCAAGGAAAAACAACGAGGACCATTTACCTTGGCGACTGGAGGGTTTCATTGACAGCCGTCATCAGAACTGGCTGTACAAGAACAGAACACCCAAACAAACATAAATTACTGTAAATCAAAAAGTGATTCTTAAAATAAGTGAAAATGGACAAAAAAATAGGAAAACTGTCTAAACTCAAAGAATCTATACAGTACTGTAGATGTTGCTATGTTCAACTCTGCAAACACCATGAGACTTCATGAAAAGTCAACAAATCATAGACTAGATACTGACGCATCTGGAACCCATTCATGCCTAGAAACACTGAAGAAGGTTACACCTACTCAGAGCTAGCAATAACAATCATGGGTTTTCCATGTGCCTCACCAGCACATTCTATGGAGTCAATGATGGCCATACCATTCTCAATAGAACTCATTTGGAGTAAAATGATATCTCCAAAGGCTAGCTTGAGAGACCACCTTGAACAAGGTTAGGATGGACTCATCAAGCAGGGAGTAAAGGTTTGCATGACAAACCAATACACACCATCCCTGTACAAGAAAACAAGGGCTCAATAGCAGACCCTAATTCTTCTCATGGCAAAAGCATCATGCTTACAAGCAAATGAAAACTCGTTAAACATTAGCCCATACAGGGAACTCACATGCTACTGGGTGGTCCAGTACAGGGGAGAACCTTGAGTATGACAAATTGAGTGTCTTGCCTCACTCACAACTGGATTTGTAGAGGAGGTACACCGTACACAAAAGTGAGACACATTTAATGTTAGACATTTGTTATCACAACAAGTCTAGAGCAACACCAACTCAGGTTGGGTATGCTCGCATTCTAGTACAGCTTGCTGAACTTAGACTGCATATAATACACAGAATAAGAGAACATGAATCCTTGACCATGATTAACGTTATTGAATTCAACAGAACTGCATCTTACTAGATAATAGTCTCATTGAGACTCAATGACTAGTACTTGATTCTCTTGTGAGAACTTCTGACAGTTCACCATCAGAATTATCCATGAAGATCACATATGGTATCCATAAAAAGGGACTCATAGAGTCACCAAACCCCGTGGGTCTTTTGGCTAAAGACAACGGGATGACCATAGGTAGTGCACATACGTGTTGCACAACAAACCATCAAACAAGCCTCATAATCATAAGAGCACAAGAACAAAAAGGATCCACAACCTTTGTTCTTGTAAAACCACAGCACATAGAATTTTGAGTATTCCAAGTTAAACAGGAATACCATCTCACACAAAGGATAAGTCAAACATGAACATCTCTACTGAGAGACATGTAGCACCTTGTTGGCATGCAATGCAAAACAAATGCAACACAAGCAGCTACACAGAAATGTAGTATCGCTTCACTAGCTTAGACAAATCCAAAGAGAAACACAACTATTATGTTGTCAACGCATCACGGAAAGTTCACTTCTCCATGATGCTCGCTGTGAAGTCCCAATATGGTTCCATAAACCATAAGATTATAGTCAACAACAGTCTTTCAAAATATAAAAATAGGTACGCGCATGCACATTTAGTTATGTTGCAATGTCATCACCACCAACAAAAGAGTTATACATGTACAGACCTCCCTGGAGGATCCTTGCTACAAAATACAAAAGGATATCATAAACAATGACCCCGTACACTTCATGGTACAAAAAGACATAGACTTTATGTTTGGACCTTCCAATGATTCTAGTCAATACATTAAGTATGACTTGACATTGTTCACTTGTCGGTAGCTGACCCTTTGGGCAACTATTCCCATGGATACATAGGGGCGACAGAGCAAATAGAAGGACAAATTCTCACACCAAGGATGCATAAAAGAAGTAACAGATTATCTGTACTGTCAGCACCTTTGGACCTAGACCTGGTTCAATATCTACATTTTACACACATTGTAGCAATTACGGTGTAGTTTGAACACTACACTTTTGGACCATATGTATTTCATTTGGATTCCCAGTGTAAGTCAACCAGAGTCTTCAAAAACAAAAAACCTAAAAGTGATAATTAACTAGAGATCAAGATCAACCAATTCATGGAGATGCTTGGCCTGCTGACAAATCATGGTCTTGTCAGCAGCTTCTAGTGGCACAATGTTTTCCTAAACAAACACTCAGATGCCATTCACTCATACCTACTATGCAGTGCCTATTCCCTCAATATAGTGTAGCAATCATAAGATGGAATTGTTGTTAGGCAAGCCACTTTTGCACACACATACAAAATCAACAGGAGACACCAACACCAGGCAACACCAAACAAACCCTACTTGATCCTCATCAACGTTAGGTCACATGGTCCGTGAAAGCAATGCTTAGTATACAACGGTATTTTACCACGCACAAATATTCAGTCTGTACAGCTGCGATAATTGGACTATCACAAAAGTTATACAATAAGACAATCAGGGTTCCGTGCGGAAGTAAGTCATATACATTTGGCTTAGGAGAGTACAAAAACACCAGCTTTATCACAAGCCATTCCAAATTTCGCTCTCCACAAGAACTTACACTTCATATAGTATATACAATAATATGTATGTACAAACATCACAGGCAGCTTGCCCATTTTTAACCTCAACCAGGAGGTTTTTTCTGCAAGTCTGGCTCCTAATCGGATTTTTTCCTCGCAGAGGTTTTACTTTTCCGCAAGCCACGCTAATTCTCCAATCATGGGGGCAGGTGACATAGGCCAATTATCTACCCTGCAGTAGTACTCTAGGGTAAACTGAAAGATACCCTTGATTTCTCAGGAGATGAGGGATATCTCCCAATAATGGCAAGAACCAGCAAATAGCAAGAATAGGTTCACTACCCAGAAATACCATTTGGGGCATAATGCTTTATGTCATCAACTAATGACATAAAGACATACCATATCTGTGTATGATCCTACACAGTTTCATTTTGTGCAATGAAGCACATTTGCTTCATTCCTGCTTGTTACTAGCAGACAACTTAACTCATAAAACTCAGTCTACAACAACGTATCTACCGTTTACTACTTAATTACAACTTACATCGTAACGGCTTAGGTCAGATGATGAGATGAGTTGAATTTCAATGAAAAAAGGGTTGAGAAATGGACAGGGGAGGTGGGGTGTCCGGTTAGATCGATGATAAACAAGAACTCACCTGTCATTTTCCTGTATTTGCCCCAACCCCGGCAATGGACGAATCATTGATGATTTGACAAGCGACGGAGGAAGGTACTCCCTGGGGAGTTCTATCCAAACCTACATCGCTGCCAGACCCATCACCAAGACCGTCTTGTCATCAATGGAGGGGAGAAGGAGCAACGATATGTTGATCGTTCGACGCTCAACGGGGGAACGCACTCCCTGGGGAGTTCTATCCAAACCTACATCGCTGCCAGAGCCATCATCAAGATCGTCTTGTCATCCTTGGAGGGGACAAGGAGCGACAATATGTTGATGGTTCGACAAGCGACGGGGGAACGTACTCCCTGGGGAGTTCTATCCAAACCTACATTGCTGCCAGAGCCATCGTCCCAAAGGGGGGGGGTTGTGGGCAAGCTCACTTTCAAGTAATGAAGTAAACTAGGTATGTAGTTTCAATGTCATAAAATAGCAGCATGGTGATTATCTAACATCATCATGCTTACAATAAATTAACACGATCAAGTGAATTTGTGATACATTAGGTTCTCATGTTATTTTTACACGACCGCGTTGCAAGGTTTGTTGTAAAAATATTAAATACGTGCATGATAACAGCACGAAGCTTTGTTTGCAATAGGTACGAAAAAATATTTTGTTCCTTTTCATGTAGAAAAAAGGGGCTTTCGCTCCAATGTGATGGAATAGTACAGTTTTTTTCCTGGGTGAGGAAAATTTTAAATTTTGTTCCTGTCTGATTCAATATCCAAAAATAATGTTGGGGACAAGATTGTTCTGGTTGAGATAGAACAATGATAAAAATCTGTGCCTGTTCTGAGTGGGATTGCAGCTTGGGCCTATCCTGTCCAATCATATGTTTCCTGCACCCTGCACCTCCTTCAAATTTAAGCCTTTGCACTTTATTCTCACAGAACTGATTTGCAAACTGGACATATTGTGGAACCATTCCATTTGAAGAATAGGAATGTGTTTTCAGGCAATCTAATGTCATTAGTGCACAAGACATTGCTGACTTCAGTTCTGAATATGGTCACCAGTTTATCTTTTTCCCCAACAATTGGATATGAAACAAAAATTGATTTTTGGAAAATCAGTTCGGCAGAAATTAGGTTGTATACAATTATATATTTTAATGAATGACGTAGTCTGACCTGAAAAATTGGTGCAAAGCTGCCAATTTTTGTTCAACCCCAAAGATAGACTCTGTTTTGGGAATCTAACTGAAAGATACCAAATGATCCTTTTGTATTTAGCCCTCTGACTTGTCCCTGTTGATCAGGTTGGCTTTAGATAGGGAGATGGGCATGTTGGTGATATGATTGAGATTTTGGTTAGTAATTGTGTGCTGAGTTTGTTTTGACATTTTGTCAAATATGGACACTCTGCATGATAAATGATATTTGAATTTATGTTTTATGTGTTGTGACATTCTCTAGGCTGTAATGGAGGGACCATAGTAGACACCCTACAACACCTGCTACTTCAAACTCAAACTAGTCCTCTCCCCTGATTTTCCCACTACCCTACCCTAAGGGCTCTTTGCTCAAGTTCCAACAGTTGTCAACTGTACTCCTTCTGTTGTTGCAACCACCATTGTCCACTATTGCAATCAATCTCCTCATTCGTTCCATCAACAGCTTGCTTTTCTGCACCCAATGAGGTAGTAGTCATTGTCACTCTCTATAACACCTGCAAGCTCTCACCTATATGTCTATGTTGAAAAATGTAAGACTTTTTGTCAAGGGCAAGCCTTAGCTGATCTTGTTTGTTGTATGGATGCAAGAAAAATGAGATCAATTCAACAACGTCATTCTTTTCTTACAACAACATCATTATCAAACTTCATTAATCATCTCTGCTGAAAAGATGCAAGGTTCTCTCTGTCCAATGTGGATATCCATCCACCCTGGCTAATCAAGCAAAATATCTTTTAAGCAGTCATAACACCCACTTACAGGAGAGGGTTCAATTTTTTACTATGCTCTTATTGTGTGTCTCCATCATGTTACTTTAACTCTCGAAGCACAAGGTCTGATTGACATAAAGGTATCATGTGTGTACTCTATAAAGTTGAGAAACACAAGACCAAATGTCATATCATTGCATTGTAGCAAACTTGCACACAATGATGCATCATATTGAAATGTTAACTGGAATAAGGGTATCATAGTTGTCCTACAGGGGAATATGTAAGTCTAAAGAGGATTATTGCACACCTTTATGGGGCTTTCTGTGTAAATAGCTTGCAATTCCCCCACTTGACAAAAACAAGATTTTGGAAGTTATTCATGCACAATAACTCCAGTACAATGGGAACCATCACTCTATATGCTTGTGAAAGGTCAAGTGCATTAAGAATCACAGAAATAACCCAAAGATATACCACCTGTCATCAACCTAACAGACAAACCAGACCATTGGTGCATTTTATTGATACCGCAACACTGATATAAGAGATTGTGACTGGATCTCTTTCAAAAGTTAGAAGACATGGCAAGGCACCACCATGAAGAGAAAAGTCCAAATCAGATTGTCACAATCCTCTGTACTTGTAATACTATGCACTGAAGCTTGGGGGATAATGGAAATATCACCAACTGCTCTGGTTTCAGCCAACTATTTCTCATTTTCCTACGATCTGTGTTAAATCCAAAGACATTGCATATATTTTGTGTATTGGGTAGAAAATTTGGCAGTGTTACGGTCGAGTGCAGTTGAGACAGGGTGCCTAGTAAAAGAAAAGATTGGGCTGATTTAGTCTATCATTGTAAGTGCTTATCCTTGAAAAGGATGCACACTCAATAGCTACACACTTTTAAATTAATTAATTAACCCTGTCCAATTACCAAATGTCATCACTTCAATTCATGTAAACTTAAGCCTCATGGTGGGGATGGCAATAGCTCACTTAAGCTGCTTGTCTATTCTTTTGGAGAGTCAATTTGTAAAGTGTCTCTCATTCTGCAAGTACACAGTAAATTTTCTCTCTTTATTGCTTGGCAAGGTCAACCTCAAAGTTGAGTGTGCCTCCTAATATACTACAGTCCGTACAATGATGAGGATCACCGGGAAAATCAAGGGAAAGTTGACAATAGGAAAATATCAAATGTCAGATAAAGATAGATTTTTTGGTGATAGAAATAATTAATGAGCCTTGGTAATGATCTGAAAGATGTATGGAACTACCAATTCAAGCATCACAACAAATTCAATTGAACTTTGTTTTGAAGATACCTGTTGGTGGTGTTAGCATTACTTGGGTTTATTTACTGGACTTGATTAGATGATTTTTTGGTGTGCTCCGCGTGCTTGGTTATTGGTTGTGCTGGCTTTGTTGTGCCTCGGTGTGCTTGAGTGTGATCAGACAAGCACTCAAATGTGCTCTTGAAACCAAAATAAATTCTTGACTTTGCAAAAAATCAACAAATACATGTATTTGCACATGTTTTTCAGTCAAGCAAAATAACTATGTCAGTACACAAATAATATCCGCATTTATGCTTAAGCAAATTCTTCACAATGACACTGTTATCCAAAGATCCTCCCAAAATCTGCATCTCCAGAAATCTTGCACATTATCACATGGCGATACTACAACATGTAAAAATCTCTAATTGACATGTAATCTGCACTTGCACAAATAATCCTCAAATCCTCCAATAATCCTCTAATTCTCTAAACATCTCTTATTCTCTAACATTTAACTTGCCAATCCATGTCACCATTTTTCTGTAACTATGATGTTTCCTTTCCCTTCTGTGCCTGCTTTGTTGTGCTTGGGTTTGCTCGGGTTAATTTCTCTGTGGATTGGGTGTTTTGCTGAGCAGGGCGCAGTCACACTGACTAATATTCCTCTCTCCAAAGAGATAAGAAGTCTGCTTGGCTGGTTGTGGGTCTTTTTTCCAAAAGCAGGACTTACCAGGAAGTTACAGTACAGCTTGCCAAACCAGCGCACATCAAAACTGACAAGCTAGCAGTAAATATCTGTTCAGCTGCTATACAAGCACCCCACAAACACAAATCAGATATGTCTCGTATAATCCTTTTTAATTTGCAGTTCATGGCTGTTAAAATGGCTGTTAAAAACATTGCAGTCCATCAAAGATTGTTGGCATTTTATTTTACATTGCTATTCATGCAACTCAACAATACATTCTTTGTCCTAAAAAGATTTTCATCAAAAATCATTTGTGGTGTTTGACACACTAAGATAGTTGTCATGACTTGCAAGGGCAGTTTTTAAATATCCTAATGAATTGTTACATGGTTCATGGCTGCAA
The DNA here is from genome assembly GCA_013187285.1 of Cyclotella cryptica. NCBI lineage: Eukaryota > Bacillariophyta > Thalassiosirophyceae > Thalassiosirales > Thalassiosiraceae > Cyclotella > Cyclotella cryptica. The sequence continues at coordinate 105,778 of JABMIG010000315.1, forward strand.
TTTTTTAATTTGCTGAAGCACAGCAAGATAACACAGTTGCAAAGACTTGCTAAATGGGGCAATCATTCCACACAATTAATGGAAAATACAAAACTATGCTGCAAGAAAAAACTACACATTCCAAGCACTTCAGCACAGAGCAGTTAGTGTTGGTAACACCACTACTTTCAACATCATTGATCAAAATTTCTTTACAATTCCCTGTATTGCAATGAATTGGAACTGTGTGCATCATAACATCTAATCTTATACCAAAATTGCCAAAAACTATCCAGTCCCCAAGCAGCACAAATAGATGTATGGGAAACTACCTGCTAAGCTGTTCATTTAAAATTCTTTGGAGGCACTGCTTGTTGACCTTATTGGTGCATATAGCACCAAAACAAATGACCCAACAAAAATTGACTTAGTTTGATGAAAACCAAAGTATTCCTGATGACAGACAGTTCTGATATTTCCAGTGATATGAGGAACACAAGGGCTTAACTGCAAACAATAAAACAAAAGTATCACACTTTTATAACTTGTCTGCAGTGAATAGTACCCTGGTGAATAAGACCTGGTTCAGGTGGTATTCGCCTTGCTGCTAAATGTCGCTTAAATTAAAGCCTCATGTGATACATCTTTCATTAAGCATAATCTGACTTGTGTCCAGAATCCACAATCAAATGCAATACTGAAGCATTGTACCATGAAATCACAATAATGTCCCACTCTGCTGACATCAAGGTGGCCAAATCAGTAGTGTCCTATGACACAAGACATTCTTAACAGATGAAGTATGGGCAATTTGCATCCCTACTATACAGCCCTCAAGGGCTAACAAGGGCAACGTGCAACCATTTTTGGTAGCTATGTTTTGTTTGGCACCCCATACCTAACTGACTGAAGCAAAATTGTAGGCTTATACAAAATCAAGTGCAGATATCTTCACCCTCCATGAAAAATGTTCATGCATTAATTGAGGTGATCAAATAGGCGATGTCCTCTCCAAACCAGACAGCTGTCATAAATGCAATCCTTCAACCATGACACCACTTCATACGAATAGGAAAATCAGGCTTATATGCAGAACAGAATCAGAAAGATTTAATATTAGGATAGTAACACCTTCTTAATTGTCTGCCTCTCCCCTGAAATCTGATGCATGCAGTCCTGTGTCACTGTCACTGTGTATGTAACTTTCTTCTCCATTGGGAGTTTTTTGCCCTGTATCACATATTGATTCTTCATTTGTGGGTGCAAGTGATGAGCCAAGGACATACATTACTTAGTAACCATATGTATGGGTGCAAAATCTCAATTTGTGAGGACTACCCTAATGCTAAAAAATGAAGAGCAGTGGAAGATATATTCTTTCTTGTCAAGATATTATGAGCAGAGATTCATATCAAAACATTGTGTAGAACCAGCATATAATCTTTAAGTCTTGATTGTGTAGACCCTGAACCTACCATAAAAAGTGATACATAAGAACAATAAAATGTACAAATGCTTCCTTTGATGGCTCATATACACCTGCCCAAGCTAGTCTCAATGAAATGGTAAAAACTAATAGTTTCTTTACTTTTTCTATTTACAAATGAGGTAGGGCATGATACTATGATTTACCCCGGTGAACCATGCTATCCACTCCTCCAACAGTGTTTTTGATGTGTAGTGGCCTTTGATGACAATTGGCACTGGTTAACAACCATATGAAGTCAGAGGAAGATATATACATGGGTATGTAGCTGCAAGAAAGGCAAAATCTACCGATGCACGATATAGATTTACTAGAGTATGTTTAATAGATGAAAAATAAAAGTGTTGGAAAAATTGCACAGCTGTTCTTATGCATCACTCTGCTGAATGGCATTCATGATGAGGCATCGGCTATGGAGTGGAGTTGCAAGATGAGGTTGTGTTGCAGTGCTCTTGTGGTTGTTTTCTGCTGTGGAGTGGCTAGCTATCATCATCAAGGAGAAGGGTGCTGTGGCAGAACACGTGATCTGCAAAGCAGGCAACTTTGACATGTGGAAGTTTTTGCAAGATAAATTGATGACAAGTGACAACTTTGGGAATTTTCTGACACAGCTGATGACCTTGCACTACTTCTTGACAGCATTTGTGACAACTGGTGACTACCTTTTGCTGATCTATTGACCCTTGGTGATGAGCTGTTGACAACACTGACTACTGGTGACACTACCTGTTGATGACCCATGATGATGGCACTCACAACCTAAATGTCTTGCATCTTGCTCATGACTCTCAAATACAACGGCTCCCGCCATGATGACAAGTACAACAACATCTCAAAGCGACAACATGGTGAACGTTTAGTAATAACCCAAGTGACAACTCGTGACTACATTGTGATGTCAGTGACTACCTTGTGAGGACCCTTTTCATGACCTGGTGATGACCCTGACAATGTTGGTGAGGACATCTGATAACATTCAATGACTTCAAATGACAAAAATTATCCCTGTATTTGAGAGGGAACAGTGACATTTGGCATTATTTCTTTGTTTTATTGCAGTTTAGATTTAAAATTGAAATCCCTCATTAGCGGCGGTCTCATAGTGTAGGTGGTTATCACAGTGGGTTCTGATTCCACTGACCCGGGTTCGAATCCCGGTGAGACCTATTCCGCGATAGTATAGTGGCTAGTATCCCCGCCTGTCACGCGGGAGACCGGGGTTCGATTCCCCGTCGCGGAGATCTTACTTTTTGGGGTTTCCTTGTTCGGGTCCACAGCGGTCTTGTGATAAGTTTTTTTCACAGTTTTTTTTCTTAGTTTTTTTCTTACACATTGTTAATACATTCCACAGTTTCCCACAATGGTCATGGTGTTGTGCATGATATTTCTTTCAAGTGTTTCATCATCTGCCCAAGTCAGTCCATGCTTCATACAACATAGTGAGGTCTCTTTAAATTTACAAACCTTTAGCCCTAATCCTGATGCATCCAAAGAACTCAAAATTAGCAAAAGACAACACTACAGGATGATTTTACTACTCTCTGTAAGAATACTGTTTCCTTTCTTTTTGCCACAGTTATATTAAGGTTCCTGATCAACAAGACAGTTTCGAGTCTGCATAGTTATGAAGAGCCTTCGACCTGGCATTCCGCTCCTTGAGATCACTTACACCTAATCTCATTTCAAACTATTTTCATTGCTATCACAACTTGGGATTCCTTTTTCATTATAAGATCCACTTTACTGCTCAGGCTGGATAAGCCCCACCCCGCCAGCATTCCGCTTGTATACTACGCTTACCTCATTGGTTTCCTCATCACGGAAGACATAGAAGTCGTGATCAATGTAGTCAAGGGCAAATATGGCCTCCTTAATGGAAATAGGAGTACTCAAGTCAAAACTAGGTAGGGTGTTTTATACAAGCACCAAAATATTAGGATGCCAAGGGCAATGAAAAGTTTCGTACGTTGCAAACAAAATGACATAACTACTAGCATACCTCTTGACTTTGGTAACGACAGTCTGTTCCGGGTCGATGAAAACCTCATCGTCTGAAACCGATTCGTCCACTTCGATGGAGTTCAAGACATCAGCAAGATTTTCACCCATGTTGGGCCCCCCGTGGTAACCATCTAACCTACGCTCCTTGTATTTACGAAGTTTCCTCGCCTAGAGCACGTTCGGTCGAGTGACGTGTGTGTTCAGCAGGAGAAATAACGGTACTAAACAGATTTCATCCCACAGGTTCACTTACAAGTCTACTGGCCACTAAGTCAATGGACTGGTACATATCCGGGGAATTCTCGGCGACACGGAATGTCGTTCCCTTTAAGGTAGTGACCACTTCGGCGATGTGACGGTTCTCAACCTGTCGGCGTAAACATCCACAGCGCAGAGAAAACAGAAAGCATGCAATAGATGGGAACATAGCGCTCGTGATGAAAAGACATGGATGCATGAAAAGGAGCCATTCTGAAGACGCAATATAACCTCTTACCTTGGGGTTCTTGTTGACCGATAGATAGACATCACAGTGAGAAACAGCCGTCGGGAGCTTTCCCAAAGTTCGCTCGATCTTTTGATTCACATAGTCCGAAAGAGCAGGCGTCAAATCGATGTTATCGCCAGTGATAACAATAGGAGCCTTCACCGTCATTTGAAGCGGCTTACTGGGGGCAATGGCTCGCGAAGAAAATGATGGGGCCGGAGAGAACGCCACGCAAGAGGCAAGCACCGATATGAACATAAAGGCTGAGGAATACATATTGGGACAAACGGGGTGGCTCAGATGCGATGGGAAGCAGGTAAAAGATGGTCGTATATTGATGGATCGAGCGCACTATTGCTATGATGTTTTGGTACGATTTGGTTCGTTGATGAAAAGTGATACTTCAGCCGAACTCCTTCAGTTGATCGATGGTCACCACAAGACCTCGTTGAAGTGACGATGATGCCTATCGGTTGTCCTTGACACACAAAGAAACATCATTAGAAAGATATGATTTAAAGCTTCGTAAACCGTCCAAAACTAGGCAAAAATAATTCACGAAACATGGAGTACACGTCTAAATTGATGTTTTACCACTAAATGTCAGATTTCAGCTTGGTCCATATTTGTTAGGCCAAAAGCTTGGTAATTTGGGATTGCCTAGCAATTACAAAACGGTCTTTGCAATTCCTTGTCCGTGATCACTTTGCATAGGATTTGCATTCGTGCTAGGAATACGTAGAACAATTCTTTGTCAACGGCCTTATTGCAAAAGAAAAGTGAGAAAACAGCAGGGTTGGTAGCATATTTTTACGAATATGGCGCCAAAACGCATCCGACTGTCAATTGTCATGGTATGTACTAATCCCTACGTAGCACCAGATCTTTCGGTGATATTGTTCTTTGTGAGCGTGTGTGGCCTAAAAACAATTCCTTAGAAATTGCTATCTTCAGTAAATAAACATATATTTACGATTCCTAGGAAATTGCAATAATGTTATCAGATAATTATTACAATTCCTAAGGAAATGTATTTTCCCGAAATTTGCAATGGCTAAATTCTTTTGTCCTACTATTTTGATGCCAATCGGTCATGTTGGTCGACTGAATTGATGCCGAACTGGGTGCCCTTGCAGAAATCCGGGGCTAAACCACTGTTCCCGAGGAATTGCAAAAATGAAAAATGAAATCCTACACAAAGTAATCATGGACAAGGAATTGCAAAGATGGTTTTGCAATTGCTAGGCAATCCCCAATTACCAAGCTTTTGGCCTAACACATTGCTTCAGCATCAATATCTACCCCCTTAGACCCGGATAGAGATTGCAAAATGCTTTCGGACTATTGTATCTTGAGAGCATGAGTTCAGCTCCACGTTTCCTCAGGTCGTCAAGATCACAACCTCAAATTTCTCCTGTCGCAAGTCTAAAATGAGATAATTGTTCACAATTCACAGTCCAAGACATAAAAATTAGTATGTTTTCTACACCAATATCAATGTCAGATAGCATTAGTGTTGAAATTGTTGGGACGACATATCACGATTCCACATGATCATGCACCTATATGTGATCATTATTGTATGGTCATTTCAAGTAAACGGCAGATTGACTGTCTGAGAACACAACACAAGCATTTTTTTGAAAATGGTACAATTTTATGTAGGAATAGTAAGTCACCTCCGTTGCGGTTCAAAGTCTCCCTAATTGTTCAAAGTCATTTCAGATGTGTTGTGCACCATTCACAGCACATGCCATGTTTGAATTTGGAAACAGAATCATGATTCCCATCATAAACTGTGTTGGTATGTCCATAATCATCCCAAAAACATGAAACCAAGTGAGACAGTACAGAAGTTAAACAAATGTCAACTTAAATCCTGACTAATGTGTGACCTAAGTCAAAAAGTATTTAAAAATCTTGTAGAACATTTTTCAGACTTTGTTTTTATGAGATTAAGACCACTAGAAAAGGGATGCATGATGTACTATTTATTTCATGCACCACCAAAACACAATTGATCATGGGAGAGATTGCCATTGATTTGTGGCAGTTGCATGATTGATCCATTCTCAACTGCCCAAAGGAACTGTCCCATGAGAAGCTTCCTGAGAAGGAAAACCTCTATTGGATATTTTGACCGAGAAAACACCTACACTGTGTATGGGCACTTCTCAAGAAGGAAAACCCTTTTTGGATATTGTTTCTGAGAAACTAATATCTTACGACTTTTGTACTTCCTCTGTGTTGTACAAAGTGAAGGACACTTATGAAGGTTCCACACGGAAGCTCCAGATTCTTGGCATATGCCACTCGCCCCCACGAATGGAGAATCAGGTGAGGTGTGTAAAAAAACCTTTCGGAGAAAAGGAAAATTTGTTGGCTATTTTGACTAGGAAGACACTTGTGTTGGGTACAGAGTTAGACTGGTTAGACAAGGCTTTCCCGGCTGAGTAGTGACTACGAAGCCGTATTGTAAGCTTAAGTGTTGGTGGAGAGAGGAGTAAGAGTGATTCACTGACAGAGTCTAATATTATTTATGTGTCTGCAGTGTCAAAATATGGTGTTACTCTCCTGATGTATAATCGTTCTGATTTTGTTCTGTGGTGAACCCTGATTGTACCATTCATATGGGCTGTTGATATAGTCCAAGGATCAAGATGGTATTTACTTTCTGATTTGCGGAGGATACCTTCCTTGCGAAGAAGTACTTTGTCACCAATTTTATAATCCCATTCAACGTGAGACTTGTTTTCACGCTTAGTGTTGCGATTGGTTTGGCGTTGCTTATAATCTCCTATTTTGTTCCTGTCAGCTAGGAATGGGATGTCAAAAAGCATGTCCCTGCCAAATATTGCTGCGCCTGGAGAGGCTTTGAGTACCGTGTGGTATGTGGAGCGAACGTCCCATGCAGCATCCGTGAGGAAGTCTGCTATGTCACTGGGAGCCACTGAATTTGCCATGTCTAATTCAGCGGTACAAAGCATTGTCATGATTACATGATGCATCCGTTCCAGTATTGCGATGGCTTGAGCATTCTTTATACTGGTTGGCTTACGCTTGATATCACATGAATCACATTGGGTTTTGAAATTGAGCTTGAACTTGCTTCCATTGTTGTAGATGATTACCCGACAATGTGGGTAACCTGCTAAACCAGATCTCATTCACTAAAGAGCCAACTTGAGCTGATGATTTATCAATGTAAGCTTCCTTAGGTTTATTATTTGTGTTAGTACCCTTTCGCCCCTATTTACCCGTGAGAGTAATAGAATTGAATTCAGTTATTCCGGTAGTTCCACAATTTTGAACCAACTTGTAGCTGGATCTATCATTGTGACACACATAAAGTCAATTTCAGTGCCGTCTTTACCCTTGACAGTGTATGGTCCTATCAGGTCTACACAGAGTGATTCCTAGGGGTTGACATAGGCCAAGTTCCTACTTTATTTAGTACCCTTAAGTAACAAATATAAAACTCCCAAGTAAGGACTCATCCTAACCTCCCAAGTGAGGAAGGATCCTGACAAGGGCAAAGATCCATATCTTTGGATCTAAGCTACAGCTACAGGAGAACACCCCTGGAGAGAACACCCTCAAGAGAAGGGTATGAATATACCCGGAATCCCATTGTTTCGTTTAAGAATGAAAGGGATTGCATTGCCCTTCCATCCTCATTTGTTCATTGCGATCAATAAACAACAAGCTCACAAATTACCAGCATCGACAAAGTTGTATCATGTTTACCTACGAAAACAGTATTTAATATTTTTTACCTCCAACGCCTTAGGTCACTATCAATAGATAGCCGTTTCTGCAACCCTCTCGCGTGAAAAGCCACCGAATTTTTTCCCTACACTCCATTCCAATAGCAGACCCTTCGTCAGCTACGTAAGCATGAGAGTTTGCAAAGCGCAACTATGTCGCGCGATCAAAGGAATCTAGCACACGTCAGCGGTACACCTAAGAGCTTCTTCAAGGCTCTCTTCATCGGTACATGCATATGTGATGAATTAAAGAGGATGAGCACCTCAAAGGCAGTCCTTGATGGACTTAAAAGCGAAGAGTGTGAGGGGAACCCGGGACGGAGTAAACTGCCCGTTCCATACAATCCAAAAGGGATGTAATACAGGAAGCATTGGCAGTAGACACTACCACCAACACCATGAAGGTCACCCTACCTGGTAAGGTAGAGTTGAGAGTGTCAGTGTGGTCACATGGGACTCCTGAGCAATTCTTGATGCATGTCCAAGCAGCGCTTGATGCTGTGAGGCAGAAAGGCCTAGACCATATGATAAGGTCTGCAAGGATGAGAAGGAATGCATGAAGAAGCTACAAAAGGCCAAAGAGGCCTTTAAAAAGTACACGGGATCAGATGCGAATCCACCCAAAAAGAATGCATTTGAAAAGGCCCTAGGAGCCTCCGCAAAGGCTGGCGAGGCAGTTAAGCACATGATTGGCCAGGTGTTCAGCCTATACTCCAACCAACTTACTGAGGAGGCAAGGTGCCCCCCTGGAGCAAACAGATAGCCTGTGCACCCTGGACAGATCTTTATGGGGAAGAACACCATGAGAAGCGTGACAAGTCCTGGGGGTCATTCATGGAATGCGTCAACTTCCATCTGCCAATGGTATTCCGTAATGATGCCGCCGTGACTCAAGCATCAGTAATGGTTTGAAGAAGCCAAACAGGGTTCCAATTTACCAATTCATCAGCCGCATCCAGCAGCTGAATGGCTACTTGGACCAATTGCCCTGTCTTTACTACTCCAACTGTGCCACCAAACTCACCACTGTGGTGAAGCCTTTTGATGACCCTGATCTAGTGAGTCATATTCTCTGAATGGTCCCAAGGAATTGGCAAGACCAATACGAACTTAGTGGGGCTTTGGTACCCCAAAGTGTTCAGAAGCTCTTAGAAGCCCTTGAGCGAATCAAGAAGGCTTATCCGACCGACAAGGATTGTGAAGGGCACAAGACTTCTGTGAAGTCCGAAGACTCCTCCAAGAAAAAGATGGTTTTGTTTAAGGATCAAATCCCTAAGAAGTGTACCACAAGTATGAAGCACTGCATTTTGTGCAAAAAACATCTGGGTGCGCACATCACCCATAATACACAGGAGTGCCGCAAGTATGAGAAGGATTGTAACCCTAAGAAAGATTTTGTGGGAAGAAAGCCACGTGGGCCTTCTTGTGGTCCTGAGTCTTCTCATTGCAATAATAGCGCCTATGCGCAGCTTTCTGCGAAGATTGAGAAGATTGAGAAATTGAACAAGAAACTCAAGCATCTGCAGAAGAAACTCAAGCGTCACCACGAAAGCGACAGCGATGACTCCGATTCATCCTGAAGATCTATGTACAGTAGTACTGGGGAATTAAGTTCATGTCATATGAAACATTAGAGTAATAAACAAGAAAGTCATACTTACCTCAGTCCGTGCAAAACTACCGACTCAAATTCAAAAAATAAATATACGAGACTCTAAAAGTCTTAGCAAAACATCGGAACATTCAAATTTAAATAATTGAATTGTTTATGATACCATGCTATAGCAAGATCAAGAAAATCTTGCATCAAAAATTGAAAGTGATACACAGAGTGAGATAATTGCCAAGCCGTCGGACTCCAAAATGTTGGATGCCTTTCTCAATGGTGCGACTACTTCCTCCACAAGTCAAACAGAAGGAAGAGTCACTGATGTTGTTGCCAAATCAAGGTACCAGTTAGCAACTGGAAGTCAATCTCAACAGAGGCATGAACATTCTGGGAGAAGTTGCCCAAGTAACAAAGTCATTAAGATCCTTCTTGATAGTGGATCTGGTGGAGACTTGATGTTCCATGAAAAGGGGAAATCCATGCATTTCCCCTACTTGACTAGGCAGGCACCAACTTCTTGGCACACGTCGAATGGGGACTTCCTCGCTAAAGGAAGGAGTGAAGTCAAGATAAAGTTTTTTTATTACTCATTCAGCAAGGCGTATCTGGTAACACCTGACGTTGTAGAGTATGATGAGAAAAAAATGACTAAGCCAATGTATGACCTCATTCTTGGTTGTAATACCATGAAAGAGTTAGGATTTTTTCTAGATTTTCGAACAAAAGAAATAACAATTGATGAAATCATTTTGCCAATGAGAGACATCAGTAGTCTGACTAAGTCAAAAATGGAAAATGCCTGGGCTGTGAACAACCGTTTGGTACATGAACCCAGTAGTATGCAAGAAGCGACACAGCAAGTGGTTCCTATCCTAGACGCAAAACACGAAAAGGCAGACCTCCAATCAACTGTTCGCACCAACTGTACTCAACTTAGTCTCCAAGATCAAAATAAGTTACTAGAGTTACTCACAGAATTTGAGGAACTCTTTGATGGAACACTATGTGATTGGAACACAGATCCTGTCTTCCTAGAACTGAAGGAAGGCGCTAAGCCATACCATGGCCGGCCATTCCCAGTCCCAAGATTACACAAAGAGACCATAATCAAAGAATTAAATAGTCTCTGTGAACTGGGGGTATTAGAGTTTCAGCCTGCATCAGAATGGGCGTCACCCACATTCACAATACAAAAAAGATAAAACTGTAGGTTTTATATCTGATTTTTGGGAGGTAAATAAACGTCTAGTTAGGAAACCATTTTTCAATACCAAAAATTAGTACAGTCTTGCAAGAGTTAGAAGGATTTACTTTTGCCACAGCCATTGACATAAACATGGGTTATTATACCATAAGATTGGATCCTGATGCATCCAAAATCTGCACCATCATTTTCCCATGGGGAAAGTATTCATCTCTCAGATTACCAATGGGGATTGCAGGTTCTCCTGACATCTTTCAGGCAAAAATGTCAGAGTTAATGGTAGCCTTAGAGTTCGTGAGAAGCATCACCAGGGCAAGTCTGGATGACCACGTAGAACATTTAAGGTTGGGGGCAGTTACATGGAACCCCGTGACTTTGTCAGACAAAACCAAATTAGTTAGGTGTTTTGTCTGACAAAACAGATTGGGGGTATGTTCAGATACAGACGTGAGTATAAGATAAAAGGTATCCCATTTTGCTTCCAATGGGACGGGAGATCATTTTAACTCAACTTTTGAATTAACTTTTAGTATTTATATATTTAAAAAATCGCTTCCTTTATAGCTGTGCTAAGGCTCTGCATGGTCATAACTAAACCTGTTTTTCAGCATTCAGTTCCCTCTTATGTCCCTTGCACCCTTATGTTTTTGTCTTGTGTGACTTATGAAATGTGGACAACTAGTGTTAAGCATGCGAATTATTTTGATTGTCTCTAAGACTTTTTGGTGATGTTGTCTGACCAAATGTGTTTTCGCCTTGTAAAATTTGAATTTGTTTTTAAATCTAGTGGATACCTTTTCTTGAAAATGGTGTCAGTTGGACACCTAACTGACAAAAATGCTTCGTCTGATGAAAGTAGGTTGTTTCATCTGACAAAGTGATGGGGTTCCATATAACTGCCCCCATCCAGGTTGCAAGAAGCGGGCTTGCGAGTCAATGCCCCAAAATCAAAATTCTGTACTATTGAAACAGGGTATTTAGGTTATATCCTAACAAGAACAGGCATAAAGACACAGCCAGACAAAGTGCAGGCAATACTTGCAATTAGAGTGCCAAAACAAGTCAAAGACCTCAGTAGGTTTCTGGGCATGGTCCAGTACTATAGAGATCTTTGGACAAGATGTAGTGAATTACTTGCCCCACTCACCTCATTAGTAGGAGAGTGTGGTCATACCAAGTCACAAAGGCCAAGAAAACCAAAAAGAAACCTTGGTATTGGGATGTGGTACATCAAACAGCATTTGACAGCGTGAAAGCTACTATCACAAAAGTTGCAGTTTTAGCCTACCCTGATTTTTCAATAGAATTTGAAATATACACTGATGCCTCGTCTAAACAACTTGGCTCAGTGGTTACTCAAGGTAATCGGCCTCTTGTGTTTTTCAGCAGAAAGTTGTCTGTAACACAACAAAATACAGTGTGACCAAAATTGAACTATTGGCCATAGTGGAGACACTTAAGGAGTTCAACTGCATGCTGTGGGGACAAACAATCAAGGTCTACACAGACCGTAAAAGCTTAATCCAAGATGCCCTTGGACTAACCCCAGACCGTGTTTATCAGTGGAGATCATTATTTGAAGAGTATAGTCCCAAAATTGTGCACATCAAAGGCATCCATAATACTGATGCTGATGCCATCTCTAGGTTAGACTCAGGTCCAATCCAAGATGACAACGCTAATTGGATGACATTCACAAAATGCTGGTGTCACTACACTGAGCATGCAATAAGTGCAGAATGCACTCATGATCACCAGGAAAATATCAATATGGTGTTCGCCCATCACAGCAACAAAGATGTAATTTACCCATTAACAACAAAGGAAATTGCACAAGCCCAGACAAATGATGCAACTTTGAAGAATCTTAGTAAACATGACAAGTATTCCACTCAGTTAGTAGAGGACACACAATTATTATGTAAGGATGGCAAGATGGTCATTCCCAAAGTCCTTCAAAATTGAGCAGTTAGTTGGTATCGCCACTATTTGCAGCATCCTGGACACACATGTCTTGAGGAGTTGTTACATGCTGTGATGTACAGGAAAGGTATGAGACGTACCATTCAATCACATGTCAAAAACTGTCGTATATGTCAAGTCAACAAACAACACAAGCACAAGTATGGAAAACACCCTACAAAACTTGTCATCACAAACCCTTGGGAAGCATTGTGTGTCAACCTCATTGGTCCATACACTCCCAAAGGTAAAGATGGGACAGAAATTGACTTTATGTGTCTTACTATGATAGATCCAGCTTCTAGTTGGTTTGAAATAGTAGAACTGCCGGTAACCACAGATGCAGGTACTCCCATGGATACAAAGGGGCAAAAGGGCATTAAGACTCATAACACCACTAAGTTACCATACTTTGACAAATCATCTGCAATGATAAGTAACTTGGTTAATAAGACCTGGTTTAGCCATTATCCACATTGTCAATACATTATTTATGACAATGGAAGTGAATTCAAACTTCACTTCGAAGCCCTTTGTGAATCATATGGGATCAAGCGCAAGCCAACCAGTGTCAAGAACCCACAAGCAAATGCAATACTGCCGCGGGTCTGCACTAATGAACTAGACATAGCCAATACAGTAGTTGCCAGTGACATAGATGCGTTCCTAACAAATGCCGCATGGGACATTCGCTCAACATACCATACAGTACTAAAAGCCTCCCCAGTAGCAGCAATATTTGGCAGGGACATGTTGTTCGACGTCCCTTTCCTTGCTGACTGGAATAAAATTGGAGAACATAGGCAGCACCAAACAGACCTCAACACGAAGGGGGAAAATCACCTATGCCATGATTGGGATTACAAAGTTGGTGATCAAATACTTCTTAGAGATGTTATCCTCTGCAAATCAGAAAGTCTGTACAAAAGTGATCCTTGGACTATCACAACAATTCATACAAATAGGACAATCAGGGTTCAACGCAGAACAAAATCAGTATGATTAAATATCAGAAGAGTCACACCTTTTTATCAAGCAGACTAAACGGTACTAAAAATGTTATTTTTTATGTGTCATCTCCTTCTCCTGTATCAACACCCCTTTACCACACAGTCACAGACATTTTGGTTTGTTACACTAAGTTATATAAGAGAGATGGATAATTTTTTTACCTCATATAGGTTTTTTCCTCTCTTATCCTCCATTTGTGGGGGCAAGTGACATAGGCCAAGTACCTACCTTATTAAGTTCCCTTAAGTAACAAATATAAAACTCCCAAGTAAGGACTCATCCTGACCTCCCAAGTGAGGAAGGATCCTGACAAGGGCAAAGATCCATATCTTTGGATCTAAGCGAAAGGAGAACACCCCTGCAGAGAACACCCTCAAGAGAAGGGTATGAACATACCGGGATGGTGTAGAAACCTACACAAACTCCAATTGTTTTGTTTTAGGATGCAAGGGATTGCATTGCCCTCCATCCTCATTTGTTCACTGTAATCAATAAACAACAAGCTCACAAATTACCAACACCGACAAAGTTGTATCACATTTACCTACGAAAACTTGGGTCAGGGTTCAAAGCAACTTTTGTAGGTAATTTACCCTACTTGCATTGGCGCCGTTTGTTAACTTGTCATTTATGACACTGTTTGACAAAGGTGCAAATGGAACGTTGCAAAAATTTCCAATACATTGCAGTGCAAAGAGTCTCTTTAAGCCAGGTTGTCTCCGGATGTTGCTCATAGGGGCGGTACCACTGTACTGCTTGCTGTTGTTGTTCCTATGAGATGACAAGTTTTGCCATCTTTACACAGTACTTGAACATTCTCTACTAGCTGAGGTTTGTTTGCCAGAAGCAGGCTGAGTTTGTCCACTGTTTTATCTGTGTGTTGAGCTGCGGCAATCTCCTGAACTGTCAGGGAATAGATAGCATTCTCTTTGCTGCGGTTTGCAAACACAAACTTCATGTGGTCTGTGTCTTTGACTGGGGATGTTCCCTCTTCTGCTTGCATGATGTAATAGCAACAGCATTTGGTGAAGGTCATCCAGTTTTCCTTGACGTCTTCGATTGGATTGAAGTAAAGGCATGAAATTGCATCCACAAGTGTGCTGTGGATTCCCTTAATGTACACGATTTCAGGACCATATTCTTCTAGCAATAAACGCCAACAGTAAACCCTGTCACAGGTTAAGCCTGGCGAATCTTGCATGAGATTTTTGTTGTCTGTGTAGACTACAATGGATTGGCCCCACAGCATTCCTTTGAATTCTTTGAGTGCTTCAACTGTGGCAAAAAGTTCAATTTTGGTTACGCTGTATTTTTGCTGACAGACAGAGAGTTTTCTGCTGAAAAAGCAATTGGCCAGTTCTTCTGAGTAATGACGGCTCCGAGTTGTCTCTTGGATCCATCAGTATAAATCTCAAACCCATTTGAGTAATCAGGGTAGGCCAAGGACACATCTTTGGCGATAGTGGCCTTTACGTCATGGAATGCTTTTTGATGTTGCTCAGTCCATTTCCAAGGATTTTTCTTAACCTAGAGAAGTTTGGACTGTTCGGTATGACCGCACTTGCCTACAAGGCTTGTGACTGGGGCAAGCATTTTGCTGCGTTGTGCCCAAAGATCTTGGTAGTATTGGACCATGCCAAGGAATCTACGGAGGTCTTTGACATTTTAGGCGGTGACAGTGCAAGAATTGACTGTACCTTCTTGGACTGTGGCTTGATTCCTTCTTGTGAGAGGATGTACCCAAGATATTATGTTTCAATGGCACAGAAGTTTAATTTGCGAGAGTTAACTTTTAAGTTCACTCTAGTGGTTTTTGAGAGGACCAATTCTAATTTAGCCAGGTGGTCTTCCAGGGTTCCCTTGGTGATACATAGTAGATCACCAATGTAAGCTCTTGCAAACTCAAGGGTGGCCATTAGTTCCATCATTTTTATTGAAAAATGTCTGGAGAACCAGCAATACCCATTGGTAACCTGAGGTAAGAGTATTTACCCCATGGAAATATAATGGTGCAGATTTTGGATTCATCTGGATCCAACCTACTGGTGTGGTAGCCAATTTTTAAATTGAGGGTTGTCGCACAAGTGAAACCTTCTAACACTTGCATGATTGTACTAATTTTAGGTAACGGGAATTGTTTTCTAACTATCCTTTTGTTTACTTCTCTAAAATGACTTAGGAAACGTACAGTCTAATCTTTTTCGGCACTATAAACAATGGTGATGCCCAATCAGGGCTGCCACTGTAGTACCCTCAAATTGCATAGTCTTTTCAGCTCTTTCATGAGAGTCTCCTTAAGTGAATGCGGTACTGGGTAAGCTCTGCCATGGTATGGTTTGGCACCTTCCTTCAGTTTGAAGGCGACAGGCTCAGTATTCTAGTCACGTAATGTACCATTAAAGAGGTCCTCATATTTACGGAGGAGCTCGAACAACTTATATTGATCTTGTAAACTGAGGTGAGGACAGTTGGTGTCAGCAATTGATTAGAGGTCTGCTTTTTCCTATTTTGCATCTATGATGTGAACAGCATGCTGAGTGGCTTCCTCAGTACTACGTGGTTCAAGAATCGTGCTGTGGTTTTCGGACCAAGCTTTTTCAATCTTAGAGCTTGTTGACAGGCTGTTGGTGTCTCTCATCGGCAAGATGATCTCATCAATGGTAATATCCTTTGTTCGAAAATCCAGAACAATTCCAAGCTCTCTTAGTGTTTTTACACCTAAGATGAGGTCAAACGCGGGCTTGGTCATTTTTTCCATCATACTTGACAACATCAGGTTTTACTGTGTATTCCTTGCTGTTGGAGTACTCTAGGAATTTTAGAGTGACTTTGCCTTTTCCTTTGGTTTGGAAGCACCCATTCAACGTGTGCCAAGACTTTGACACCTGCCTAATCAAGTAGGGAAAACACTTGGTGGTTCCTTTTTCGTGGAACATGAGGTCACCATCAGAACCAGTGTCCAATAGTAATCTCAAGAAGTCGTTTTTCTGACTTCTTGACAAGTGTTTGAGTTTTGTCAAGGACTGACTTCCGGACACTTATTTTTGCACAGCTAATACTGCTTTTACTGAGTCCATTGGTTTTGGTGGGATAGATGGTTCAATTGTCTTTGCTTTATGTAGGGTGTCCCACTCTGAGTTGGAGTCCACTTCAAAGTTGGTGGATGAGTTCAAGACATCTTTGAGATTTTTCAAAGTTGCGTCCACTAGGTGACTCAAATTATCTGTAATATTTTTTCTCATTAAATTCCAATTTTTGGTTACTGGTAGTTTTTATTGGACCAGGGGTAGTATAGTTAGCTAACTTGTGGTTGGTTTTAATTTTCTTACACCTATTTTCAGTTTCCCCCGTACTGACCGACCCAACGCTTCAGGAGGAGTCAGGAAGAAACACGGATATCATGTTAATCACGTGGTATCATAGAAAACACACTCACACACATACATACTTGTTTCGCAAAATTAGTCATTCATAGAGAGGAGAGGTCGAACAAAATTGATCCATCATTGATCCACATGGGTAATACCTTTAGTGATTTTAATTGAATTAATGAGAACATTATTGCAAAATATAAAGAAATCATAATTGATTGGTTTATACTATTACAGGTATTTTTCGATGTAGAGTGGCTACCATAATGAAAACAATTACCTATATGTTTCAGTATCAGAAGTCCGCTGGCGGTCCACTGGCGGTCCACTGGCGTTCCACTGGCGGTCCATTGGCGGTCCATTGGCGGTCCACTGGCGGTCCACTGAGCGAGGTCCACTAACAACTGTCAGTATGGTACATGGTGTAATACTATCATACCGCCACTAGAGAGCTAGCGCAAGCTGACAAGACAATTAGTCTAGTAGCTAGGTAGTACCTACTCGCCTACTTGAATAAAGCGATAGTTAGGAATCGCCCATGGAGACATGTAGAGATTGCCCGCCCAATCGAGAGAATGGGTTGGCTCGCACCACATCCCTCTCTGATTGCAGAAGAGGATTGCACATCACATGAAGGAGAGATTACGAGCGAGACATCTCTCGTATCTCACCGTCGCTCTCATTCTCTCTCCTTTTCGATTGCTTCGCAATCGCTCTCCTTGGAGAGAGTGTATGCTGTATGCGGGCTCAAAGTGAGCAAGCCAGCACACTTTCGTCCCTCTCGTGGTGGCTACCGTGATAGAGGGAAGGAAAGCTCCCGAAGTCGAAAGTCCAACGTCGAAAGCTGTCGAAAGATTCAGTCCACTGGCGGTCCACTGGCAGTTCACTGGCGGTCCACTGGCAGTCCACTGGCGGTCCACTGGCGGTCCACTTGAAGTAATTCTAGAAAGGTAATAAAATTGATAATAGGGAGTTGAAATTCGCGAAATAGATACCTTTTTGACTTGAAATCCAGATATGAAAAAGTTTAAACCATTATAATATTTTTGATATGTAAAATGCGGAAGTCAATTATAGGTATTACCTTAATTCATATTGATTAATCATCTTCCACAAATAAAATCGTTAAGTCAGTGTGACCGTTGGAGTAGAAAAATTTACATGTGAGACGGACTCTTTTATGTGTGCTTTACCTCTCTCTAAAAAATCGTGTTTCTTCCAGAATTGCTGCCGCTTTCTTCGCAACGGCAATGTTTCTTGCCTTTTTTGCGGCTATCTTTGCGAGACTTTTGCGCGGCTTGCCTGAAAGTACCCCACAAAGGAGTTCCATCCTTATTGTAGAAATGACACTCCGTGGTGTTGTGCATGGTATGTGCACCCCCATGCTTCTTGCATAGCTTATAGTTCTTTTCAATGCACGTATACTCTGTGCGCGCTTGATGGGCTTCCTGGGAATGCGTGCGCTGGACTCGAACTTCCTGGAGGGCTGGCCGGCCGCTTGAGCCTTTGAAGGCCTAGCATTCAACTGCTTCTTATCCACAGGGTGCACCACCTCCATGCACTCAAGAATGAGCAATAGAGGCTTAACCCCTTCGGGATAGCACTTTTTGAGCAAGTGGTACTGGTCCTGCCACTTCAACGGGTTACATGAGCAATATGTGGATGCGAGCTCCAAATCCGTGAAGGAGTAGACCTGTTGGATCTACGTACTCACTCTTGGGCTGCAGTACAAGCACAGGAGATCTTCCACGGAGTTGTTCAACTGCATCACATGCTGCACAAATTGACGCACCCGAACCTTGTTGGGCTTCTTGAGGCAATTAGAGATATAGAATCTCAAATTCTTGCCTGCGTCATGTGTAAAACACAATTGGAGGCGGAGTAACTGGCACCTCCTAAATGACTTGGACGTTTTGCCCAGTGACTACTTCCTTTCAGCTCCGAAGATGTCATGAAAGGGCGTTGACTCCGTCTGCTCCTTTACAATGAAGCCCAAGAACTGACGAGCCTCCTCACTGAGAAGGTTGGTGTAGAGTTGAAAAACTGCGAGGGCCGAGTTAGTCATTTTTCCTTAAGACAAGTACCTCAGCCTTTAGAGAGAGTGACTCTGCAATCTTTTGCTCTTTCTCAGTTTTACTGAGGGGTTTTTCAGCTAGTTTGCAAACAACAGCCTTCCATTCACCTTTTTTTGAGTCATGTGCCTTTTCAGCATCCTCGCAGGTGGGAATTAGCCCCATTTTCTTGGCAGTACTATGGGCCTTGTTCACGTGTAGTACAAACTGCTTGTTCGTACCATGTCCGGACCAAACCATGACTCAGGTTTATGACCCATTCATGAAAGTGCACTTGAGGGACTCGGGCTTGAGGTCCAAAGTTTCTTGGACTGGGTCCTGGTCAGGCACATAACAGATAGAGGCTTTCTTGCTACCCCTTCCGCGCTTGCAATCTTGGCGTTTAAGCCGAATAGTTGCGATCTTCTCAGAAGACATTCTTAAGAGGGCTGCTCCGAGACTTGTTCCCAAGAAGAGGGTCTTGAAGGAGCTTCGCTGCGGTTCAGCCTCAAAGGAGACACACCTTGCATGAATCTTGTGGGTGGCAGGATCACATAGCACAGATGTGGTGCTACTACTTACCAATGCTCAAATGACAATGGCTCAACGGGCAAACACATGGATGCTGAACACTCGCCTGGCAGGGGACAGATGCAGTGATGTTGGGCTGATGTGAGTTGGCTCGACAACGATGAACGGTAGAAGGACAGTGCGGCAATGGACAGACAGTCCAGAAAAATTTGCTCAAGTAGGTTATCAATCGATAGTGACCTATGCCAAAAAGAATTTAAAAAAATCTTGTAGAGCATTTTTCAGACTTTGTTTTTATGAGATTAGGACCACTGGAAAAGGAATGCATGATCTACTATTTATTTCATGCACCACCAAAGCACAATTGATCATGGGAGAGATTGGCATTGATTTGTGGCAGTTGCATGATTGATCCATTCTCAACTGCCAAAAGGAACTGTCTCATGAGAAGCTTCCTGAGAAGGAAAACCTCTATTGGATATTTTGACTGAGAAAAACACCTACAATGTGTATGGATGTTTCTCAAGAAGGAAAACCCTTTTTGGATATTGTTTCTGAGAAACTAATATCTTACGACTTTTGTACTTCCTCTGTGTTATACAACGTGAAGGAGACTTATGAAGGTTCCACCTGGACAGATTCTTGGCCTATGTCAATGTATAATATATCATTTGCTTTTAAAAGTATTCTGCTCAATTGATGTATGGTTAATGGTTATGTGCTGTTGAAATTTTACCCCATAACAAAGATCTTGTGAATTAATTGACTATGTCCCATCATGACCATGCATAAACCCCTTCAAATCTGCAGCCACAGACATGTCCAGGAGACATCATTGCGACATGAGCAGTTTGAATGTCAATTAAATTTGTCAGTAGATGGTTGCTGATGATATTTTATGAGAATCAAGCAACCTATTGACAAAGAAGCAGACACATTAATTGAGGCAAAACAACACCATGTAGAATCCTACACAAATGGTGATATTGGAGGATGTTTTGCATCTCCTACAAATTAGAAGTATCTGAAGTAACTCTAAAGACTCACTGGAAGATAGTGAAATGTCACAGAAAGGGAGGCAGTTCCGGCTACATTGCCTGTTTAGTTGACAGTGAAAATGACACGTACAAGTCAGAATCAGAATTCACTTTTTACGATTATTTTTAGATATGTTTGGCCACTCACGTGGTCTCAATATCTTACCCCTGAGCCCTGAGCAAGATTGCACAACCCTTCACAACTCTCTCAAGAGCTTCAAGCTAGCTTCACATAGCCTCACATCATCAAGATGATTACAAAAAATTAAGTCTAAAATGAGACAATGGTTCATAGTCCTCATTTAAAAAATGTTATGTTTTGATATCAACATCAATGCCAGATATCATCTGTGTTGAAAAGTGTGGAACAACAGCATGATCCCCATATGTATGTGCACCCAGAAGTGATCAGAAAATTTTACTGTCACTCCAAAGTAATCCATGGACGGACTACCAGACGACACAAAAGAGGCAATTTTGTGTAACAACGTACCTTGGAATTGTATAATGCCATCCTAGATGTTTTGGCTTTCATAGGTTCTTTTTTCTAGGCCGATTTTTATTGTTTGGACTAGAAAACAGTTATGATTGATATAAGTCTTTTTGTCCCAGTACTTCAGTATTGTCTAGGTACTAGTGGCACTGTCTCATCCATAAAATTTGCAATCCACCTTGCAGTCCAGTGATTGTTTCAACACATTATATTATGATGTCAAATAGCAAAAGGTGAGCTTTGTCCCCTCTGAGATGAATCTAACAACGGAGACCATCCTGTTGCTATCGGCCTTGTGTGCAGTTGCGATGTGGGTGATGGTGATGGTGCGGCACTCCCTGTCACTGTGGCTGTTGCTGATGGTGCAAGAGCAAATTTAGTCCATGCTGCTGCAGGGCCTCCTGCTGGGTTATTGCAGGAGGGAGAGTAGGTGCAGGGGATGTGGCCATGGAGGTGGGGCAGGAAGATCCCATCACGGTCGAGGAAGTTACTAACAGTCAAAAGACTTCATAATGGTTCATTGCAACATTTGATATTTTGCCCCATCCCTTCTACCAATACTGCATCATAATGATTCTTGACATAAAACTCTACATCTTCATTTCAGTTGCTTAGACTCTCATGACTGGCAAGATTTTGGAGTGCTATGGTCAAGCTTTTAACTTGCTTACATCAGTTGTTAATTTAATTCCTCCTGCCTTTGATGGGTCTTGACTTCAAAAAAGCCTTACACACTTATATTGCGAACCACTCTATCATTGCTGAGATCATCATTTTTGTGTTTCATTTTAAGCAGAGACTCTGCAGAATAGAATGATTAAACTTAACATCCCCAACCAAGAAGTCAAGTTTTCTAAGAGAAAGGGCAATATAAATTTAATTACTGTCATCCAAAAGATGACCTCAATCCCAAGGGGTAAATTTCATTGCTGTAATGACCTTTGGCTATTTTGCTGAGCTATATGGCAAAGGCACTGATGAATACAAAGAGTTGGAAGAGTGCTGGGGTCTTTCCTGGGGAGATTGAAACGACTGGGCTCAAAGTGAATTTCAGCATGTTATCAATAGCAGGCATGAATGAAGATACTGCCACCCTGCAGTCTGGCTCATCCAACTTCTGGTAAGGTTGTCCACATATCTTTCCATGTAATATATAGTGGTTACTACCGCATTGTAAAGGCAAAGGCTTTTACCCCATTTCAATGCAACATTCCATCTTGCTAAAAAGCAAAGCATCATTCCCAATAATGTCTCATTGAAAAATTTATATCCGACAAATGACTGACTCATGCAAAGGTATTAGCTCCATCTGTTGCAAATGGAAAATGGTGTGTTGATGACAAAGTGTAGTTCTCCAATTCTTTAAAGTCAGAATAGTTGTAAATTCTTGGCACATAACTGCTTGAGACAAAAGCTTATCCTTCAACTTCAATGGATACTCTTGTGAAATATTACAATCATTTCAAGCATAATATTGCAACACAATCAACTACTTCTAAAAATTCAAAGCTGGCTTCACCTATAATGGAGGGGGCAAAAATCTGGATCATTCTACCACCACTGTGACTCAAAGCAATATTGATAACATCATGTAAAGTGAATGAAAGAAGACAATCTTGTGATCTACAATTTCCACAAATATGTATTTGTGAATAAATTGTGCAATTCAATGGCAACACAAACAACAAAGATAAATATTCAAAAAGAGAGAGCTATGATGAAATATCTGACTACCAAGATAGAAAGCAGAGTTTCACCGCAAAGAATACAACCATATAATGGAAGATCAAGACAGTACTTAAAACTATTGGACACCAAATGCTGGTCAGATGGTACTAATTCTAAGAATAGCATTTACTATGTTTAATCCTCTGTAAAAAACTAAACATTTCATCTCCATGAAGCTTGTGAAAAGTATTTTCATCGCAATACCTCCCTCTAGAAAGAAACATCTGACATCTGTAACCTGAATCTCATGACTGTTGGTCCATCCATTGTGTGCCCTCTCAAACAGCTAAAGCTTTCTATGATGTATACATGTAATGAAAGCAAAGTTGTGATGTAAAAGTAAAGGTGTACAGCTGGGGCTGGAACATTGGCCCAGCTGCATGCATTGTTTCTTGCTCAAAAGCTTAGATTTACAAACTTATTCTATCATTATCATTAATGCCATTGGTATTGCATTAGCTCTGGATAAATGTTACAGTTTCTTTTTTAGTTGTTGCCCTTTTCCTTGGTGAACTGTCAGGAAAACCACAATGAGACACATAATATAAATACTTCATAAGGAATTCTGCTTGTCAACAAAAGAACAGTGACCTTATTAATGCACTGTCCGCCTTTCCTTTGGTATCCCATTTTCTATACCTATATACAAAGAAGTCAGCTGTCAGTCAGATGATGAGGAAGGTCACTTGAGTTAACATAATCAGCCATAGCATTACAATTTATGTGTTCATTTGTCCAAACATCACTATTTTATCAAACTACTAATTTCAAGCGATAAGCAGCTGTGATTGTCAATACGAAAGGGCTCAAAAACAATGGATCAGATAATCTTGTTTGATTTCATTTGACTGTGATTTAATCAAGTTGATTATCTGTGATAGGGAACAACATATATATGTTGTTTACCCTCATGGGATTAGTACCCATCATTGGACAACTATGTGATCCATGGAAATCAACACTACATGTGGAAACAGACATCCTCCTTGCAAAAACCTGAGCATGTTATACTTGATATTATACCATAGTATGTACAATGGGATGTACTCCTTCTTTTTTGTGTCATAATTGATGTACTGGGTGGCATCTTCGTGTGTGTGGTGTGTGTGTCAGGGTCACATAGAATGACGTATCTTGCGGTGCAGCTATCAAGACATGTTTCTTTGATTTCAACTAGTTAATCTTGTTTAATGGTGTTTGATGTATGAACACATAAAGCCAATCCATGAACATGAAAACCAGTCAATTTACAGTGGTGTGATGATCGCTGTGAGTTAAGCATGTCAAAATCTCAGCCATACTAATGGTGATTTGATGATGCAGGAGGCTATTGCCATTGGATCACAGCTGATTACCTTGGTAGTATGCTTGTAAAGGAACTAATAATTTTTCTGATGTACAAAAAATCTAATGCTTCTGAATGAGGTTTGGCAGATAAGTTTTCCAGAAAATCTAAGGGGGCCCTTTGTGTAATTTTGCTTTTATTAGAGGTAACAGACAAGTGTTTGTTCCTAGATCTGATAGAATTTAGTAACTACCTAGATCAAGTCTGGCCCCATTGGCAAATGGAGGGATAGATTTTGCTGGGCATCACTGATGTGACAGAAAAAAATATTGTAACCAATCCACTAATGTCTTACAGACAACTGTATTCATCCAATCTTCAAACATCTCATAATCATCTTTTGGGCATATTTCCAGGTCTCATTGGTCTTCATAGATGAGAACCTCTTTGAGTCATGTGATTTGCCTTAGGAGACCCTACATTTTTTTCAGAGGAACGAATGAGTACAGACACATAAAATACTACTATAGCAATGCTTGAGATAACACTAATTAACTGCTTAAGTCTAGAATAATTTGCCTTAGGAGACCACATGATTTTCCAGGGGAACAAATGAGCACAATCCATAAAATACTACTATAGCAATGTTTGAGATAACACTAATTAACTGCTTAAGTCTAAAATTACACAAAGGCAAACAGGCTCAAAGTCTAAAACAATTCAATCAGTACTCCGTAATGGCAGCACATACATAAGGCAATGTGGTTGCCCCACTTAAATATCCAACTACTCTCCCTTCATTCCTTGCTTACTTCAAGGATGGCTAACCATCATTGATGGCAATATCAGTCAAGCAGACAATGCAACACTATGGTGGTGATCTCAAAAAGTGATCTTGTGGGTTCAATTCATCATCTTTTGGATTGTTTTGTTGATAGTTGTCTCAGATTTGTGGCAACTTCTTGAATGTTGTTGTAATGCGAGAACATACATAACACACACAATCCAATTCAGAGGCCCCTGTACTTATCCATCCACCTTTGTTCACCCCCATTTGCCCCATGGATATCCAACCATCATTGATGGCAATATCAGTAAAACCAATGCATCGAGTCTACAGCAATGATATCAAAACACCTAATGAATTCAATGTGTTACTGTTTATATTGATGTCTACCTTAGTTGCATGATTTGAGCCAGTTGCTTGAGTAATTTTATTTTTATGTGCAATATAATCATTGGATTAGTGTAGCAGCATATGATTATTTCCATTCAAGGTAGATAGTATTTTGTTGCATCACATGGGGAGGTGATTGGATTCTTGACCATTTCCAACACAAACAACAAAGCCAAATGAAATGATTTTGATCCATGGTGCCTATGCATCTGATTTGCATCATCAATTGCCAGCCTAGACCAGACAAAGATTTCTTGGCGATTTGAACATAAGTTTTCAGTGTGCATGAAGACAGAAACATCAACAACACACATCATACTGATTCCCTGGTTAAAGGCATGTAATTTTTACAATAAACCATTCAATTAGAAATGAACGTGCAATTTACTACAAGTTAAACCCCAATTTATTATATTTCCCGCTTTATAAATTCATTTTTAAGGACCACCAATAAACAAAACTCAATCAGTCAAATGGGACATAAATGATTTCTTTAACCACCTTACAGTACATGTGCAGGTGTAAGCCTCAATACAGACCACTAAGCAAACTCAGTAATAACATGGGGTTCCTATAATAGGAGTAATTAGAGGCATGTTTAGTGCATCATGCCCAAAAGGAAAACACCGGTGAGCCTCCACTTAAGTAATTACTTTTTGCTGCTGCTGCTGCTGCTGCTGCTGCTGCTGCTGCTGCTGCTGCTGCTTTTTGCCTTTTTAGTGCTGCTGCTTTTTGCCTTTTTAGTGTTGTCTATAACAGTCAGTAGCCGATGTAACTCCTTGTGAGTCTTAACTCCTCCTTCTTTCAATTTAGTAGCAAACTTCTTTTACTGCATTTTCCTGGACAGAATTGAAGTGTTGGGTGACCACTATGCCAATAAACATAGGCATAGTGCATTGGTAGGTTGTGCCAATCCCAATCAGGTGAACTCTTTCTCAAAATGCCATCAGGGCAAGGAACAGCATAAATCCCATCAAGGCAAGGAAAAGCATAAATCCTTGATCCAATACTGTATTTGATTCCCTTGTCTCTAGGATTGATTCCATGTGTGTAGTAGCTTCTTCAACTCATTTCACAGTGGGATTGTTCTCCACTAACTTTTTTATCTCAGCCAACACAAAAAAGCAATTCATTTAGCTGTTCTCTTGGAGGGCTTCAATCTGAGATGGCAAAACATCAATGTTCATCTCAATCCTTGTTTCATTATTCAACTGAACATGGTGAGGCATAGGTCTGGATACGTCTGAAATGGTAGCATGGCCATCCCATAGCGTAAAAATGCAAACATGCTGCTTCAATGGTAAGACATGAGAGGATGTGTGACCTGGGCTGTTTCATGTAGCTTTCCATTGAGAGGGATCATTCAATTGATTTCTTTGTACTGATAAAGACGAATTGCACAGCCAATCTGTAAGAAGGTGTGAATGCTTGGGAAGTCTTCCATTTTCTGAGCACCAACATTTGAATCCATGCCTTCCCAAATAACATCATTCACCTCTGTCACACTCTCATTGTATTCCACCTCTGAAACGAAGCTCATGAGACTGTGATCCACATTGATTGGGATAAATTTTTGGATATGATCCAGCAAACTCTAGTAGATTGATTGGTAAGCCCACCGGGAACCTGCTCCTATCTGTAACATGCTCTGATGCTGCCTCCTGTGCAAAGTACTGATCCCAAGATGCTCCTAATGGGCCCTTCCTCCTGAAGGTAGATTGCTGTTCTTGTAGGGCCCACTGTAGAGCCACAATTCATCTTGGGTTGGCACACTTTTGCCTTGAGTACATAGAATCTTTCTAAGGCATGCCAAACTTCGATCCATAACTCTACACCTTGTTCAAACTTGTGGTTTCACATGACCTTTTTTAAAATTGTATCCAGGTTTATGCACTGTTCATATTGGCTGTCAACCAGAATGGAGCTGTTGGGCTATTGGGCGTTGCAATCAAATCAGAATACAGGAGAAGATAGTGAAATATCTCTCTCAAAGTCAGATGATTTGTGAGATCATCTTGCTCTATTATTGCAATTTTTCATGGACAATGGGATGACAACTTAGTCCCCACTATTGAAACAAACTTGTTTTGTGTTACCTCCCTGGATGCAAGGTTCACTGTCAACTTGGAAAACATTGCTCCAGACACACCTTCAGCAGTCCCCTCTTTCCATAAACAAATAATTTATTTGCAAATAGAGAGACCATGATAACGCCAGTACTCCATATCAAATGCTCCTGTTTGAATAAAAATAGCATATTGGTGAAAATCTTATTTATCACAAATGACAAACACTAAACTCAACTTGCCTCTCCATTTGCAAAGGCAACATTTGTTCTCCTTTTGGTTCCCTCTATACTTTCACAAGTCATCATTATGTTCTATGGCCTAGGAGTGGTATGTATTGAAATCATGAGAATAATGATCTGAGGTTTGAATGACAACTGCATAGACTCCAGACTTAATTAGTTCTTCTTTCTCTCCTTTCCCCAAATGATGAGCCCAATAATGATCTCAGGATCACAGGTGAATGTATCAAAATTTACAGTTTGTGAAAGGTCTTTTCTTGTGCAGTATGTGCCTTTTCTTTTTCTCTGTGATGTTTTCAATATGCTGAGAGAGGGTCAGACTCCCAGAGTATCACCTATCAAAGACCACATAATTGATGGAATTCCTCATCGTCAAATTCATGGCAAAACTCAGTACAAAGAATAGCTGTCATTGTTGTGTAGGGTCAGAAGATCAGTGCTGTATTCTCAGTTGATGATTGACAAAATAGACCTGCTCCGTGAAGAGTACAGCATATCCTATTTGTTGATTTGGACATTAGACATAATTGCTCAAGGGTTGACAGTTGGCTGTGCTATATTTGTTGCAAGGATAGGAAGTGGAGGAACGGATTGGATGTTATTTATTTTTTGGCTTCAAAGGCTTCCCAATGGCATTCTATACAACAAGATGCGCAGCTTTGACCATTTCTTGATAAAGAGTAAGAAAATTTGCTCGGAACTCATCTTGGATGGCCTTAGGTGCTATGGCATTGGTACTGTGTGCAGTTTTACTACTTTCCTAATCGATTTCTTGGTCAGGAGTGGGGAAGTTTGTTGGAATTCATCATGGATGGCCTCATTGATTGATATGTACTGTGATATGAGTGCTGTGTGGACAGTTTGTTACTGCAGTTTTGATGGTTATTAGCTATGTTGTATGGTGAGTATAGGTCGGTTTTGATTTGTAAATGTCATTACAGGTGATGACATGTGATGTGTTATTTACTCCTGACTCAAACATGTTTTATTGTTGATTTTTCATGCTACAAACATCTGGCTCATGGGAATATGGGTGCAGCCTATAGTATACTTTAGTCTATAGTACAAAGGGCAGAATTTGAACAATATGTGCATGGGCATTGTGTTCGTATATAAAAAATGTGACATAGGCCAAGAATCTGATTACACGTGTAAGCTTCCTGAGCTTCCACCTGGAAACTCCAAAAGTCTCATTCACTTGTGCAATGCAAACAAAGTACAAAGGTCATGGGTTATAAATTTCTCAGAAAATAATATCCAAGACCATCAAGTATGTTGCTTTTGCTCATGACGAGTGCTGTTGTCTGCAAAAGCAAGATACTTGGGTCTGTGGCATTGTTTGACGAATGCATTCAACATGTTTTTGATTGCAATATGACAGCACTACAAATGGTAGTTTTCCATACCGTGTAATTGCATTGTCAATGTTTGCATTATGGTAAATTATATGGGGCTGACAACTCCAATCTTCATCACCAATAGCTACTAACATGTTGCACAAACACATGAACAACTCATCGACTTAGATGGCAACAGACAAACAGAATGTGTTATGCTAAATTTCATTAGTGACACAATGAGTGGAAGACTTTTACATTGTGTTGTATCAAATCGAGTAGTATAAGTAATGAGAAGCTGTTATGTAACCAGTGTCACTAATGTATCTATCATTCATCAATAAATTCTAACTGCACAGCAAGATTCTGTGGAGATATTATATAGTATGTCTAAAATACAATGATACATATTGACATTTAAAGTACAATACTTAATACATAGTAGTTGTTACTTAAAATCTCATTTGCATTTGTGTGTTGCATCTAAAGCTTACCAGTGGTGTCAAGGTAGAATCTTCACATGAGGGTTATAGTGAGTTGGATATGAATCACTAAACCTTTTATGTTACATATGGACCTTCTGGACTCTGGACATGGAGATAAGGGGCCTATATTTTTCAGTAATCAGATGGACATGTAAAAGAATTTTTTTAATAGAGCCCATCTTCCAAGTTATTCCAGAATTTTTTTAAAAGTTTGCGTTATGTTTCACAGATATAATGGCCCTTGTCACTTGAATGATGGAGACAGTTATTCTGGACCAACAGAAGGATTGATATTTCAGTCAATCTATTGATTGAATTTTTCACATAGCATCAATAATTTAGATTTTTGACATCATAATTAAACTACTGATATACAATTCAACTTGCATGAGTCAGTGGCAACAGCCACTGACCAAGAGAGCACATGATTTGATATTGTTTAGGAGGTTTGAAATTTTGTATGTATGGAATTTTTAAGACATTGACCCACAGACTGGCAAGATTCACTTACGTTGCCAATACCACATTTGTTTTGCTTTTCTCATTCACAAAAAATATTGCAACAAATCTGCTATGTTGGTCTGTTCTAATTTGGCTGTTTGGCTGCAGCAGAGAGCCTCAATCACCAACCAAAAATATGGATGTATGAGATTATAGGCAAGTATTTGAAATGCAATTGCCGCATTGGAGTTCGTGAAATATAATGGATGTTCTCACCTGGAATAATATAGGTACCAATGTGAATGCATGAGGCAGCAAGAAAGTACATAACTTTTCTTTGAGACATTTTGGGATGCAAAGCTTCATCATTTGATCGTTCAATAATCATGCCCTCTGCATGCTTGTCCCCTACTGAAGCAAATAATGAACAAGCAATGCTAGATGGTTCCAGGTCCATGAACAAACTAGAAACTGGTTGCCAGGTTCAAAAAGGGAAAAGTCCACTGTTAAGAAACTGGTTTTATTGTCTGACTCAAAAAGAATCTTTTGGATTTGATCAGAGTCAAATGCGTGTTCACATTACTTCCTAAAAGCAGTATGGGACTCAGAAACTAATAGCTTGTGAGCATGCCATAGTTTTATCATCTAAATCAAACTACTAACAGAAAAATTGTGATTATTCATTAAAATCAGGGCTCATTGAAGCCACAGATTTCAAAGGATTCGTGACGGCTCCTGTTGTTAACAAAATGAACAGAAAAGAAAGAAATGAGCTGCCCTACATGCCAACAGCTGATTATGAAAGATATGTTCTCTATTTTGTATCGCTGTATGAAACAATTCTCTAGTGAAAAATGAAGTCGTCTGTTTTATCTTCAACACCAAACCTTTGCAGCAGAGTTTCCTTACTGAATTCTGCCCACGCCTTTGTTCCAAAATCAGCAGGTTTAACCGAATTATTCACATAGGGAGGGGTCAAGTAAATGAAGAAGTTACCTGCTCCATACCGAATTTCCACAATTCCTTCATACGCAGTTCGTGGAACACCTGCTTTTTCATCTTGCATTATGCCAAACGACGCTGCTAAAGATTTGAATTGCTTCCAATCAGAGTACTGAACTCGGACATCTTTATGAGCAACTAACTTCTTAGCATCAATATCTGTTTGTACAATCACGGCTCGTGAGACACGGTCCCAATACATTTGAGCAAAAGTCGCAGCATCCAAATAAGACAAATCTTCATCCTCCCAATGAACGTTGATTTCGTCTAATTGAATCTTGCTCAACTTCAATGCAGCGTCTGACGCGCTTGCACCTTTTACATTTCCATAATGAAAACTACGTGATATTTCCGGACGCAGTACTTGCCTTCCTCGTCGAATGTTAAATTCTCGAATCCAATCATCCCAAAATCCATCTGGCCATTTTCCCTTCAAAGCTGCATCCTGGTGTTTCGCGGGGCCTACCCAAGTCTCTCGATTCATCATCCAACCAAGCCCAGGGAAGAAATCTGACCTAACAAGTCTCTTGTGATCTCGTACATGGTTCTCGTTTCCATTGTCGTTGTATGCAGAAACGGCAAGCAGAGTATCATCCTTGTCGAGTATATCTGCAGTAGCATTCATTAACGAGAAAAAATCACGACTGATTTCGATATCTTCTTCCAAAATGACGACTCTCTTCGGCAGCGGAGGCTCGGGTATTTTGCGAGAGTGTTGTCTTTTGTTGCTTTTATATACAGATCCAGAAAACACCTGCTCTAAACCCCATCCGTAGTGAAGTGCGAGCTTTTTGTAAGGTAGCTGCCAATCTTCCCAACTGTTGTATGCGTCCACAGGAACAGCTTGTTGACGATGTGAAATTCGATATAATGGCACTCCCAACTTCCTCTCGAATAAGTTACGATATGCTTCAATGACAGCTCTGACAGCGGCATTATCTCCATCCTGTGAAATAACAACAGGCGAACCGATTATTCTGCCGATGTTTTCCTTGTTATCCCGTAGATTGCCAGTATATTTCGCTTGATGCGCAGGATGATGTTGGAATAATTTCCACAATGCTCGCTCTAAGTACTCTGCACGCTCATAAGTGAAAATGAGCACGGGTGAATCCATTTTCGTAACATCTAACAGTGGTGCCGGTGCTTCGAGACGCATTTTGATGAGCCATTCGAGCCGCGAAACGTCGTGAGGTTTGAAGATTGGCGGTCTTTCTATCTCTGACGTTGATTGATCGTGTAGGTTGCCGAAGTCACGTATGATACGGCACAGCAAGTAAAACCATAAAGCGGATACAATTATGATCATCACGCCAACGACTCGAAAGACTAACAATGTCGCCACCTGTGCTCGCGACGAGTGCGAAGATAGAGACAGCTTGGCCAGCCCCATGGGTCTACTGCTTTTCGCCCACAAACTGTTGGTACCACGTCCCTTGCCATTCTCTCTTCGGTGACTAATCATGATTCATCGCCGTTCCCTGCGGGGCAAAATACCGCACAATGCCTATCGAAATGCTATGCCCGGGGTCTGACTACGCTATATCAGCAATTCGTTGTTTCGCTCTCGGCAGAGTTATCTTACTGCCGGGTTGATGACGATCAACGCTCATACAATACCACAAGGTTGCAATGGACGCAGTCACACCCCGAGTTCATTATTGCGCTCTCCCATGTTCCATGTGGCAGCAGGTGGCAGCCATGTGGCGTTTAGTGCCAAGAATTGATTGACCTAAACGGGGTTGCGGGAATTCATAAAAAATACCAATTTATCAACGACTGTAGACGTTGCAAGATGTTTTATGTTTTAGCAGTTTTGTGAATTGTGAATCTGCAAAAGTTTTGTTTATTGCAGTAGGAGGGGTGACATCCTAACAAAATTTTCTAACTAAGACCCAGGGACCAAAATTGACCGCCAATCTAACTGTCTAAAGTAGCTAAGTACTCTGACTGGAAAAATTGCCCGCCACGAATTTTCCGCTGAGTAGTTGGGTACCGAAACAACCGGTCAAAAAGATAGGAATATTTTGGCGTTAACTTTCCCTCTGTCAAATTTCGCGTAGCCAAAAATATTTCCCCAAAAAGAATCGCCAAAAATTAATTCTCTGTAAAGAATCACTAATCTAGAAAAGAGTACTTGTACTTTGACCGAATGCCAGAATGTCTTCCTTACAGTATACAGGTACCGAAAATTTGGTCACAACTAGGGCTAGGTAGGGAGAAAGTTGCCCGACCAACCGCCAAAAAAATCTTCTACAGTACTTGGGTACCGATGTCTTGGTCAAAGAGATGTCATCCCTCCTAATGCAGTCTACTATTGAAAACAAGGGCATATCTGTATGTTGCATACTGTTGCATAAGGAGGGGTGACATCGTTTTGACCAGCATGTTGGTACCCAAGTACTGTGGAGGACATTTTGCGGCTGGTCAGTCAACTTTCTCTCTAACTAGCTCTAGTTGCGACCAATTTTTTGGTGACCGTTTACCCTGGGGGAGTCAGTTTGACAACTGGTCAGGGTTAAATACCCAGAAATAGATAAATTACATAAGTTTCCTGCCATAATATTTGTATGTGATTGACCATACTTTGGGTACCCGAATTTGGTACTTAACTTCTTTGAACAATTGGATCGGTGGTCCACGTTGGTACTCCGGTCTTAGTTAGTGTTTTGTTCGGATGTCACCTCTCCTGTTGCATATTATAGGAGGGTATGTAAAAGTGAATTATGTGGTCACCTTGTTGTCATATCACTGTGCCATAAGGTGATGTAGAGATCTACCTAGTTACAGTGTGCTATGTACCATACAGTAGTATTGGGATTGCATGTCATACCATGCTGGGCAAAATATGAGCAATAGTATTTTTGCATATTGGCACAAAAGTATCCCCAGTAAATTTGACACACAATGACATGCATCAGTCATTATATGATGATTATGTGGGTCTACAGGCCTTGAAAATGAGTGTATAGAAAATAATTTACAACGTTACCTTGTTCACACATATCATGATGTGGTGGTACAAGGCAGTTCTAACCAGCATCACATCATGAACATGGCTAATAGAACATGTTACGGTATGTGTAAAAATACTCTGACATTAGGGAAGAGGCATTCACAGCTCACACTGGTGCCATTAAATTATCTATGTAGACATAAGGTTTGAGAGTTGTCTTTCCATATTTTCCAATACAAAGTCAAATTCTACTGATGTATGTATTTTAGTGGCAGTGGTACGTAATGTTTTGTCAATCAAAAGTAATGCTGCTTGCTGTCAGTTTGATATGCATTTTTGACAATGATCTATGAAGGTTCTTTGTTGCTCTTCTGGTGGTCTGTGCAATAGGAGCAGATCAAAACAGAAATCACAAATCCTATCTACACATATTGCACTTGCATAAACTTTTGAAAATCAGAGTGGGGCATACCAAAAACATATATCACAAATCACATTTACACATTTACACATTGGAGCATACCGAAAACATATTCCGCAAATCACATTGACACATATTGCATTTATATAAATAACTGAATGCAACAATAAAACTTCTCACTTAAAACATAAATCGTAAATCATACGGTCACAAGTCCCATTTTCCTATTTTATTAATTATCTCGGTACCCCTATGTACCGATACATAGTAGAGATAGCGTACAAGTAGATAAGAGAGGGGAATGATCATAGATGAAAAATAAATTGTGTAAATGTGATTTGTGACTTGTGTCAATGGTCGACAAGGACCTCTCGTTGGCCAAGATTTGTATAATTTATACATAATTTGTGTAAATTTACACAAAATTTACCCGCCAACACACAAAAAATGTGTGAATGCGATTTGTGAAATGTGTTTTAGGTATGCTGCAATTACACTTTTTTGGTGTTTTGGGAGGGAAACATGTCTATACGTAAATTGGAGCAGATCGAAAATACAAATCACAAAGCTCATTTGCACGTGTCGCATTCGCATAAATTTGTGAAAATCCCTAGTCAATCTAACCAAAGTGTTGTAAATTGTGTAAATTACTCAAATCTTGGTCTTCCTCTCAACAATGTTGACCATCCACACAAAATGAAAGCATATTTCCACAAATATATTTTTGTCCCTATATTGTCTCCCTCTCTTCTCTACTTGTACACACTATCCCTATGTAACTGTGATAAAAAATAACTAGGAAAATGGGACCTGTGACAGGGCATTGAAATGCTATTGGCAAGAAAGTTTAATCATCATACACACAATTTTATGTAAATGTGGTATGTGTAAATGCGACTTGTGATTTGTGCTTTTGATATGCTCCACTGGAGCATACCGAAAACACAATTCTCAAATCGCATTTACCTATTTACACATTTTTTTGTGTTTTGGAGGGAAAATTTGTGTAAAGTTACACAAATTTTATGTATACATTACACAAATCTTGGTCAACGAGAGGCCCTCGTTGACCACTGACACAAATCGCAAAGAACATTTACACAAAAAATTTCCCACCTATGATTGACCCTCCTCTCCTCTACTTGTACGGTATCTCTAGTACGTATCGGTACATAAGGGTACTGAGATAATAAAAAAAAGTAAGAAAATGGGACCCGTGACCAGGATTCAAAATGCAATATGCTAGAAATATGATTTGCGATGTACGTTTTAGGGAAGAGCCCATGATGTTCTAGTCAAAAAAGTCTACCATAATACTTGTGTGCAATGCCTGTTTATTTCACACATTGAATAGCATTGAAGTGTAAGACCTCATCTGCATGCATTGTTTTTTTTCATTGACTAGCGATGGTTCATCCATGAGCTGGCTTTGCAGCATAGCGACATTAATTTCTGTTTGACATTGCAACTTCCTTCTTTTTGTGACTGTCCCATCAATGCATGGCATGGTTCTTGGTGTGATGTTGATATCAGCATGTCCCCCCCATCTTGGCGTGATGCTGTTATTGGTTTGGCATTTTGTGTGGGTGGCTTCATGGTAGTGCTGGATATTTTCTCGCTGTGCAAAGAGAATCTTGACTTTGAGATGAAGGCTCCCTACAAGCTCTATTTGGGTATCATTCATTACTTGGGGGGTGGTGAATTTTTCATAGTCCTTCCTAATCCACCTCAATGACCAATACAGTCCTCCATGCAGTCTCAAGGTACTACCAAAATTACCTGTACATTTATTACAAGAGGCTTGAGGGACTCACAAAGCTTGACGAGGCCAAGAATATCACTGAGAGTGTAATCAGTGCTTATAGGGAGACCGTTTCCAAGATTGAACGTGTAAATGCAGATCTCAATGATATCATGTCTGACCTGATCCACACCACCAGGCCACTCTCCTCTACAATTGAACCCAAATTTTCTCATAGGGGATTGTACTTGACATCACCATCTGTCCTGAGGTGCATAAAGAGTTGTCCTATGATTTGCCTATTAAGAACGGCAGCAGTACCAGGTGCAATTCCAGGTTCATCTCACCTGCACTTGCAGCCAGGCCCAGAGGATTCATAATGACCACACTGCCTACATTTATTTCAATGCCTTCACTTCTCCCAATCATTGGGGCATCATATCAATTTTGGAGACAACATCTCCCCTCCTTGTTGGATCCATCTCCCTGTTATCCCAATTTCAGCTGCAATGATATGAGCATGGGGTATGATCTCCCACATTGGTAATGAGATTGGATTCATCAGCGCCAGGTTTCCTGACTGCAAAATGAACAAGATGATGTCAATAGATTTTTGCTGCAAGTGAAAGTAAATGATGCAGTGATAATTAAATTACTATTCTTGGTTTCTTCTGAAGTAACAATTTAATCAACTAATAAGATGCATAGCTGAAAACCATTTGTAGACCTTGCTCATCCTCACACATTCTGAGCACTTTGAGGAGCAATACTGTGGTAAACTTCCAGGAGCCATTATGCTATCAATTTTCTTAACAGCTCATTTGCATTACAATTTACAATACCATCCCCTCCATCATCCAGTCCTCCCACTTTTGTGTATTTCTGTCTTGATAGACTTGCTCATCCCATCATGGGTGGACCGAAACATACAGTGCAGCTTATGGGAATGTGATGACTTAAATCCCAAGAGATTGGTTTGATTTCTAATGTTGCATTGTGTGGACAGGACATGCGTCCAAAGAAAATGGGGCACCTTTGAGTTCTTATACAGGATGAGGAAGAGGTCAATTCACTTCAAGAGATTTGCTTTGGAATGATGGGAGCAACTAACTTGCTCTATACTTTATCCGGGATCTCACAACACCTTGGGTCTTGAACAAAATGACGGTGAATGACTGTCAAGGAGCTTTTACACCCACAATGGATTGTTTGGGCAGTTTTGTCAATCTTCTGAGTGCTATATGCATTTGTCATATTTGACCTTGTTGATTGCCTTCTTGAAACTCGTGCAGTATACTTGTGAAATGTCAATCATTGTTAAAGCATCTCAACAGGAAACCACTGCTCACCATAGATCAACAGATTGCACAAGAAGCTGTGCTTTTCCTTAATGGAGAATGAACTCCTCAAGGAGGGGTCAGGATCTGCAACAGTAACATAGGCCAAGAATTAGCCTTTTTTGTACCCCTGGGTACAAAACCTAAATGGAGCATTCTCAGGACTCCCCAGTAGGACAGTCCACCTCCCGACGGAATGGACTCCCCAACATGGAAGTTCAGAACCCCACACAAAAAAACACCCTTGAGGAATATCTGAACATCTTTAAGAAGGGTATGAACATACGATATTGTGTAGAAACCTACACAATATCGTTTGCATCGTTTGGATTGTAATGCAGTTCCACTGCCTTTCCATCCTCACAATTGTATCAAATATAGCTCATAAAATCAAATCTTCGACACCTGTCGAACCTACCTATAATTTTTGCGTGATATTTTTACGACGATTTTCGGCTCAGGTCACTATCTATAGATAACCGTGGTGCGACCTTTCGCAAGACCGGCCAAGGACATCCAACCCTTCCGACACGAGGTATGCTAACAATTTTTTTCGCGAGCGGTACTTAACACTTTTCGCATCAGCGATGCGTTTTTTTTGCACGATCGATGATCTATCTGAAATCGGCTACGACGATCGAATTCCTACGGTTTTGCGATCCACGAGCTCTCCAAAAATTGTCCCGCAATCAGCGAGTTAAGCGATAAACTTCGAGCGATCGATTTCTGCGATCTGGGACTCCTACGAGTCGGATTAAATTTGAGATCGAGAATTCTCGCAAAATAGTTGGAAGCAAGACTTTCAAGAAATAAAAGCCGATGAAGAAAATTTAAAAATTTAAAAATAAAAAAATCTTGAGCTAACCTCAACAGGGCACCCAAGACCTTCTTCAAGGCCTTGTTTTATAATACACCCCTTGGCGAGGCAAACGCTCCACTGAGCTCATATTGGTCCTGCCAGTTCCTAGGAACCATCCTGAGGATGTGGCTTGCCAAGTCGGCATCATCAAATGGCCTCGATACTTTCGTAGACTTTGCAGCCTTGAAGAGTAAAACAGGCACGCAAGAGTTCCACATACCCGTTAAGGCGCTGGATCCTCTGCACAAAGTCCCTAGTGGGTACCCCTGTTTGGTTTCTTCAGCCCATTGCTGATGTAGAAACTTCTTGCTCGCTGCATCCAGCCCCAAGACGGTCTGCAGGTGCAACTACACCTGAAAGGAGGTCCAAGATGCCGGGCGCTTGTGGGATGCTCGTCCCATACACATCGTCCAGGGTTCGCACTGATTTGCTCCCCAACGATGGTGGTCCAAGGATCCACGGCAGTCTCCCACAATTGAGTGGAGTACTGCAGGAAGATCTTGGCCAGCGGACACTGGGCCTCACTGGTGTGGGATTTTAGCAGCAGTTGCTTTGTTCCACGACTGGAGGACGGGGAATTTTCATCGTCCCTTGAACTTGGCTTGGCCGCAGTGGCCGCAGTCAGTTTTGCCTCAGCCTTTGCATCTGCCTTACAGGCTTCCCCTCAGTCCGTGTCTAAGCCTCTCTGGGAAATTATTTCCATTGAGGTCTGGACATGGTTGAGGAACTGTTCAGGACTTCCTCATCGAAGACGGTGACAGACAAGGTCATTTTGTTGGAGACCTTGATTTTGTTGATTACCTTCGGGGTGTCCATGGCAGTGGGAATGTAGGAAATGGGTGGCTTGGACCTCCCTGAACTCCGCTCACCTCCTGTGGCTTGAGTCCTTCTGGGCTTGATTTGCTGGTCGACATCCTCTTGATTGCCTCGCCAAGGGGCGTATTATAAAACAAGGCCTTGAAGAAGGTCTTGGGTGCCCTGTTGAGGTTAGCTCAAAAAAGTTTTTTTTTTTTTTATTTTTAAATTTTTCTTCGGCC
Source organism: Cyclotella cryptica (assembly GCA_013187285.1). Classification (NCBI taxonomy): domain Eukaryota; phylum Bacillariophyta; class Thalassiosirophyceae; order Thalassiosirales; family Thalassiosiraceae; genus Cyclotella; species Cyclotella cryptica. The sequence continues at coordinate 144,881 of JABMIG010000315.1, forward strand.
GCTTTATTTCTTGAAAGTCTTGCTCCAAGGTATTTTCAGAGAATTCTCGATCACAAATTAATCCGACTCGAGGAATCCTCGACGCAGAAGTCGATTGCTCAAGTTTATCATGATGCTCGCTGATCGCGGATTATTTTGAGAGCTCGAGATCGCAAAACCGTAGGGAATTGCCGATCGCAGCTGATTTTTAAATCGTCGATCGCAGGCTGGTGCTGTTCGCTGCCGCTGCAAAAAAAATTGTTAGCGCACTGTCGGAAGGTTTGATGTCGATGGCTTCGTGCCGGCTGTCGCACCACGGTTATCTATAGATAGTGACCTGAGCCAAAATCGCCGTAAAAATATCACGCGAAAATTATAGGTAGTTTCACAGGTGTCAAGAATTGATTTTATGAGCTATATTTTGTGCTATTGTGAGGATGGACAGGCAGTGGAACTGCACTCCAGTCCAAACGATGCAAACGCATTGTGTAGACTTCTACACAATATGGTATGTCTATACCCTTCTGAAAGATGTTTAAATCTTCCAAAAGAGTGCTCTCTTGTTTGGGGTTCTGAACTTCCATGTTGGGGAGTCCATGCCGTCGGGAGGTGGACTCTCCTACTTGGGGGTCCTGAGAATGCTCCTATTTAGGTTTTGTACCCAGGGTACAAAAAAGGCTGATTCATGCTCTATTTAGGTTTTGTACCCAGGGGTACAAAAAAGGCTGATTCTTGGCCTATGTCAGTTCCATGCAAAGGGAACAGAGAAACGCTTTCCTTACTTGATTAGGCAGGTGCCAAAGTCTTGGCTTACGTTGAATGGGAGCTTCCTAACCAAAGGAAGGAGCAAAGTCAACTTAAAGTTCTTTGAGTATTCGAACAGTAAGGAATACACAGTGGCTCCTGACGTAGTAGAGTATGATAAGAAAAAGATGGCAAAGCCAGCGCTCGACCTCATTCTTGGATGTCAAACCATGAAAGAGCTCGGAATTGTTCTAGATTTTAAAAAAAAAAAAAACAACCAACACCTCCTTTTGCCAAAGGGAAACCACAAAAGGCTGGACCCCTCAAAACTTGATAAAGCCTGGGCTGTTAACAACAGCATGGCAAATGAAACGCAAAGTAGGCAGGAAGCTACACAGGTGGGTAGTTAAAATCCTAGACGCAAATTATAAAAAGGCACACCTCCAATCAATTGTTAGCACCAATTGTACTCACCTAAGTCTCCAAGACCAAAACTCGTTGCTGGAGTTACTCACAGAATTTGAGGAACTTTTTGACGGAACACTGGGTGATTGGAACACAGAGCCTGTGTCCTTCGAACTTAAGGAGGGCGCAAAGCCATATCATGGCAAGGCATACCCAGTACCAAAATCTCGCAAAGAAACAACTATCAAAGAACTGAATAGATTATGCAAACTGGGAGTGGTAGAGTTTCAGCCCTAATCGGAATGAAGATTACCCACCACATTTACACAAGACGGAACTATATTTCACTGATTTTAGAGAAGTAAATAAACGACTTGTCCGAAAGCCGTTTCCATTACCTCAAAATCAGTACAGTCCTGCAAGAGATTGAAGGATAGGATGGGGGGGCCCCGGGGGGGGGGGGGGATTATTCTACCATCTTTCTGGATCTTGATTCCTCCAACATATGTACCCTCATTTTCCCATGGGGCAAGTATTCCTACCTCCGCTTGCCAATGGGCATCGCAGGTTCACCAGACATCTTTCAAGCAAAAATGTCAACACTAATGGGAGCCTTAGAGTTCGTACGAGCTTACCTTGATGATTTGTTATGCATCACAAAGGCAAACCTGGAAGACCACTTTGACAAATTGAAAATGGTGCTTACCAGGCTACGCGAGGCGGGCTTGCGAATCAACGCCCGAAAGTTGTCATTCTGCACCTTTGAAACAGAATATCTAGGTTATACCTTCACACGAACAGGGATTAAACCACAGCAGAAAAGGTACAGGCGATTCTCGCGATTTCATCGCCGAAAAATGTCAAAGACCTCCGTAAGTTCCTGGGCATGGTCCAGTACTATAGAGATCTTTGGGCAAGACGCAGCGAAGTGCTTGCCCCACTCACCTCACTGGTAGGAGAGTGCGGTCACACCAAGGTCACCAGAGCCAACAAGACGAAGAAACGTCCATGGTACTGGGACACGGTGCATCAAAAGCATTCGATGACGTTAAGACTTCAATTGCCAAGGATGTAGTCTTAGCCTATCCCGATTATTCAATGGAATTTGAGATATATACTGATGCCTTGTCTAAACAACTTGGATCAGTTATCACCCAGGGTAATAGGCCTTTTGCTTTCTTCAGCAGGAAGCTGTCGACAACGCAACAGAAGTACAGCGCGACCGAACTAGAACTCCTGGCCATAGTGGACACACTCAAGGAGTTCAAAGGCATGTTGTGGGGACAAAGATTAAAGGTCTACACAGACCATAAAAATCTAATCCAAGACGCACTCGGATTAACCTCTGACCGTGTCTACCGATGGAGATTGCTCCTTGAGGAATTTGGCCCCAAAATTGTTTACATTAAAGGCATATTTAACACTGGGTCCGACGCCATCTCTCGCTTAGACATCGTACCAATACCGAGTGAGCATGAGAACTGGATGACGTTCACCAAATGCTGGTGTCATTACACCATGCAAGAAGAGAGTGCGAGAGACACCTCTGCATACCAAGAGGAAATGAATCTGGTATTTGCAAACCGCAGCAAAGAAGATGTAATCTACCCGCAAATAGCACAAGATATTGCAGAAGCACAAAAACTTGATGCCAGCTTGAAGACATTGAAAGATCAGTACTCGACACATTTGGTCGAAAAGTACACATCTCCTATGTAAGGACGAAAAATGGTTTTTCCAAAAGATCTTCAACACCGTTCAGTTAGTTGGTACCACCACTATTTACAGCACCCTGGACACACTAGACTCAAAGAAACCATTCGTGCTGCTATGTACTGGAAAGGTATGCTAAATACCGTCCTTAGAATATGTCAAAACTGTCATGCATGCCAAGTCAACAAGAGGGATAAGCATAAGTACGGAAACTCCCTACTAAATTCACCATCACAAACCCTTGGGATGTACTATGTGTGGACCTTATTGGCCCGTATACAATCAAAGGTAAAGATGGGACAGTAATTGATTTCATGTGTCTGACTATGATTGACCCAGCTTCTCGAGCTGGTTTGAAATAGTTGAACTACCGGTAATCACTGAGGCAATTATTCCCTGGATACAAAAGGGCGGAAGGGTAAAAAGACCCATGAGGAACCTAAGTTAGCATACTTTGATAAGTCATCAGCAATGATCAGCAACTTAGTGAACAAGACCTGGTTTAGTAGGTATCCACATTGTCAATACATAATTTATGACAATGGAAGCAATTTCAAACTTCACTTCAAATCCCTATGTGACTCATATGGGATCACTAGTTTGCCTACCAGTGTCAAGAATCCACAAGCAAATGCAATTCTAGAACGAGTGCATCAGGTGATATCATCGATGTTCTTAACAGCTGAAATAGACATGGCCCCTTCAGTAGAGACAAGCGATATAGACAAGTTCGCGGGGATTTAACGCTGTTTGGGCCATTCTTTCAACATACCACACAGTACTAAAAGCCTCCCCAGGTGCAGCCATCTTTGGATGGGACATGTTGTTTGACATCCCCTTCCTGGCCGACTGGAATAAAATTGGAGAATATAGGCAACACCAAACAGACCAAAACACAGTTCTAGAAAATAGCTCACGCCGTGATTGGGACTACAAAGTTGGTGATCAAGTATTTCTTAGAAATGATGGTATACTCTGCAAAGGTGAAAGTAGATATGAAAGTGATCCTTGGACTATCACATCTGTTCATACGAATGGCACCATCAGGATTCAACGCGGAACCAAATCAGAAAGACTGAATATACGAAGAGTTACACCTTTTTTTAACAACCAAACTTAAAACCGTATTAAAGGTCAGTTTCAAAACAACAACAACGGTCTCTCCCTCTTCAAACAACACTTACTCGTTACACATGCTTAACAAACTCTTTAGTTCGTTATTGTTACTCTCATGAGAACCCATTTTTTTCACCTAACAACACTTAGGTTTTTTGGTTCCTTTTTTACCTGATACTCCATTTGTGGGGGCGAGTGACATAGGCCAAGAATCAGCCATTTTTGTACCCTAGGGTACAAAACCTAAATAGAGCATGAATCAGCCTTTTTTGTACCCCTGGGTACAAAACCTAAATAGGAGCATTCTCAGGACCCCAAGTAGGAGAGTCCACCTCCCGACGGCATGGACTCCCCAACATGGAAGTTCAGAACCCCAAATAAGAGAACACACTTTTGGAAGATCTGAACATCTTTCAGAAGGGTATAGACATACCATATTGTGTAAAAGTCTACACAATGTTCGGTTGCATCGTTTGGACTGGAGTGCAGTTCCACTGCCTTTCCATCCTCACGATAGCACAAAATATAGCTCATAAAATCAATTCTTCGACACCTGTCGAAACTACCTATAATTTTATTTGATATTTTTTCGGCGATTTTCGGCTCAGGTCAGATAAACGTGATATTAAATATTGGGGGGGAGGGTTTTTTTTGGAAGATTATTTATTTTTTAATAAATTTAAAACCCCATAAAATTTTTTTTCTTGTGTTTAATGTGGGTGCACGTTATTTTTTATTAAAAAAAAAAAATTAATGGTTTTAAAAATTTTGATTTCAAGAATTATATCGATGGGAAGTGTTCCAAAACTGAAATTGATAAACCTGATGAAACTTGTACTTTTATGAGGTTATAAGAGAGGGGGGTATGGTTTTTTTTTTTTTAGGGGGGGTTTATTCCCCCAAAAAACATCAAAAGATGTGGGGAATTTAATCTTCAGGGTACAACCAAAATCAAGAGTCGGTTGTCAAAAAGTGATTACCGACAATGATCAACCTGTCATTCTGAAAGAGATACACTTAAAGTGTTGAGAGAATCTGATGATGCTGTGGCAGTTTTGAAGTAATTTGTTTCCGATAGAATCAGGGATGAAAGTGACGCCATGAAGCACTAAAAGCAATACAATTAGGAATTTGAAGCTGCTTTCAATGAATCAAGACCAAAA
>JABMIG010000358.1:0-121825 GCA_013187285.1 Cyclotella cryptica
GTGAAGGATTTACGGGTGATGAGGTGGTTCGAGATGCGGCGCACATGGTGCATTGGGACTGCAAAGGGCAGACCGGTGCCGCCATGACAATGGGACGAGGAGCAGTTTTAAGCTACTCGTGGAAACAAAAAGTGAACACGAAGAGTTCCACGGAAACGGAGCTAGTTGGGGTGGACGATGCCATCTCGAACATTTTATGGAGCCTGTATTTTTTGCAGGAACAGGGATGCGGGACAAAACATGTCATCATATATCAGGACAACAAAAGCGCGATCTGACTGGAATCGAATGGCAAGTTTTCCAGTGGAAAACGAACAAAACACATCAAAGCAAAATACTTCTTCGTGACAGACAAGGTCGCGGACGGCGACGTGGTAATCAAGCATATGCCCACCGGCCATGTGGGCGGACAAGAATAACAAACAGAAACAAGGTAAGGCATTCCGTGTTGACCGAAGTTATATGATGAATTGTCCGATGGATCTTGATGAAGAGGTTGGCGATGAGGGAGTGATCGAAATGAACAAAACAGGCCCAAGCATGGATGGGAGAAGTGAGAGATTCTCGCCCAAACAAGAACCGCACATTCCCCATGACACCACATCAAAACGTGTCACCTGGGGAAGTTCGCAGGAGTGTGTTGGAAATGGGCAAAAATTGGGAGCACGCAGGACTTGGGATGTCCTGATGTCAGCTTTGGGAAGGGTCTCGCAGAGGCTCATATAGCGCTCGGAGTGGCGAGACGACGTTTTTATTGCTTAACACTAGTGAGCGTAATGTGCTTACTTTATTAAATTAATCTACGGTTAATCTCTACAATTGCACGTTAATCACAAGACTCTCGTGAAGAGAGGGGACGAGGACGTCTCTTTTGTCGGTTTCACAACATTTGGAAATCCCATCTTGCTGTAGTGAAGTCAAGAAAATAATGGGCGTGGCAACTGCATGCATCGTGCAACACAGTTCACACAAGTCAATACCTTCTATGTGTCGAAATTGACATAACGAATTTCGCATAAATGTTAATGATATAAAGTTCATACATAAAAAATGAAATACTAGAGACAACAAAATTTTATTTAAGACAAAAAATAATTATCATGACATAACAGCATGAAAAATGAACATATATTATCAAGACACCATTCAAACATGAACAGGCAAAACAATGATCAGCTAGCAACAACCCCAAAATAAAATGCATTTTGTGCAAGCTTTCATTTTCCCTGAGAATTGATATCATTTCATGGTGGATTTGGTATCATAAACTTTTACTGATGAAGGCTACACTTCAAGTTTGGTTGAGGTTTTGTGACATAAAGTATGTTGATTAACTTATACTGTACTTGGTATGTGAGAGGGTGACTGTGAGGTTTGGTGAAATCATAATCTGAGTGGTATGTGGGGGAAAAGAGCATCTGTGTGTAGTCCTAAAAGTAAGATATTACTTTTGGTGTCATCCAGGAGCTCAATGCTCACATATATCTTTGGCATCTGTATAGTTGCATCCATTATTGAAACAAAATTTTCACAATGCTTCTTGCAAGAAAAACAACAGATAATCATCCCATTTGATCATTGCATCTATTATGTCAGTTCATGAGATATTATGGCAGTAGTAATGTTCACATCAATCAAACAGAATTTGGATGGACGTGCTCACAAGTGAGATAAGAGGAGGACTTAGGAAAAGTAGACAGGAGAGAGATTTTGAGTAATGACGGATATATCAAAGAGCAATAAAGAGGTAATCAATTGTCATAAAGTATGTCCAGTAACTTATATTGTACTTGGCATATGAACTTGTGACTGTGAAGCTCAGTGGTATCATAATCTGTGAGTGGTAACTGGAGAAAAGTGAGCATCTCAAAAGAGTAATATCATATTTTTTGTCATCCAGAAGCTTCATGCTTGCTTATATCTTTGGCATCTGTGTAAGTTGCAACCAAAATTGCACCAAGTTGTGACAATGCTTCTTCAGAGCTAGGTTGCTAATTACCCAGTAATTCCTCAGTATTTTAGGATTACTGCTTGTAATATTACCTTTTTTGGAAGGAAGGCAGTATTTGTCACAGTGAAATTACTGTCAAACTAACCTCAAATTAGGGCTGGGGTATTATGGAAGTCAATGAAACTCGGCAAGCTGAAAGTTGGACATTATTACAGGAATGAATGATAGATGATTTGATCAAATAGGTTGATTTTTAATACAATAACATCATCAATAGTCCTCTTTAAAGTATTTGGAGCGAGTGCACTTGAGCTTGAATTGGCATTGAAGATAGGATGGCATGTCTCCATAGAGAGGCAAATAACAGTATTGCTTAAATAATTCACACTTCTTCATGGTGATTGGTATAATACAATTGTATTGCTGCGCTGCAAATTACCCAGTAATTCCACAGCAATTTAGAATTCCCTGGTAAGGTTGCCTTTTTATTAGAGGCGAGGTGGTTCTTGTCACCAAAAATTTATGTGTAACTATTAAAAAAAAATAGGATTGGAGTTAGAGATATCAATGAGACTCCTATAATGACAAGTCAATGGAGAATACACAGCCAGTTATGGGGAATTACCAAGATGACTGCAACAGTTATATTTTGGGAGTTTGATGACAGTAACAAAGGAATTAATTTGCAACCTAGATGTATTGTGCCCAGGAGATGGTCAAACATTGCAAATGATGATGTTAGATAAGGTCTTGATGCTATGGTTAATGTAAAATCTTTGAATATGGCAAACTTGGAGTGTGCTCCTTTGGATCTTGATGCTTGTAGAGTAGAATACACTGTTGCAAGTGAGTAGTGGTGGAGTGTACATTATCAGTATAGACAGCTGAAACATTCGATGGCTTGATTGCATTTTATACATGAACAAATTGTCTTATATTATTTTTTCTATTCTGGGAAGACAGACAGAGCCTATGGTCAATGGGGTAGCATATTCCTTAAAGTAATGAAAAAATTTCAATTTCTGCCACAAAACTGAGTCCTGCTGCAGAAGCACCACTATTCTTGACAATCACATGTTGTACTCCACTCTTTGTTAGAAATCTAACCAGGTTTCTTTTCATTGATCTTACCTGTGAATGGTATTTTGAATTTCTGAGTCATTATGATGTGTGTATTGGTAAGAATTAACATTTTGGTCAGATTTTTCAAGATGTTTGATGAATTGCTGCACTTTTTGGTTTTTTCATGAACTCTGTCACAGATATTAGATTTTGGAGAGATACCTTTTCAAGTTTGTGACTATGAACTCTGATGCATTCTACATGTGAATCAAGCACTAGAATGGCATCTTCCCAATAGGAATGGGGCAAGAGAAAATTTGGGTGTGGTATTTTGGCTAAGTAATTCAGCTGACTATTTTATGAATCAAACACACAATTGATTGTGTTAGGGTTCAACTTCTATTATAGAAAGTTCCTGAACTTTAGGACTTTGTAAATTGATCTCATTAAAGGTGCTTCGCAGCATAGGTATTAATTTGGACAGCAAAATTTACATAAGGTTGATTGTTGGGTGTGGGCCTATTTTAGACTCTCAGCTTTCCTCGAGAGTGGGCCTATTTTATACTCTCAGCCTTCCTTGAGAGTGGGCCAAGTTTATACTCCCGGCTTCCACAAGAGTGGGCCTAGTTTATACTCCCGGCTTCCACAAGAGTCTTGGTAACTACGGAGGGGGAAGGTATTCCATGGGAGTTATAGGTTTGGAGGGGGAGATGCTGTTGTTGGAGGTCAAGATGCCATAGAGGAGAGATGTTTATTTGGCGGGGGCAGTGGCGACAGAGGGCATGGAATGGAATTCAAGAGAGGAAGAGGGAGGCAAGGATGGAGGAGGCAGAAGTTGGAAATGGTGGATAGAAACAAAAGAGGAATCAAGAGAGGAAGGAGGCGACAATTTTGAAATGAAAGATATCAGAGCACAGAAATCAGATCTCGTTTCGTCAAGAGAGTCAATGCCCACGAAGGACAAGGGTACCACAAATGACGCGACCACGATCACATTCCATGCAAATCAATCAATGCAAATCAAAACATCACCCCTTCTCCCCAGTCCAGTTCAAACAACAAACAAAAGAGGAAGAAGGAGGAGACACTCTTGAATCTTCATTCAAGAGAGGAAGAGGGAGGCAACGATGGAGGAGGCAGGAGTTGGAAGTGGTGGATGGAGACAAAAGAGGAATCAAGAGAGGAAGGAGGCAACAATTTTGAAATGAAAGATATCAGAGCACAGAAATCAGATCTCGTTTCGTCAAGAGAGTCAATGCCCACGAAGGACAAGGGTACCACAAATGACGCGACCACGATCACATTCCATGCAAATCAATCAATGCAAATCAAAACATCACCCCTTCTCCCCAGTCCAGTTCAAACAACAAACAAGAGAGGAAGAAGGAGGAGACAATTTTGAATCTTCATTCAAGAGAGGAAGAGGGAGGCAACGATGGAGGAGGCAGGAGTTGGAAATGGTGGATGGAGACAAAAGAGGAATCAAGAGAGGAAGGAGGCGACAATTTTGAAATGAAAGATATCAGAGCACAGAAATCAGATCTCGTTTCGTCAAGAGAGTCAATGCCCACGAAGGACAAGGGTACCACAACTGATGCGACCACGATCACATTCAATGCAAATCAATTAATGCACAGTTCAAACAACAAACAAGAGAGGAAGAAGGAGGAGACACTCTTGAATCTTCATTCAAGAGAGGAAGAGGGAGGCAACGATGGAGGAGGCAGGAGTTGGAAATGGTGAATGGAGACAAAAGAGGAATCAAGAGGGGAAGGAAGCGACAATTTTCAAATGAAAGATATCAGAGCACAGAAATCAGATCTCGTTTCGTCAAGAGAGTCAATGCCCACGAAGGACAAGGGTACCACAAATGATGCGACCACGATCACATTCCATGCAAATCAATCAATGCAAATCAAAACATCACCCCTTCTCCCCAGTCCAGTTCAAACAACAAACAAGAGAGGAAGAAAAAGGAGACAATTTTGAATCTTCACTCAAGAGAGGAAGAGGGAGACAACGATGGAGGAGGCAGGAGTTGGAAATGGTGGATGGAGACAAATAAGGAATCAAGAGGGGAAGGAGGCAACAATTTTGAAATGAAAGATATCAGAGCACAGAAATCAGATCTCGTTTCGTCAAGAGAGTCAATGCCCACAAAGGACAAGGGTACCACAAATGATGCGACCACGATCACATTCCATGCAAATCAATCAGTGCAAATCAAAACATCACCCTTTCTCCCCAGGCCAGTTCAAACAACAAACAAAAGAGGAAGAAGGAGGAGACAATTTTGAATCTTCACTCAAGAGAGGAAGAGGGAGGCAACGATGGAGGAGGCAGGAGTTGGAAATGGTGGATGGAGACATAAGAGGAATCAAGAGGGGAAGGAGGCAACAATTTTGAAATGAAAGATATCAGAGCACAGAAATCAGATCTCGTTTCGTCAAGAGAGTCAAAGTCCACGAAGGACAAGGGTACCACAAATGATGCGACCACGATCACATTCCATGCAAATCAATCAGTGCAAATCAAAACATCACCCCTTCTCCCCAGTCCAGTTCAAACAACAAACAAGAGAGGAAGAAGGAGGAGACACTCTTGAATCTTCATTCAAGAGAGGAAGAGGGAGGCAAGGATGGAGGAGGCAGGAGTTGGAAATGGTGGATGGAGACAAAAGAGGAATCAAGAGAGGAAGGAGGCGACAATTTTGAAATGAAAGATATCAGAGCACAGAAATCAGATCTCGTTTCGTCAAGAGAGTCAATGCCCACGAAGGACAAGGGTACCACAAATGACGCGACCACGATCACATTCCATGCAAATCAATCAATGCAAATCAAAACATCACCCCTTCTCCCCAGTCCAGTTCAAACAACAAACAAGAGAGGAAGAAGGAGGAGACACTCTTGAATCTTCATTCAAGAGAGGAAGAGGGAGGCAAGGATGGAGGAGGCAGGAGTTGGAAATGGTGGATGGAGACAAAAGAGGAATCAAGAGGGGAAGGAGGCGACAATTTTGAAATGAAAGATATCAGAGCACAGAAATCAGATCTCGTTTCGTCAAGAGAGTCAATGCCCACGAAGGACAAGGGTACCACAAATGATGCGACCACGATCACATTCCATGCAAATCAATCAATGCAAATCAAAACATCACCCCTTCTCCCCAGTCCAGTTCAAACAACAAACAAGAGAGGAAGAAGGAGGAGACAATTTTGAATCTTCACTCAAGAGAGGAAGAGGGAGGCAACGATGGAGGAGGCAGGAGTTGGAAATGGTGGATGGAGACAAAAGAGGAATCAAGAGGGGAAGGAAGCGACAATTTTCAAATGAAAGATATCAGAGCACAGAAATCAGATCTCGTTTCGTCAAGAGAGTCAATGCCCATGAAGGACAAGGGTACCACAAATGATGCGACCATGATCACATTCCATGCAAATCAATCAATGCAAATCAAAACATCACCCCTTCTCCCCAGTCCAGTTCAAACAACAAACAAGAGAGGAAGAAGGAAGAGACACTCTTGAATCTTTATTCAAGAGAGGAAAAGGGGGGAAACAATGGAGGAGGCAGGAGTTGGAAATGGTGGATGGAGACAAAAGAGGAATCAAGAGAGGAAGGAAGGGACAATTAAACATATCTTATTTCGTCTCGCCTTGCTCGTGAGATTTGATGACAGAGAATGATGTTGGCTAGTGATGAGTGGAGGGGGCATGGCCTAAATATATCTGTTTGCAAAGTTTCCCATTGTTGAGTTTGGAGATTTGCAGAACAGAAATTCAATTGAAAAACTGGTGAGTTAAAAAAACTGAAACATCATCAAGAGATGATGATTTCTTACCGTTCTTTTTGTGCTGCCACTCTGCCGAATTGAAAGCGGCAAGTGGGTGGCAGCAATGGTGGCGCAAAAGACGGTCTGTGGGCTTCAATGCCACAGATCGCAGTTAAGAAATGAAAGCAGTAATTTAATTGAATAAATGGTGAGTAAAAAAATTGTAACATCATCAACACATGATCTTTTCTCACTGTTCTTTTAACGCGAGTGGGTGGTGGCAATGGTGGCTCAAAAGACTGTCTGTGGGCTTCAATACCACAGATCGTGCGTAAGAATTAAAAGCAGCAATTTAATTGAAAAAATGGTGAGTAAACAAACTGTAACACCATCAAAACTTGATGTTTTCTCACCGTTTTTTTGCTTTGCCCCTCTTCTGAAATGAACGCAAGTCGGTTGCAGCAAACAGCGGAGCAAAAGACGTTCTGTGGGCTTCAATATCCCACATCGCGCCCTGATTTCAAACTTCTGTCCCTCTCTCTCACACACAAAGTCGTTCAGTCACCTTCTAACTAATCCACAGAATTGACAATTTAATTTTGAAATTGGTTCCTCCTGAGAGTTGGGATGAAAAAATTATTAGATCATCATTACCACAGGCCAAATGTGCTTGAGTAATAAAGGGGATTGGGATTAGGGTTAGTTTTAGGGACAAAACAATGTATCAGAAAATTGGATGAAGACTTACCATAGTAGTTAGATTGATGGGTGTGCAAAAGACAACAGTACTTCAAAAGTCTATCCACACTTCACAGCCAGGTAAAAGAACAATCAACAAAATGTACAAACAGGCAGAAACAAGCAGCCAGACACAATAACCCCTAACCCTAACAATTTAATTGCAACCTTCAAACTAATCCACAGAATTGACAATTTAATTTTTTAATTGGTTCCTCCTGAGAGTTGGGATGAAAAAATTGTTAGATCATCATTACCACAGGATTTGCAAAAAGAACCAAGCTGAACACAGGCTTACATAACATTCTCAAGAGCAAATTAATTTCAACGGCCCTACCACATATTTTTATCAATCATACCGCCCTGCAAAAACCAATGCATGATTTTAAACTCCTGTCCCTCTCTCTCACACACACAAAGTCGTTGACAATTCAATTGTCTAAACTAATATTTAAAAATTAATAGTCTCAAAACAAAACAATTTATCAGAAGATCACATAAAAACTTACAATATCCAAATGTGCTGGATTAATAAAGGGTTGGGTGGGATTAGGGTTAGTTTTAGGGACAAAACAATGTATCAGAAAATTGGATGAAGACTTACGATAGTAGTTAGACTGACGGGTGTGCAAAAGATAACAGTACGAATTCCACAGATCGTGTGTAAGAATAAAAAGCAGCATTTTAATTGAAAAAACGGTGAGTAAAAAAACTGCTACATCATCAAAAGATGATCTTTTCTCACCATTCTTTTCGCTTTGCCGCTCTGGTTGAATGTTCGCGAGTGGGTGGCGGCAATGGCTGTGCAAAAAATGGTCTGTGGGATTCAATTCCACAGATCGCGCGTAAGAATAAAAAGCAGCAATTTAATTGAAAAAATGGCGAGTAAAAAAACTACTACATCATCAAAAGATGATCTTTTCTCACCATTCTTTTTGCTTTGCCGCTGGTTGAATGATCGCGAGTGGGTGACAGCGACGGCTGTGCAAAAAAACGGTCTGTGGGCTTCAATTCCACAGATCGCATGTTAGAATAAAAAGCAGCATTTTAATTGAAAAAATGGCGAGTAAAAAAACTGCTGCATCATCAAAAGATGATCTTTTCTCACCATTCTTTTTGCTTTGCCGCTCTGGTTGAATGATCGCGAGTGGGTGACGGCGACGGCTGTGCAAAAAACGGTCTGTGGGCTTCAATTCCACAGATCGCATGTACGAATAAAAAGCAGCAATTTAATTGAAAAAATGGTGAGTAAAAAAACTGTGAAATCATCAAAACTAGATCTTTTCTCACCGTTCTTTTTGCATTGCCGCTCTGCTGTTATGAACACGAGCGGGTGGCAACAACAGCAGAGCAAAAGACGGTCTGTGGGCTTCAAAACCACAGATCGCGCGTATGAATTAAAAGGAGCGATTTAATTGAAAAAATGGTGTGTAAAAAAACTGTAAAATCATCAAAACTAGATGTTTTCTCACGGTTCTTTTTGCTTTGCCGCTCTGCTGGAATGAACGCGAGCAGGTGGCAGCAACAGCGGAGCAAAAGACGGTCTGTGGGCTTCAGTGTGATTGACTGCAGTGGATCCAAAATTTAACAATTTAATTGAAAAGGTTGAGCATATGTTGTGTATTGTAAGCATTTGCAATAAAGACAAAAATGTCATCCCGCCCATTTTTATTGTGTGAAGTGTGAAGTGCCTGATTGCCCATTGAGGGCCAGACTATATAGGGTGGGGAACTCCACAAATGTTAGCCTGCTCAAAAAATTCTGCCTAGGTGTCCATATTATTTAGATGAAAGAATCTTGTTTTAGTACCTCATGTTAGTAAAATTGTAAGTGGGCAAGCGAGAGATAAATTTTTGCTAACATGTAAGTAAAAAATGAGAAAGAATCACCTACTCCTCCCAAGGAGCGCGACTGTTGAGTGCTGTTAGCTAATCTGTAAATAAATTTTTTTGCTAACCATTTAGCTAACAGAAACTTGCATCTTGCTAACAATTCGTTTGCAGTGTACATAGTTTTTCCACCACAGATAAAATATTAAAAAATCTTACAATCCATTCATTGAGTCATTATCACTCTAGGTTCTTCCTCCCCACTGTCATCACTGTCAGTGAGAGTATGACGTACACAGAGTTCATTTCAAATATTAATTTTAGAACAAAAAAATCCAGTACATACCCACACCCACGGACTTTTCAGATTGCCTGAGCTGTCTGGTACAATTTTTGAAAATATTATATATGCCTAACATTCACATCTTAATTGGCCAAAAATTAGGCTGAGAGGTACTACCATAAATTGAAGCTCTATGTCAAAAACCTACAACATCTCAGCTTGCTCATGCTAACACGACATGCTTATAACAAGCAGTGGGTGGCTGCCGTAATTTGTCTAGCTGTTCAAACGTTCAAATAACCAGTTCTAAATCTCATATGTAGAAGCAATTTGGAAGGTGTTTGGAAGGGCGGTCTTAACTGTTGTGCCGTAAAACATCTAGTTCTAAACTGTTCCAGAACACCGTTTTAGCGAAATCAACAGATAATTCAGCGAAATGTGGTACCCAATTTTCTGGCGCGCTCAGCTCTTCTCCCATCAGCGCTCATATTATTGCTCACCAATACCATTAATTGCAAGCGCTAAGCTCTCCATCGCAATAATCTCATTGCTGCTCAGCATGATTGTCTCGCCACAAACTCCACCTACAAAGACGCAGAGGCAGCACTTCATTAGTAAGGTGTTTGTGTGAGCACCCATCAGCAAGAATCAAATTCCCTTCACACGAAAAAATGCAACAATTCGCCATGATGGTAAATTGGAGAGAGCCATCAATTGTTGATGTTATTGGGTTTATGGACGGTGTTTCCTTCACATCCGAATGCACCAGTGAACAATTCACACAGAATGCTTTTTATTGTGGATATGATTGTGACACCATGGTGAATAATGTGTTGGCATATGGACCTGGCGGAAAGATCTTCTTTGCGGCAATAAACTTTCCTGGTAGTTGGGGAGATGGAACACTCACTCAACGGTTCTTTCCTTTTATTAAGAAAAGGATCGGGGATTACAAGATATGCGTCAACAAAGGGTTTCCGGAGATGCATACGATACGTTGGTTGGACCCCTCAGTGAACGTACAGCGAGACGACTTCATCCTACAGCTTGTGATTACCTCGTTTGTATTAGAAACGTGTATACCTCCCTTAGGCAGGCAAGTGAGTGGGGTATGCGAGGTATGCAAGGTTCATTCCCATGTTGCAAAAAGCGGTTGCCAACAGACTGTAAAAAAGGAAACTCGTCCTCGAGTCCATAATCTTAGTACATAACTTTCGTACAGAGATTGTTGGTTCGAACCAGATCAAATCTGTCTTTGATCCTGAATATGAGCGATACGTCAATCTCAAAGGTTACGATCGCATTGGCCAATATTATCTTGTCCCCGGAGATTTCGATGACACAGATGACAAAAGCGAAGAATAGTAATTAATTTTGTAGTAATTATTAAGTTCATTGATAATAAATTAATGATTATTAAGGTCATTGATAATAAATTAATTAATTGTGACGTGGTCGCTTTGAACACCAATTAATTGATGGGCGTAGTTAGTACTAATTTAATTTCAACATTGACAATAATCTCAATTAAACACTTCACTTCAATTACCCACTTCACTGTCGTCGCTGTCGCTACTACTACTATCACCAATCGATTCAACTTCAACACTCTTATGTTTCCTGTCGTTTGATGACGTCAACAATTTCCGAATCATTTTGTCAGATTTCCTTGCACGTTTCTCCATCGCTTGAAGCTGCGACTGAAATGATTGCTGGAATTGTTGCATCTGCATCTGTTGCATCTGTTGGAACTGATACATCTGTTGTTGCGATGACATCTGCTGCTGCATCACCATCATCATCGAGACTCCTGCCATATCTCCACCTGCTTCATTGCGGTTATCAACACCATTTTCAAAACACACTGCAATCTTATCCATCGTCTTTAAAACGGATCCTCTCTCACGATTTGTAGAGTTCTTGGTCTTCTCAGACTTACCGGATTTTGTCTTCTTTGACTTCTTCTTGGTGCTGGTGGAATTATTTGCAGTGGACTGATCGACGGGAGTACAGAAGCCTTGTACGTTTGTTGTGGTGAGAGCCTCTCCGTTTCTGACAGCAGCAGCAGCTGCCGGTTCATTGACCGTTCCAGGAACGGACGTGTGACCTCGCTGTCGCCAGGGGGCTGAGTACTATCCACTGGAGGATTGGTTGGGACGATGATGGCTGTGGTTGCTTGGGCTGCTGGGACATCCACATCTTGTGGTTTGCTGGGGTCACTGAGTTCACTAAAAGACCCATTGTCATCTCTTCCTCATTGCTCTCTTCTTTAGAGTCTTCCACAGAAGATGCACCAAGAATTTCGGAACTTGTTTTGCGACGAAAACGACGGTCGATCTTGATGCATCGGCTGACATGGTCAGCCATGTCTCCTGATGCACCTGTGGGTTTTTTAAAGTTGTTGCACAACTTACGTACCCAGTTGTTGCGGAGATCGTCAGGAGTACAAAGATTCTCCTCGCCTGACTCTTCCTTATACGCGAGCGCGACTAAGCGCCACGCTTCCGTGCCATTGGGAAGAATCCTCTCGACAATTGGGATGAGGATGTTGTTTTGGTAGTTCGATTTCCTGGGCGTACGGCCACCACGGGGTCTGCGTTGAGGAGGCTCGTTGTTGTCTTCCCCAGCCGTGTCGCGGTTAAAAATGTATGGCACAAAAAGAGAGAATACGGCTGTGTTTGGATGTTTGGAACAAAAATCGGAGTAGATCCAACATTTGGAAAAAGAACAAATTGGCCAGTCACGGCCTTTTTTTCAGAGTTTAGACAAAATAACCACAGAAATCGGAGTTTAGAAGAGATCTGGAAGCCATTTAGAAGTTCAAAATATTTGAATATCTGATCGTTTGAACAGCTAGACGAATTACGGCAGCCACCCAGTACGTAGATATTGTATTGTATAGTTAACCAGTTCTTGGAGGCCCTTTCCCATCACCAAACAAGTGTTAGATCAACTTGTACAGGTGCCTATAACAACTTAGAGTGTATTGATGATACAGTTCAAGTTTTTGTGGGGCATTGCCAGAAGAGAAGGCTGCCACTTGGTCAACTTGGTGGCGATAAATCAAAAGGTCATACAAGAAGATACAAATGAAGAAGGATCAATGTTTTACATGTGGCAAGAAATGGGTGGATCTGTTCCTATACAATGTTGGCTTCATATTCACAACTCCCACAATTTCAAGTTCTCTCATACTTTTACCAAAGCACAGTATCACATCTAGCAGAATACACTTTATTTCTGATTCATACCTATATGTTGCATCATGCCTGTTCAGTTTTCAGTGACACACCACACACTTACAATTCAATCTAGAAGAATGTGTCTTATTTAGTTATGACCTTCCCATACATAGTGCCATGATACAAAAGTCATGAGAATGACAGGGACTAAATTAGTTTTGCGCATAAGATATTCCTCCAAGTCTCAAGCTTGAGAAAGGAAACCTTCATTTTGAAACCAAGCAAGAAAACATGCACAAATTATGCATGTAACAATTCAAAGATCACCCTCCATAGGCATTAATAAGGTGGCCACCAGTTGTGTTGACCATTTTAATCAAGGATTAAAAGTTAAAGAACCTTCCAGCGAACCCATTCTCACCCAGTGGCTGAGGTGAATTTTTGGCCATGGCCACATTGATTATTATTATTATACAGCTGGGCAAAGTGTTCCACTTTGCATTATGTCTCACAAACATGTGTTATCAAAATTTTACTAGGTGAGAACTTGGTGCATGAAAGAGTATTCTCCTAGTACTAATCTATTTTTAGAGCTTCCTGTAGAAACTAGGCATGAAACTGAGTGTTTACAAGTGCTACAATAGATGGTGGTTACTTGCTCATATAGGGTGATTCGTAGAATCCCATTGTGCTTACACACTGAGATTGCCCTAGAACCGATATTTGTCATGCCACTGTCCACCTGTATGACTTGATTTTTATAGACATTGCACCATATATAAGTTGGCATGTAGGCACCATTTTTGTGTGAGCCTTGAGAATCTTTATGTCTCACCTGCCAAAATTTAAGTGTCCAAGATATCATAACCCACATCTTGTTATGAAAAATCTCAACTACCAAATGACATATGAAGTTCTCATTCTTCATAATGAGGACTTAAATTGTTGCATGACTGTCAGCACAATGTGCACCGCACCACCACTTACTTTAGTGACTAAGTTTTATATTTATCTGAACATTTTTCAAATTGCATGGGTGTTGTGTATTTCTTATTGATTAAAATGATGGAAGTTTTCATTCATGAGCTCATATTTGCTACATTCCACTCTTCTTTGATTCAATGCTTCTCCACACAAACAGATAATGCAACAGACAAGGACTTTAGTCCTCCAAAATATCTGTTTTTAGTTTTTGCTATCTGCAGTCACCTAGATTTGGATCAGTTTTCTTGATAGCAAAGCTGTTGCATGTGGCACTGAAAAAACTTGGTTATGCCTTTATGCCTTTCATCATACTGCTATTCATCTGAATCTTCACAAACTGGATCATTTCTTTTTTGTGAAGAACTACATCATTCACACAACTGGTAAGCTTGAGGGCGAGACATTATTGATCACCATGAACAAAGCAAATTTAGATGTGATGTTGAGTAATGAAGGTTTATGTGTAGAGAACACAGTATATCAACATCTAGTGTTCTTTATGCACTTCTACAAAAGTGACATATGAGCACCACCAGATGTTCACATAATTGCACCAATGGCCATAGATACAACATCTTCACTGGTCACAATGGTTGACTGTGCAGATTGAATTTGCACAGTTGGTCAGTTCGCCATGGACCTACAGCCAGTATACTTTTCCCTAAAGTGCGCCCTTAGTCTAAATGCAAATCAAATAATAAAAGTCAAGCAAAAAAATTATATACTCGCCCATACATCAGTCAGCATAAACTTATTTTCGTATCAGTCTAACCATTCATGCGTATCAACGCATTTTCATTAAATCATTCTTTGACAACATGACTGAGTACATTAGAGATGTTGCAACAACATGTCTTGAAGTGTCACCTGCCACCTTGTCCAAGCAAATTGTCCCCTCAGAACTGATTAGCAAACAGTACGCATAACAGCAAGTGGTAAAACAAAAACCATTATATGATCCCAAAAATGAAAACTGTCTTGTGTTTGCTTCACTTATGCCTTCGATACCCTAGAACCAAAACCCTTCTTACAGTAGATTTAAACAAGACGTCAAGATTGGTTTGACCACAAACCTCTCAAAACCTGAACTGCTTGAAGTTTGTCTGAATACACTCTCATGAAAGCAATATATTGTTCTGGTAGACTTGCCACAATTTAAATGCTCACATATTTGACTCTGTTGCAGATAGCTGTAGCTTTGTTCATTATAAATGTCATTTCTCATTTATAGATTCTTAAAACCTTGATAGGGACGCAACAACTCATTTGTTGATGACACTGAACTACCAATAGATTTGAATCAGATATTTATAAAATGGAGGGAGATCAGTTTAGACCTCACTTTTTCCAGAGTGCAATCCATATAAAGACTGGAATCACACAACTGCAACTGGGAGGAAGCCATTGATAGATTGATGCAATCTAAAGATGGGAATGAACATGACGTAATCTATTTGTTGCAACACACTATCTTTAGATGGACAGAATCATAAAAAGATGGAAATGAAGTGTCTGTGCAAGGTAAGCCATCTGTAGAAGGTCACAAATCAACTTGTGGGAATGACCACTTGAAAAGTTTGTCATAAATAAATCGTAAATGTAAAGAGAACGAACAGTTTATGTGGAAAAGATGGTTATACAAATTGTTAACATCTTAAAGTGGGACTAACAAGGACAATGTTTGTAGAGAGAATAATATAATGTACTGAAATTGAGCAACACCTTTAAGCGTAGCAAGCAATCAAGATCTCATGAAAGCAAACACCCTCCTGCACCACAAGCTTCACAATCTACAACAATGCCCTCTTTTACTTGAAAACCCCTCCCAGCATATCGAAATACATCTGGGCGGTAACGCATTACATTCCACAATGTACTGAGTTCACAATTTCTGGCCGCAAAGGATAATACCTGAGGCATAGCTCCGTAGCCAATGCCGATTGTCAAATTATCTCTTAAACTTCCTGCTTCATTGTCCGTCGTACTATCAATCTGTGGTGATGGAAGTAATCCGATCAATGCGCCAGAATGAATATCCCTTTGTAGATGATATGGTAACGTGGAGTCAAAGTATTTTGTGCGTGGTTGTTGTAAGTCGAAAAGGTCGTGAAGCTCCATTAAAGGATGATAAAATGCATTAAAGTGGAGCACCCGATCAAGTTGGGATCTTACACCTTTTGTGTTAGTTGAAATACTTCCTTTTGACTTGGGTAAAGTTGTTTCTGTTGAGTTTGGTAAAGTTACGGTTCGTAGACGGTGATTTTTCACCTTTTGTTTTTGGGGAAGTCCAGAATATGGCTCACTGGTGTAACGAGAGGCTGAAGTTCCATAGATTGCCAACAACAATTTCCAAAGATCTTCGTCTCTTGCACCTCCGAAGAATGAATCATTGCATTTACTGCCTCGGTTAGACGTTGCGTCCTTAGCGTAACAATGAATCTCTAGTGTCTCCACACAACTGTGGCCACTAAGTAAAACATATGTAATGCTTTGCAACAACTCAGACGTCTGCTTCCCACTCATAAAATTTACGTTGCCAATCAAGTGAAGCCTTTTCACAGATGAGTTCAAATTGAGTCCGCGCGTTAGTAGCTCGACGACTCCATTGTTCGATATCTCATTAAAGGAAAGATCCAAACTTCTCAACGAAGTATTATATCGCAACGCTTCCCCAAGAGCTCTTGCTCCGTCATCACCGATTTGATTACTAGATAAACCCAATAACTGAAGTGATGTCCTGGATTCATAGTGCTGATTGTTCACGTCGACGCATCGATAGAGTGCCTTTGCCAAAGCCGCGGCACCCGTTTTTCCTATGTTATTGCCTGATAAATTCAGCGATAGAAGACGTGTATTGCATTGTAATGCACTCGCCAGGCGAATGGCGCCTAGATCACCAAGGGGTGTAAAGTTCTCACGTTCATTGGGAGTAGTGTCGCCGCCATCAGCATGGACTACGTCACGATTGTTGCAGCTCGTATCGCAATTGCCTGTGTTACCCTCCCGAGGAGCAAAGGTCAGTCCAAGCTGCAAATATTCATCGTTGTTCTGTATTCGTGGTAACCATGGGTCTGCTCTGGAACTCGATTGAGAGTTTACGGAAAGGAAGTGGGCGTCAATCGTAATTGTCTGCATTCTGTTGCTGCGATTCGCCGAGAACTTAGGGGAGAATGTAGATACTACTGGTAGATGATACACCGATAGCAGACCGATAGCCGAAACTGTAGCATATAATACTCATACAATACCATATTTGACAAATAATTCACAAGAGTAGCCGATGCAAGATTTTTTGTAGGTAACTAGACAGAATACTATTCATAGAAGGAGGAGAACTTATAGGTTTAAAAATAAGAAGGTGGCTAGTCTAAAGCTTGCCGTAAAACCCGGGGCGCACGTTACACAGGGGTATAGGGTACATTGGGCTAGTTTCCTTGAAATTTTGTTTTTCTGTGCTTAGGACATGCTAAACACACTGGAACCATCATGGATGGTTTCTTGGTGTCAATAGCAACACACCTATATTTACAGGACCACATAATTCTGGTTGATTGTCCAAAAATATTCATATTCGCCTCAAAATTCACATCACAATAAGTACACAAGAGCTAGGAATGACTGGAACGATTATATAGCACATTGGCAGTGTTCCCGACCTCCAGTAGGTTAGAAAACTAGCGGGAACACGGTACCATAGCAAATGAAAAAGATAGGTTAAAATTTCATGATACCGTTTTTTTGTTACCATCTCAATTTTGCTAGCTTTGCACAGGGTATATGATACATCAAAATGTATCTTTTGACACGATGATGACTTATACCTTGGGTTTTACATAGTAGTTGTTAGTGGGTGCATGCACCTTGCCTGCAACTTCCTGGAAAACCTGTTTTTTGGCCATAAAATGTATCCAAGTAACACCAAGTGGTCTTTTTTCTCGAACGGAGAAAAATACTCCGCCCGACACGCAGAGAAGACTCTGAGAATCCACGACTACCTGGCTTCGGTGAAACCGAGTGACACCAAGTGAAACCGAGTGACACCAAGTGAAACCGAGTGACACCAAGTGAAACCAAGTGAAACCGAGTGATGCCAAAGTGAAACCGAGTGACACCGAGTGACACCAAGTGAAACCGAGTGACACCAAGTGAAACCGAGTGAGGTAACACCGAGTCCAAGTGACACCAAGTGAAACCAAGTGAACCCAAGTGAAACCGAGTGACACCAAGTGAACCAAAGTGACACCAATGTCAAAGGGATTCAAAGTTGACTTTACGGGGCAATGAAATGACGTCAAAGTTGACTTTGAAGGACAAGATGGTTTGAGTCAGACCAGTAAAAGACTTGAAATAAGAACAGTGTAATGGTTATCTAAATAAGTCAAATTTAGACGAAACGTGTGACACAAAGTGAAACCAAGTGACACCAAGTGAAACCGAGTGACAACAAGTGAAACCGAGTGACACCGAGTGACGTGACACTGAGTCCAAGTGACACCAAGTGACACCAAGTGAAACCGAGTGACACCAAGTGAAACCGAGTGACACCAAGTGAAACAAAGTCACTCGGTTATGCGAACAAGTAAGGCCAAGTCAGAGAAACGGACTAATTTTGAAATTTTCCTTATCCTGAAGTACCCGAGCGTGACACTGGGTCACACCGAGTCTGTGGTTTTCCAGGAAGTTGCTGCTTTGCATGCACCTCGCATGCGAATGCGCCCATTTTGGAATACGATATAATTTTAAAGGTAAACAAACATCAAAATATCATGACTACCTATGTATGTCAAGCAAAAAAATTAATTATTTGCAGGCAATTTTGCTTCTATTCACTGTATAAGTCCATGTTTTAGTGAAAGTGAAAAAATGTCTCACTGGCGAAGAAGGAGAAGGAGAAGAAGAAGAAGAAGAAGAAGAAGAAGAAGAAGAAGAAGAAGAAGAAGGAGAAGAAGAAGAAGAAGAAGAAGAAGAAGAAGAAGAAGAAGAAGAAGAAGAAGAAGAAGAAGAAGAAGAAGAAGAAGAAGAAGAAGAAGAAGAAGAAGAAGAAGAAGAAGAAGAAGGAGAAGGAGAAGAAGAAGAAGAAGAAGAAGAAGAAGAAGAAGAAGAAGAAGAAGAAGAAGAAGAAGATGGAGGAGAAGAAGAAGAAGGAGGAGGAGGAGGAGGAGGAGGAAAACAAGAACAAGAAATAGAAAGGGGGTTCAATTTCCAAGGGGTTCAGTTTCTAATAGATTTTGAAAAATCTTGATAATGGGCATCAACTTCTTCTCTTTCATCAATGTTGTATGGTAAAGTACAATACTACCCCTATCGCCATCGCTTAAATAATGTCCACAAGCATATAATTACAAGAGATACATAGTGCTCCTATTGTATGTATCCATCTTATATTATATCTGCTTCTAGCTAGCAACAGCTAAAATGGTTTGGAAGATAACCAGTAAGATAACCAGAAAGATAACAAGGAAGGTAATAGACAACAAGTACAAGCATGATGATAAATGAGAACTAGTGTGTGGGACATTACTCAAGCTCTGCTGCTGTCCCACACTGCTCAATTGATGCGGGAATGTCCTGAAATAAAATAATGCAATGTATTGTCCAGTTAAATCTCTCTAGAATGTCCATGCTTTTTTATGTATGTTAGGGACCAATGGAAAATTGTTAGTATTTTTTTCTCACATCATCATCAGTGGACTTGTGAAATGAGCTAACACAAACAAATGACATCCATCTTTTTCATATTTGTTAGTAGCCAACTGCAACTATATAAGTTATATTATCTCGTCCTACTGGAGGATTCATAATCAAATTTCAAACTTTGCAAATTTTGATTCTTTTGTGTCCATGTTTTCACCTGACATTTGTTAGTGTCTGTTTGTTGATGATATGTGCGAACCAAATTACATGACAATGTGCTTGTCTCCCCATGAACTTCCTTTCATAGGAACTTGATGAATGATGCATTACCCATCCGTGTTAACTGAAACATCTCCTGCATTGACAGTAGGTTGTTTGTTGCTTACATTTGATATAATGTTGTGAGATCCATCCCTATGTCCATCCCTATGAATATGCAAGACTCAATTGGCAGAGGCAGGATTGCCCATGTCTATTGGATTTCAATTGTTGTAACACCACAATGTACAGTAACACACATATTAAGGTACTTGGCATTGGATGATGAAAAGAGAGTAGGTATGGTGTGTTTCATGGGCAAAAATTGTGGGCTTGACATTGGCCACAAATCTTGAGCTTCCAGGTGGAACTCCATAAGTCTCCTTCACATTGTTTGATACAGAGGAAGGACTCAAAAGTCTTAACCTATGAGTTTCTCAGAAATCATATCCAAATAGGATTTTCCTTCCTATAACTCCACCATACACATTGTAGGTGTTTTCTTAGGTTGAATACCCAATGGAGGATTTCCTTCTCAGGAACCTTCACATGGGACAGTTCCTTCGGGCAGTTGAATATGGGCCAGTCATGGAACTGCTACAAATCACTACCAATCTCTCCCATGATCAATGTGTTTTGTTTGTGCATGAGATAACTAGTATCTCATGCATCACTTATACAGCAGTGATAAGCTCATAAAAACAAAGTCAGCAAAGTCTACATCAAGAATTTTTAAATACTTTCTGGCTTGGGTCAGGGCTATAACTCAGTCTTAAAGAAAATTAATCTACAGTAGGAACTCGGTATTCCATACGACTTGCATGCAACCATCAAATTTGTTAAGTTGCTAACAAATTACATGAAATTTGTTAGCTTTTTAAAAAATGTTAGGTCACTTTGCTGGTTTGATGAGATCAGACAAAAGAGACAAAATGACAAAAAAATTGAAGTCAGCTGCTAACAATTAGCGAAAACATGGATACTCTATTCAAAAAAACCTAGGAATACAACTGAAGGGGTATCACTTTTATATTTTCACCGCGATTTTTACTGTTGTAAAAATCTAAAAAAATTAATTGAATACACACTAGAAAATCACAAAATGGCTTAAAATTCACACAAGGGCATACTACCACTAAATCTCATGACCACAATAAGTATCATGCCCACACATCTCAACTCAGTCCTCAAAACACTACTTTCCCACCTCACTGCTACGGTTTGATTTGGTGATGACTTGCTTTAGTTTGTTGATCACTTTTGTTGATTATTGCATGATCATTTGCTGCAATTGGCAGTCAATTCGTGGAATCACTGCTCAGCCCACAGGCTGAAATTTGACCCAACACCTGGTATAATTTTGATGTAAGATCTTATTGGCTTCTTCCTTTTTAACTTTGTCTTTTTGATACTCAATTATTTGATATCAAGTAAATGCAACAAATTGCTCAAAAATAAGTCACCAGCGTTACAAACTTACAACAGAAATTGGTTGACTCCTTCCACAGCTTGAATTTGGATGGCTGATTGCTTGAGTTGTTAGAAAACACTGTTCCTAAGCCACTTTCCAAAGTAGAAAGCAAGAGATGTATCTTGTCTCTTGATCACAAACACACACAAGACCTCTAAAATCCTCTTTCTGTGAAATTCATGCTATAGATTGCTTTCAATCTCATTCCTGGACTACATGTCTACCCAACGGCTTTGTAAAAGCCTTTATAATCTTTTCTGTAGGCTCCTAGAACTTCCCTGCAGTCATTGTCAAATTAATGGTAAAAAATGCATCTAATTGAAATTAACTGGGCCTTATGTCCAGCTAATGATTATGTACATGTCTTGATGGCAAGCGAGTGCAAGTGATCAACTTTGATTGGAGTTTGATTACCATTGATTTCACCTAATAACAATTGATAAAGCTTCATCACACATGAGCATTGGGTTTTAGTAGCTGTATGTTGGTAAGCTACCATATGTAGACCTGCCTACCATATCATAATTTTTCTGTGTATAATATGGTGTATGGTACAGCTTACATCTACACTATTTGTGGTTGATAAGATATGATGTTATCCTATATATGCAAATACTGAAAGAGAAAATTTGCAAGATAGTTCCATGTGAAAGGATGATGAATGTTTTTATTTTGGCCGATGCATGCCTTCACACTTTTGGGGCTCCAAATGCACTGCCTGATTGAGGATAAACAAAAGAGTGAACAACAGGGAATGCAAGTGCTTGTATTGGCATCAAATAATTCTTTGGTGGACATTTATGTGGGCTTGATGAATAAGTAAGGAATTCGTTTTTGGAATTGAATTGTACTATTATCAATTGAAGATGGTAGAAGTGTATTTAGGGATAACATGAAATAGTTTGGAAGTGAGGTGATCACGTTTTTGAATTTCTATGTTTATACTGTAATTACTTCACCCTCTTCTTCTACAAATGCACAAATAATCCACATTTGTGCACATAATCTGGATAATGTGCAACTTATCCTGTATCATACAAATTATCCAGCAATGCTCCAAAAATCCTCTAGGTCTGCAGAAACCACACAGATTCTTGCAGAGGAATATAGTACAAGAACTAAAAGTCCGCTATCACCCAACTGATGTGCAATTATACAAGTAACCTTTCAATTTGCAAAAAGTCCACCAATGAATAATCCACTAATTCTCAAATAATCTAGTAATTCCGGAAATAGGCTCTGTGTTATAGAAATTCTGACTTCCAAATACATTATTCTATTTTTGCTGTTGCTAGCATTTTTCCTCTGTCTTCTAATGAATGAGGTTGTAGTTATACATTGGCTTAAATGGTAGTACATTTTGAATGTTAGTGGTGCTTGCTAATGTTCTGAATCAGCTCAATTATTTTTTCATTACATACGTATGACCGCATCATAGGATCCAAAGCAACTCGACCCACAGCATTGTCTCAAAGGGTCAATATTGACAATAACCATTTCTAAAACAATTGAGCCTAACACAGAGAAATCAGTATTAAATACATATGGGGGCTACAGGAAACTTTTCCATTATTCAAGTTCTTTCAATTCTTCCTGTAACTATTTAGGTTCAACAAACTACATGTCTAATGACTATGAAAAAATATTTGATGGATATTTTAAAACTTGTTATGTGTCTTGTCCCTTTGACTCTATCAATTGTAAAAATTATTCATTGGACCGAACAATCTGTATTTTTCATCACAATAAAAGTAAGCATGCAAGCATTAGTATACTATAGCTCATCAGCTGCTGAACTTCACACAAGAAGTCACACAAAGTTAAGTTACTTCCCTTCAGCAGTAGGAATAGGGGGTGTAATGGTAAGCGCAGGTAAGCGCTACTAGAAGAAAAATAGAATTGTATGTGTATGGCACATTTTTTGGTTTACTCCAACTTTGTAAGCAGCCATTGTTGACAGATATCACTCTGACTCCTGTCCCTCCAGCACAAAAAAATCATCTCCTCCCAAAATTTGAACATATAATTCTCAAATTTTGGTCCATGCACCCCTTTTTTGCATTTTTTGCAATACAGTGGCATCAGGGCCTCATTAAGAACTACAATTGCATTGCCTGTTTTTGATGCACCCCATTGCACTACAAAGTGAAAACCACACAACACAAAAACTGCAACAACCATGATGTTGAGAACCAAGATCATGAACCCAGTTCAAAAGAAACATCAAAATGAACTCACCTTCTTTTTTCAAGCAAATCTTTCATTCTGCAGCCATAAACATGCAACAATCCGTGGAAAAGAGGAGGTCACAATGGCAAATGTATGTTCTTTTGCTTGTGGTTGTTGGTTTTATTTTGAAGAAGAAGGCATGGACAATTACTTTTGTCGTGTCATTTTTTCATAATGGCTTATCTCTCAACATTGCCACTCAACAAGCAACCAACTGACTAATGACAACTGATTGACAATAATATAACTCACAGGGCTTATCAATCTCACAAACCTCATCTCTTGTCTCATATTCTGCTCCATATTAGGTACTGTTATCAGCAACCTGGCTCTTTTTCCTCCTATCTTCTTCCCTCTTCTGCCTTTGTCATCCTTACCATCATCTCATTTTATGGGGATTATAACTCCCCCTTCTGAAACAAAGCCCTCTTCTTCACACAATTCTTTTCCAACTTCCTCTTTTCTTCCCCATCTTCTTCTTTCTTCCACCTTTGTCATCCTTACCATCATCCCATTTTATAAGAAATATCTCCACATTCTGAAACAAAGCCTTCTTTTCCACACAATTCCCTTCCAACTTCTAAAAATAAGCAATAGACATTATGAACTCAGAAAATTTTGTAATCAACACTCCGCCTGGTGCCAGTGAAATTCAGTTTTATACCAATGCAACAGCAAATTGAAAATGTGCCTCAAATGAGGGCCGTGACGTGGTCCACTCAGTCAAACACTACTCAACATCACCCATTTCAAATTCAACTGGAATCAGTGATGAAATTAGCACAATTTCTTGGGTACAAATGTTATCAAAAATCACAAGCTAATACTTTGTCAGCCTTTCAATTTTCTTCGTCTTGTTGTTGGAGTCTGAAATCCCTTAATCCTAACAAAAGAGACATACCACTGGTTCTTCAGTTTGCACACAGAGCTTGGTATTGCAGAAAAGTTAAGATTTTACAAGCAATCATTATTGTTGCATTGCAACATTTGCTGACAATGGTTTAGGATATCATCAATGAGCATGTGTCCTGACATAAATTGAACTAACTTCAACACTAAAAAGTAGGATGCCGCATCCTGACAGAAACTTCACCACACCAAGGCTTGGAACCTAGAAGACACCGAAAAATGATATTATTAGGTAGAAATGTTTTTGTGTTGAGATCTTGGAACCATTTTTAAATGAAATTGAAAACTGACCCACAGCATGGCCTCTGACCAAAATTATGTTAGATCTAAATCCTACATTGTTGTGAGTACTAACAACAATGTTGCAAAAAGTTGAGAGGTATCTACAAATATGAAATTATTCATCATATACCTGCAACCAGTTGTCAACGTACTTCAACCAAGATTGAGTTACTTGCAACCAGTTGCCAGATAACTGCAGTCAGCGCGAAGGTCGTTGTAAAATTTACCATATCCTTTTAAATGATAATATTTCTTTGGTAAAATCAGTTTCTCCACAATTGCAAGTGGGAGCAAATACCCATTTGAACATAGGGTGTACTTGCTTTTTCTTGCTCGTAAAGGATTATGACAGGTGTAGGTTGATTACTCTTGCATAAAAATCACACCCATGTCTTGGGTCCCATGCATGACAGGGCTGGAAGCAGAAGCATCAGCAAGCACGCAGGATAAGTTGTTAGTAAAGATGACGCACAATGCTCCCCTGAAAAGAGATGTGTCTGTTGAATTGTTGAGCTCTGTTTGCTGAATGCTTTTGGAGAGCAACCCTGTCTTTAAAATTTAGCCTACCATTTAGCTCCACAGCACTCACTCAAAGCATATGCGACTTAGTATCTCTCAAAAGAATGAAGGCACCATCTGAAGGAACAGACAGAATGATATGACAAATATTACAATACATCATGTAATCAAGTGATATTGTGTTTGCTTGTACTGTAGCTGGAGAGGATGGACACGAACACAGTCAATTGAACCACATGACTTATGATATTCAATAGATTAGTTCAAAGACTCAATGTAGCAGTGATATAACAGCAACAAGAGACACCAAAGAAATGGAGATAGGAACATATGATATTGCATTTGCACCAGCGTAAAGGTCGCTTTGCGTTCCTTCTTTGCTCCAGGCAGTTGGGTCACTGGTAGTGCCATCAAGACATACCTGTGCAGAGTCATCAGCGTTCATGCAATTGTCATCATCCACCGTTACCATTGCTGTCAAACCCTTGGCTACTATCTTTGCATCCAGCGCAAGGTCTAGAGCTTCTTTTTTGATGCAGTTAACGAAATGTTCTTCGTTACAGCTGGGATCCGCAAGCGTCACAAGATACTTAAGAATGTTGTCTCCAAGAAAGTCTGCAGCTTCAGACAAACGAACGAGCTGCGATACCCGTGCATGAGCATAGCTCTGGTAGCAAAGTGAATATTTGACTTTTTCAGGCAAGCCGGTCGCAGCAGTAACCCAGTTTTGCACGCTTTCCAGTGTCGAGGCAGCAATTTCCGCATTCAAAAGATTGTCCTTCACAGTTCCTTGAACTAGTCCACGCACCACAACTTCATATCCACCTGCCAGTAGGGGGAAATATGTGTTAGTCACCCCAACTATCTGAGCTTTATCAGCAAGAAAATTAATGCGTGTATCAGAGAGAAGTATGGATCCCATTTCGCTTTCCAAGAATCGAGTTATCTGGGGTTCAAATTTACCGCCGAAATCTCCGGACGTAATAATTGCAGAAATGCCTCCGTTCAAGAGAGAGATAGCATCTAACATTGCAACATCTGAGCTGCCTTGGAATCCGATCGTGAATATCTTGACTGAACCGTCTTTGTTCAAATCATGGACATTCTTGACGATCTTGGAGCGATCAGTTACCCCTGCTGATGCCAATTCATTGGAGACCAAAACAAGAATCGACACAGTATCATTCTTGCTCTCTTTGATATCGTCCTTGGCCCTCAGCAAGGCTTCCAAAACAGCCTCGTGCAAGTTTGTGCCCCAATTATACCAGTCACTTTCTGTGGACTTCAGCGCATCAAGAAAATTCTTTGCGTCCTCCTTCCCATCCGTCGTTCCATTCCTGGGGCCCCACAAATCTACCGTGCCCTTGTTGCCAAAAGTTTGAACAGAGAAAGAATCATTATCATCAATGGTGTTGATGAACTTTTTCAAAGCAATTTTGGTTTCATTTAGCTTCTTGTCATATCGCATAGAGTCAGAAACATCAACTACAAAAATAAAATTTCGTGGCATTGGCTTCAAAGATGGTGGTAGAAAGTAGTGCTCAAAACATGACCCGTCGAAGTAAAGTAGCCCATTCTCTGGAAGTTGCCCCGGAGCAAATGTTCCTTGAACAACACGTGGCAAATCATGCTGTCGAGCGTCTGGCAATTCGAGATGGAATTTTTTTGTTCCATTCGTGGCATTCGCCTTGATGCCTGGTAGATCAAGCTCAAGCTGAAAATCTACTGGATTCCCCTGAACATCCTCCACAGAAAGATCGAAGAATAAGCTATCAACCTCTTCATTCGGAATCATTGGAACCTCAAATGCAATCAACCCACGTCTTTGTTGAAGAAGTTGCTCGACAATCATTTCCACCTTAGTTGCCCCAAATGGAGGTATAGACACTTGTACAGTATAAGTGAATTCGTCTTGCGCTTCCACATATGCACTCGACAATCCTTGAGATGTCTGTGCGACAAAACTATCCCTTGCTTCCTGAATTTCCTTCACTTTTCCATTCGTCATGCACCCATCATCCGCAACGGTCTTCAACGAAGTGACACGTGTGTTTAATGGGAGTTGAAGCGTGACCATGTGGACAGAAGAACAGTTCATCCCATTGAGCACTTCCATTGTCAAGTTTGTGGTGGCGAGACGAGATCGGACTTTGGAGTTCACTGCATAGTTAGTGATGATCGAGACACCCGTGGTGAAATCGATTGTTATTGGAGGTTCATCGGGAATAGGACAACAAGTTCTTCTTGATAAAAATACCGACAAAACGGAGACGATTGCAATGGCAATGATTGTTCCAATGACGATCAAGTTGCGGTGTTTGCACCGTTCAGTTCGCTGCTCTGTGAGAGAACATAATGGTGCTGCTTCGAATGGTGCTGCTTCGAATGGTGCTGCTTTAGGCTTCACTGGTATTGATTCATCCGCGTCGATATCAGTTTCAGGTGTAATTGCAACATCTACTGCAAGCGTCATGATGCGATTTCGATTTTTTGTTTCGATTCCGTTTTTCGTTTTGAGTGATAATACTTGTATTTACGCAAGTGTCGATCTCAGCTGTTGATCGCAGCGATTCTGTTTTTGGTCTTGATCAGTAGATGTGTTTCGTTGATGGTGTCGCGAGTGAATTTTTAAGGACTTTTCTGAATCGTGACAAAGGTGTCCACAAAGCTTGCTTCGGCATCACTGTGTTCTCTCGACTGTTCCAATGAGGAGCCAATAGAGCCAATGAGGACTCTCGTTCTGTGCCTTTTAGTCAATCGCACTGTGGCATCTCAGCGGGGACAAAAACGGACAAAAAAGAACACCAACCCAAACAAAATCTTACCTTGAATAAAGAAAGGATTGAAATTTTATTTATGTAAAGATATTAAAAAGTCCGTTACATTAGACTAGCTTAAATAAGGATTCCTAGAAAGATCTTTTTATTCATTCAGAGAAAGAAAGGTAACTGCCATTGGCATTTCAGAGAAAGGGACCGACAGCTCTTCATAAAAGTACGGAACCATACATTATTGTACGGAATTGTAAGCACAAGCAAGCTCAAGCCCTTGCGTTAATCCGAAACCCCCTTGCAAGTAAATGATACCGACTCGTCACTCTACCCGTCTGTTATCACTATCGAACATACAGCGAGTATCCATGTCGTCGTCTCTCCCGCCTCTTTCATTCAAGGCATCTACCCCATCCTCCGTCCGAGCGGAAGCACAAGCTATCATTGAAAAGTTTAAAGCGTCGATCAACGACATAAAAGATGGCAAATGTGGAGATCCGTTCGCGACGCTCAGCCTTGCCCTCGGCGACGCATCTGCCGAATCTGCGAGGGTCACCTTGCCCTCGATGGTGCACGAGGACGCGGAAGTTCGAGCGGAAAGCAACCGAATGAAGGATGCATTGGCGAACATGTTTAGTGCTGCATTTACGGATAGTGGTTTGCTAAGGGCTCTCTCTGACAAGAAACAGTATACCAGTAAACAGATATCTGAGGAGGATGAAAAATTCCGTCGCGACGTTACATTTCTCTTGGAAGCTCGCAATGGAGGAAATGCACCCCAAGATATAAGACATGAATTGCAAAACACACGCCAACAGATAGAAGCGCTATGTACGGCATTCTGCTCTTGTATCAACGAAAATGAGGACCATCTTTTATTTTCAGATGATGAATTGAGGGGGGTTGGCGATATAGATAGGTTTCCTCTCGATTATTATACAAAGAAACGCAAAGTGTCGTTAAAGGCACCTAGCACTTTACCTGTACTCAAGTTCGCTCGAAATGCCGAGACACGGAGGACTGTGTTGGAAGCTCTATCGAAAAAGTGTCAAGAGGAAAACACACCACGTTTCGAGCAAGTATTGAAGCTGAGGCATGAGGCTGCGAATATTTTGGCAACCTATCCCCATCACGCGGCGTATCAACTAGCGCCAAAGATGGCTTCTGACGTAAAATGTGCCACTGAATTCCTCAATGAATGCGTGAGTTTATACAAACCAAAACTCGAGCGGGAAATGAAACTTCTGACGGACCTGAAAAAGGAACTCCATCCTGAAGAAGGGGGCCTGCAGGCGTGGGATATGGAATATTATATCCGAGAGTTCAAAGCAAGATGTGCCGGCGTTGATGAGGCGTCACTTCGACAATATTTTCCGCTAGAGCATGTCAAAGGCTCTATTTTATCAATCTACGAAGAGTTGTTGGAGCTCAAATTTGTGCGCGAAATAGATGCGGATATCTGGCACAGTGATGTAGAGTGTTACTCAGTGTCCGACGCTTCGACCGGTGAACGGCATGGTTATTTTTATTTGGATCTTTTTCCTCGTGATGGCAAGTACAGTCATCAGTGCGTGTACCCTCTACGTCCGAGCTACGTGAAAGACGACGGGACAAGAGTTCCTCCCGCTTGTGTGAATCTCTGCAATCTTACTCCTCCTCGAGAGGGCTCGCCATCGTTGCTTCTGTTTCGCGAGGTTGAGACCTTTTTCCACGAGTTTGGGCACGTCATGCATTGTGTTCTGACAAAGTCTAAACACACCCTGCACTCATGGGCTTGGTCAGCTGTTCCGTGGCCAGGAGGAGTTGAGCAAGATTTTCTCGAAGTCCCTTCGATGATGCTCGAAAACTTCGTTTGGCAACCAGAAATATTACAGAGGCTATCTTCACACATAGATGACGGATCCAGTCTTCCAGATCAAACGATTAGAGCTCTCAATAACTCAAGAATGCTAATGACTGGCTTTACAAAAATGAAGTATCTCGCAATGGCTTTGTATGACCTGCGCGTTCACACGTCTGCTGGCCCAGATGCGACATCCGACAAGCAGAACCCATATGTTGTCGACGAAGTGAGCCATAATGCTTCGTCATTGTTCAATGCTATGATGAAGAAGTACACGGGAATGGAGCAAGTGAAAGGGTCTTTTGCAGGCGCATCTTGGCTTCATCTTATGCAGGGGTAGGTTCATGTGCCCTTCTTTCGCTATCAAACAAATTGCAAACTCACTTGCTAAATGTGCGATTCAGCTATGACGCAGGATACTACGGCTATATCTACTCTGAGTGTTACGCTGCCGACTTGTTCAGTGAATTCGAAGCTCTCGCAAGAGACAACAAACCCATCATCGATTCTGAACTAGGACGAAAATATAGGCAAACAATTCTTGAGAGGGGTGCAACAAAATGTGGCGTAGAAATGCTCATAGACTTTCTTGGCAGGGAACCGTCCAATGAAGCTTTCTCATATCGAGTGAAGACATCTTAAGAGGATGAAAAGACAATGCAACAATCGATCAAATAATCTAACATCGACGCTGGGCTAGGACGACAGCGCAGGGATACAATGTGCGCGAGGAGTGACTGATAGGCCCATAGACATTGTTCCCAAGAACGTGTCTCTTTTCGAACCTCGAGAGTCACGCAAAACATCAGAACAATTGATAAAACAAGCAATTATTATCAAGTTTGATTCTATTTAACGTCTATTTGGAAGTATTGTTTGTGAAAATTGATTCGTGTTAAGTCGTTCAAGCTTTCATGCCAACACATATTTTTGTTGTCACATGAATAAACAGACATCCAATTTTCAGTTGAGCTCGCTGTCCAATAGGCGATAATCATACATTGTAAGAACCACACATCGATAGAGCCCTTTTTGTCGTTAGGCCAGCACAATTAAAAACCTCGAGCATAACTATTCCTGCGTACTCATGCGCTCAAGGTTGGGAAAGTCTTCCTCATTCTTTTTCATATTTATGCCTTACGAATCAAATGGAGGCCACACCTATGGATCAGACCATGATGACAATGGACACCAATGATATGTCGGATTCGCATCCAACATCAATAGAACTTCTCGAAGGTGAGGTCACGGCGCCATCTGATATTGACGAGAGTCTAGGACGAGAGTCGCGTGCATGGAACTGGACTATCTCGAACAGACGAGATGATATCAAGTGGGGCTCATGAAGTCCGGCGGGCACATCGAAGTGGATGTCGAAATGAGGTCGAAATGTAGTTAACTCGTGGATTACAAGCGTGAGCTAGGGCTTAAGCGGTGTGAGGGAATGGAACCCCACACGGGAGGATTGGGTTGTCAAACAAAATCATCGCTTCGGAGCGTACATATTGGAAGGCAAAATTGAGTTAGACTAGCTTTGTATAACCACGAATCAGCCTGGATTTCCGACCTTTTCGCTTATCAAAGCTAACATGGGCACTGCAATATCCTGCCTAAGCACATATTCAAAGGATTTGGGCCGGTGCTGTATGATGAACAAAATGCTTGGCAGGCTCAAATTTATTATTATCAGAAAGAAATGAATTCAAAAGAGAACGTGCTTATGTGGCACATCATAAACATTTGTGCCACTTAAGCGAATTGGTACTTCCTTTATCTTAAAAGAAAGGAAGACTAATAGTATTAATTTCACACCATTCAGAGTCCTTGTTTTGAAACATCCACTAACGACCATCGTGTCTTGATGGCTGCAATCAGATCGCTACCAGTCTCGTATTCCTCGTAAAATCTCTCGCTGACGCGTTAATAGACAATAACAATGAGCCCATGCAACGAGAACAGCGAGTGAGTGCGATTACTGTGAGAGCATTATCTTAGACTGAATTGTAATGTGAGGTTCCGATAGATCGTGGCAAAGGCGAGAATCAGCATCCCCCGCTCCTTCATTCTCACTCATCCGTGTCTTCTTTCCTATGCTTTTTCATTGACTTATTCAAAAGCTGCATTGGGGCCTTTACCCGTGTATCCGATGCAAACGGTAACGAAGAAGTTCGTTCTTGTAATTGCGATCGTATTGATTCTAGGTTTCGTTCCGTCAGCGGTTTCGTGGTTTGTCTCTTACTGCTTGTAGATAATCTCAATGAGACATTTTGCCGTTCCGACGAATGTGCCCCTATTCCAAATTCAAAAGTAACCTTCCTTCGTGGGATGGCCTTTGTTGAGCCCCCACCCGAAAAAGCCAGTGTTGCAACTTTTGACTGACTTGTACTACTCCGCTTCTTTTTGCGCCGAGACGTCGTAGGGTTCGTGTGTAACTCATCATCACTCGGATGTGTCTTGTGCCTTTTCTTTTTACGACCGTTAGAATCAGAGCCCTTTGACACTTCTCCCGTGAAAGTTAATCCTGTGGTACTATCATCCGCCTCTCCATCAAAGAACAAATCTCCGCCACCCCAAGACTCCTCCTCTTCATCTCGACTCTCCTCCCAATTCTCTTCCATACCATCATCGCCCCAATTTCCATATCCATACCTCCGTGCCAAATCCAACACACCACGTCGATTGGCACATTCTTCGATAGGAGGAGCATCCATGGGATATGCCCCCAATATTCTGCCATTGCTTCCCACTCGAGTCATGACCGATTGAAACATTTTTGAGGCCCCCACACTGCCGTAATTGGAGGTCTTGTCATTTTCCGACATTCGTTGTGCATCAATTGTCGGCGGTTTCTCCTTTTTGTGGTTTACCCAGATTGATTTCTCGGCATTGCGACTTTCCCATGCCGCATTTAGAATGGCATTTCGTTCCACAGATTTCCACAGAGATAATGCAGACTTTGACATTGGTGAGGAATCGCCCTTTGATTCTCTCGTCGACAAAGGAGAAGTCGGTTGACTTGTAAAAGCTTGAACCACCCAATCCGTTATTTTGCGTTTTCGTCGTTGTTGCTTCTTCGACTCTCCACCATCTTTCCGCTGCCCTCCCACATCCACAACCACCTGCTCCTCTGATGCAGCAATGTATAATTCTTCTTCCAAATCTTCCACTATTCCATCACCATCGCCATCGTCCATCTCGCCTCCCACCTCTTCCCCCATAAACAACACGGGCATCTTCTTCACATACTCTGCCCCCAATTCATGACGCTTACGAAATCCCACGCTTAAATACCTGTATCGCACCTCCTTCCAATCCAACGTCGTGGCCATGGTAGTTTTGAGCAATTGCTGCAATTTCACTGCGGCACGTTGATCCGCCTCTTTTTGAACCTGCCTCCTCGCACTACTACTGGAGGAAGAAAATTTGCTTTTCAACTTTTGAGTCAACGTCGTCTTCTCGCTCCGTCGTTGCATTTCGAGCATACGTTCACGTTCTTTGATGTGAAGCAGTTCGGGATCGTAGATTCGACATGTTAATAATAGTGATGCTATGAATCGATAGACGAAGGGGAGATAGATGTGTATCCATTGGACGGAGAGGAGGGAGAAGGATGCTAGGATGTGGCCTTTGGGACCGCGTCGGACGAGGAAGCGGTAGTAGGCGTTGGTTGGGATTGTGGTGGATGACATCATGGCTTTTCTTTGGCTGCCGCGGGTAGTGGTTATTGGGCTTTCTCTTGTAGATGTACTTGTTGTTGTTGAAGAAGAAACTCGCACTTTTTTGGTTGCTGTACCAATTTTTGCGCGCTCAACGTGATTTGTGGTAAGAGCCGAAGAATCTGTTGCTTCTATTGAAAGATCTGAAGTTTGTTCATTGACATCCTCATCTGGAACGTCATCCAAGTCCTCATCAGTCACAGGATGACTCGAATCAAAATCATCGTGCGCCTCTGTATCGATGGCTTCACTAAGTAACGTTTCGACATGCAAATCGGCATCCTCCGCATCATCTTCGCCGTCATGACCAAGTCCACTGTCAACACCTGCAATCAAATCTTCCACCATTCGATCAATTTCATCATCATCATACTGCGATGCAGCGATATCTCCTCCCCCACGAGGAGAATTGACGGGATTCGACGCGAACGAATGTAGATGCCTCGAATCGTTTGATTTCAACGACAAATCGCTCGAGCTGCCATCATTCTGCGAACCCGCGGGGCCAGTACCAATGCCATTGGAGGGCCCGGAATTCTCTTGTGAAAGTCCCCCCAACGAAGTCGATCCGGCGTCTCCTTCGCACGGGAACGAATCACGCAGTGTCGTCAGGGACGAACCCTGCCCCGTCGCGCCGGTTCGTCGAGCCAGGGAATTGGAATTGAAGGTGTTGTCTTTCTTGCTACCACGTGGAAGGCCGTGGGAGAGTGGAGTGAGTAGGGTGGATGCCAGTAGTGCCAGGCTTAGGGCGTGTCGTGAGTTAGGCGAGTGTGACGACTTCATGGGTTTGATGTATCATTGATATGGGATGAAGCCTGATGAAGCGTAGCGATGATTATTTTGGGGGTGGACGGCACATCGCTTGAGGTGGTTCCGACAGGTCTTGATTGTGGTTCTGATAGAGGTTCTGATAGAGGTTCTGATAGGTTCTGATGTTGGCTGTCAAAGGTCCCGTGAAGGAGCCGTGAACGGGAGCTTCTTCGGTGCGTGGGATTCCGTGGGATCACCCAAAATCAATCGCTTTTAGTATTGTTATTTTTTCGTACGGGTTAGACATCACTTTGACGCATGACGTGGACTTTGACGCATTATGGAAGTGGCGTATTATTCCTACGTAAAGTTGTACATATTTCGACAAAAAAATCTCTGATGCGAAGTGTCCGATAGTCTGTCCGTGGCTTACTAGAGGTGACAATAAAAAAATTATGCGCACGGATGCGCATAAAGTTTTGTTATCCTAGCATGATCCCCCAATTTTCACGATGTTCGTTATCTGACACGGATTTCTCGTAGAAACCATACTAAGTTCTACAGGAATGACTTTGACGCATTACGCCCATTTTTGGGTTGAACTGCATTGCAATTGCAGCTGCCTTCGTTCCATTCTGAGGACTTGTCGAGCTGGACTTAAGCCCCTGAGATAGTCCCAAAGGGTTGTGCAATGTTGGCCGGGACTCATTGCGTGTATAATGAGGCCGCACCAGCGGCCAAAGATATCTGACATTTAATGCGTCAAAGTGATTTCTAACCTGTACCAGATTCGTACCACACTATACGAATAGGAATACTCTCTTGGGGTGATGGACAGACAAGTGCGGCAGCAGATGACACGCACCGAGAATAAGAGGCTTCCAGCCTCCTCATTCCGTGCCAAGAGCTGCCGCAACCACTGCGAGCAATGCAACGATGGGTTGATTGTGGTGTTTGATAGATAGTTAAGCTTTTTCTTTTCGTCTTCCGAACATCTCAACTTCATGTCGGGAACACGGGACTTTTTAACCGAAGCCTTCGAACCGGTCGGGCGACAGCTGACGGGCGGCACCGGCGGGAACACGCCAGCGATGCCGCAGTCACAGGAGGAAGACCAGCCCACCCACGCACAGGAACCTGATACTCCCGAGCTCGATCCATGGGTGGTCCTTCCCGTGGCGGGCAGCGACGAACAACGCGTAACGGAACCCACTCCGGTGGGTGGCACGGTACCCCCACCACAGAGCCCACCACTCCAGGTGGCAGCATCGAACGAAGGCACCCAAGGGACACTGCGTTACGCAGTGCGACAGGCAAACATGCGGATGCGTGGTAATGACAACTACAGGCAGCGCGAATGGGCCTGGCAATGGGAGGTGGCGGGGTCGACACCACGGGCAAAGGCATTTTGGGAACAAGCGCTAGCGGGCTCTCTCTGCCTCTTTGCATTTATGCAGGCCGGCAGCCCCACAGTGAATATTTTTCATTTGGCGGCAACATATTGCGATCTGTTGTCTGCCGACGACTCCGCCATGCACACGATCGCTTTTGTGGGGGACAGGACACCGGCACGGGGCTGTTTTCCCGCGATTTTAAAACCAGAGAAGCCGTGGGCGTGGCCCACCATCAATGTGGATGAGGATGCGCAGGCCTTTGCGGAATATTATTCCAGCACTGACAACCGAAACAAATGGTGGCAACCGACTGGGCTATGGTTGGCTAAACAGGTGCCCACTGCGCTGTATGTTCCGTTTAGGCTGGCGGAATTCTTGCTGACAACGCCGCGCACACCGTGGGAGTTATTTGCGGAGGCAACATGCCTGGTGTAGTCAGCGGACAATGAATTGGAGGAGGGCGCGGACGAACTGGTGCGAAGTTGGGCCATGGTGGTGGCACAGTCAAGCGATGGCTGTTGGAGTTTGATGGGAATGGAGGTAGACCCCGCATTGTCATTCAACTCTTTTTTCCTCGATTGGACACAGGGACGGCTCAACGCCACACTGGGATCCATGGCTACGACGGCGGCGCCGTCGCCGGCAACTGGGTTACCTATGGAGAGGGCACTGGTGGATAAGTCTGTCGCTTTGGACGGCCGAGACACTGAAGGCAGTTGTGGACGCCATATCGAAAAGTCCGGCTGGCTCCGCTGGGGGGGGTCTTGCGGGCGGTTCTACTCAGGCAAAACACATATACAGCAAGTACGATCTCACTGCCCTTCAGGGGTATTGAGACGCTGGATGACATAGTGGAACTCCGGTTCAACCCGGGGGGCGGTACAGCAATCTTAGTGCGGTGGAACGGGAATGGATGGCACAGCGGGAAGCGGCGGTGCTCGAATCGCGTGGGAACCGCACGTTGGAAGAGGCTTTCAAGGTTTCAGCCACGGACCCAAGGCACCCACCAACAACCTTTTACGAGCTGAGGTTACTCATCGCAACGTTTGCAGCGCTTTTAAACGTACTATTTGGTGGGTCCTGCGACCTCTTTCGCAAGCTGTGGAACGTCTACACCATCATGAAAGATGAAGCGGTGGAGGAGAACTGGGCTGAATTCACCGGGCTCCTCTGTAGGCAGATAGTGTGGGCGGTCATCGATGATCACTGTAATTTCTTTATCAAGCGGCAACACCCGGATAAATTTAAGGGACCGCAGGAGCAAATCCCTTTCCCCAAGCCGCTGTTGGACGCCATATTCTCCAACGTGCAGTGGCAAGAACCCATCCTACGCCTGAGCTTCCCTAAACAATGTTTGACACAGGGAATGGTACAAGAAGCGGGGATGACGAGTCGGAGCGGATGGAGCCAAGTGGAGTATGGTACAGCTCCGAGGGGACTCGCTCCACCGTTTCCCTATCACCAGTGGCAATCCCTACCTGGGGCAATGCTTGGGCTCCCACCTTTAGGGCCAATGCCACCACCTCCTCCGCCTAGGAGTGCGCTTGTGCGGCCGGCGGTAAGTGGTCAGCAACCGAGAGCGGGGGCACCGCCAACATCATCTGCCGACAAATTGGGGCATCTACACCCGGTGTTTTGGAAGCACTTTGCGGCTTACCACCAAGCGTACCCGGGCAGCATGATGTTTGGTAGAGTATTGAAAGCGGCTGGATTGGGGCGATTTGCCGACTCTTAAAAGCTATGTGGATGAGAAGGGAAGAAACATGATATGTTTCAATTATGTGTGTGGGGGATGCACGTTTAGGCCGTGCCGCCTTAAGAAAGGGCACGTGGAGAGGGATGAGATACCGGACGTGTGGGCAGAGCAGCTATGCCGCATGGAAGCGCCGGGTATTCAGTACACTTTGCAGGCGGTTAGTGGAACGACAGATGGTGGCAGCCCGCTAAAGTGGCAAAAGGTGTGACATGAGGCGAGCGGCCCGGGTCCAGCACAGATGGTGAGCACGGCGACGGCGGCGGTGGCAGCATCATTGTGCAGCACGGTGGTGGAGAGCAACATGAACAAACCAACACCACGACTGGACACGGGACCGTCAGTGACATCACAACAAGATGTTTTAGGGCTGGTGCATCAGCCTCTACTGAACAGTGGCGAAGGTAGGAAACACCCTGTGTCTGTTGTTGTTGTCTGAAAGAACATAAAGTAGCATGTGAAGTTTTGTTTGGGAGTAAACACCCCACGACTCTTACAGTTATGTATGTTTATGTCTGGTTGTATGCTGAGTGTGAAGGACGAGTGTGTGTGTGCGATAGTCGAGTTTTTGACAGCTTGTTTTGCCTCCTCTTCTGTGTGTGTTGTGGTGTGGATGCGACAGAGAACGACGCACATACCGTACGTGAGCAAACTCGCACCATCGATTGCAACTTGTGCACGTTGCTGCACGCTGGCAAGGAGCCCTGTGGTGGTGAAAACACCGGTGAGAAAACTCGCCTTTGCCAACCCTACCCCAAAAACAGGAAAGATGATACGCGAGGTGGGAGGGGAGCAGTCACCCACAGTCATCAAGAGGGGAGAGTACTATGGGAGCCTATCTGCTACTTAGCAGCACCTCGACTTAACAAGGGCTCCGCGGTAACAGGGACAACCAAAGACATCCTGCGTAGAGAGAACAAACGCAAACGGATTGCAGCCCAGCAACACCAACCGAGCGGGTCGTTTTGGTGCAAGCATACAGGGGCAACCAAGCTGCCACCACAAACCTTGCGGCCGCCTCCCTTTCATGGGGAAATGTGTCCGTCGAACTTGGCACTGTCTCATCCTGCAGCACCCACCCTCTTGGAGTATGCATCGGCGGGCTGCCCAGTGGACACGGGGCGGGAATGGACACTGGCGGAACTTACTGCGGCAGTAGCTTGAGGCGCCCATCCTTCGGAGATGCACCCGAAGGTGATTGCACAACTACGGAAGGAGACATGGGCAAAGGTGGAGAAAGGCCAGGCATGGGTGGTACGGTGGGATGACCTTAAAGACAACCCACCGCCGGCACTCAAGATTTCGCCTATTGCAATGATACCTCATAAGTCTCAAGGCTATCGCGCAATCTTGGACTTGTCCTTTGCCATTCAAGTACCCGGCATCCCAACGCCCGCCGTCAACGACACGACCGTAAAAACGGCACCGCGCAGGGCCATCGACCAATTGGGGCATTCTTTGAACCGGATCGTGCATGCATTGGCGGAAGCTAAAGACAAAGGCGATCACATATACATGGCAAAGTGGAACATCAAGGACGGGTTTTGGCGGCTCACGTGTGCCGAGGGACAGGAATGGAATTTCTGTTACGTCCTGCCATCGGAAGCGCATGACAGCCCCGTCAAATTAGTGGTCCCCACCTCCCTCCAGATGGGATGGATCAAGTCTCCTCCATACTTTTGTGTGGCGTCGGAAACTGGGCGGGACGTCGCGGAGCAATATATGGATGCACCAGTCGGGTCGTTGGCGGACAACAAGTTCTGCCATTTCGCCCTTGACAGCGATGATGTACGAGCTTTGCCACGGCAAAGCACAAGCAACAATGCATTGCGATACGTTGTGGAGCTCTACGTTGACGATTACATTGGCTTGGCATGCCCAGGTTGTAAGGAACAGCTACGGCACGTGGCCAATGCAATCATGCATGGCATTCATGACGTGTTCCACAGGTGCAAGGACGATGATGAAGACCCGATTTATCATAAGAAGCTATACAAGGGCGACGGCACATGGATGCCAGTTAAAGACATTCTTGGATTTACATTCGATGGAAAGGAGAAAACACTATGGCTAGAAGGGCCAAAATGGGAAGCGTTATTAAGTACGTTACACCAGTGGCTACGAGCGAGCAGGGTCAGCAAGGCGGGGATACCATTCGAGCAGTTCGAATCAGTGCTACAGAAGGTGCGGCACGCCTTCTTTGCTATCCCAGC
This sequence comes from Cyclotella cryptica, assembly GCA_013187285.1. Lineage (NCBI taxonomy): Eukaryota > Bacillariophyta > Thalassiosirophyceae > Thalassiosirales > Thalassiosiraceae > Cyclotella > Cyclotella cryptica. The sequence continues at coordinate 39,546 of JABMIG010000358.1, forward strand.
AGGAAAGGGATTATTATCCCCGTGCAACCGTGTGTTGCAGGCACACCCACCCAAGGTCTGCCTCCATCGAAGGCCATTGCGTACTGCAATCAGCGACATCCGCACCATCTTGCACGAGTCCACACTGGCCCCCACGTCATGCAACGAACTGGTCACGGCGTGGCCGGACTTTGTGGGGATCAAGAATGCTTCAAAACATGGAATGGGGGGAGTCATCATCGGAGAAACCTTGGCTTGTCCGCCCATGGTATTGCGTGTCGAATGGCCAGCGGATGTGAAGGCGGCGGTGAACAGTGTTGACAACCCCGCAGGACACATCACAAACTCCGATCTCGAAATGGCTGGCCTCTTGCTGTTATGGCTAGCAATGGAGGACGTGTCCGATCTACAGCCGGGGTGCCACGCAGCCCTGTTTAGCGACAACAGCCCAACGGTGAGCTGGGTCAGGCGGCTAGCGGCATGAAGGTCCCTGGTAGAGGCACAACTACTACGGTCATTGGCCTTACGTTTGAAAAGTCGGGGAGCATCACCACTCACACCACTGCATATTGTGGGGAAGGAAAATGCGATGACTGATATTCCGTCCCGGTCGTGGGGCAGTGAACCTAAATGGCATTGCAAACCGATTCTGACCTGCGTTCTCTGTTTAATTCTCTTTTCCCACTCCCTGCACAGCAATCTTGGAACGTATACCATCTTTCCTTCGACATCTGTATGCGCGTGATTTCCATGCTGCGGACAAAGGATTCTACCATGGACGAGTGGAGGCGACTACCCGCAATCGGACGGTATATTGGACCCATTGGGTTACCTACTGCTCGGCTGTGGGAGTGGACCCTTTCCTTTCGAAAACCCCCTTCCAGGACACCGTGCGCTTCCTCACAGGCTTTGCAGCAAGGGTCAGATCTGGCTACTTTGGTCAGAAAAAACAGGTCACTACTGGAACTGTCAGTAAGGCAATCATGGCCATTGGCCAGACGATCGCCATGGAGCGCGGGGTGAACCCCACAAAACTCGAGAACTCCACCAGTCTCCTGCCGCAGCTGGCTCAGACCCTCAACGGGTGGCGAAAAGAGGATCCGCTGACCCTAAAACAGTTACCGGTGGAGGTCGATGTTCCAGAGTTCCTGGCGGAGGTCGGGAGGCACCCTGAGGCATCTGAATTGGTATGGGCGGTCGGCGATTGGACGCTTATCGCGTTCTACTACCTACTCCGCAATGGTGAGTATACGACGAAGGGATCGCACCAGGAGTCCAAACAAACAACACAATTTCACTTGGGCGATGTCACGTTCTTTCGGAAGGACAAGTCCGGGAGGCTCCAACAACTCAGCCGCAACGCACCGGCGTGGGCGGTGATGTCAGCGGATGACGCAACGCTGAAGCTCGACAACCAAAGGAACGGTTGGAAGGGCGCGATCATCCACCATGAGGCAAACGGGCATGATTACTTTTGCCCTGTCCGCACCTTGGGTCACCGCGTCATCCACATACGCGATCAGGAGTCCAGCACGACCGCGGCGTTCCTGTCAGCATACTTTGTAAAGGGCAAGCGGTTTGATGTGACAGACAAGAATATAGGGGAGGCGTTGAAATGGGCGGCAACAGCTTTGGATTACCCCGCAGCGAAGGGCACACCGATCCAGCGCATCAACACGCACTCGCTGCGAAGTGGAGGAGCCAACGCACTCTCCTTGTCTGGGTGCTCAGAAATGGAAATCCAAAAGATGTGCCGATGGCGCAGCACGACATTCATGGAGTATGTTCGTGAGGAACTCACATGTTTCTCCGCTGGAATGTCCACCAAGATGCGGGCAAAGTTTGGATTCGTTAACGTCGCCGGCGGCGTCTTCACAGATGTTACAAATGAGTTAGTGGCATCACCATATGCCATCAATGTGTCGGCATTGGCAGCATAAACGGGCTGCTGTTGGGACACAAAGGGGGTCGGTACTGGTGAGCACAGAGTCGAGGGGGTGGTGGGTGCAGGTTGGAGGACTATAGGCAATGACGGCAGCCTCCTGGGCCGCCTGATGCATCATATGGTTCTTCTTGCATGTTTCCGCGTGTAGCGCACCCGAGAGTACCAACCAGCTGATCATTTGTAAGTTTATGTTTCAAATTCCCGTGGAACAGGCAGTTTTTGGTGTTGTGCGAGGACCCAGGCTAGCCTGCCTGATACAGCATCCTGCCGGGTCTTCACGGGGTGGGGACATTGTGGGGACCAAACCCTGCTCTCCATGTGTGCACACACATTCTGTGATGTACACGGTGGGCGACTTTCGAGTCATTGGGGCTTGGGGATTTTAGGCAAGCAATGCAATCTAAAATCCGCAAGTTTTTGGCACAACAAAACGACTACTACCCCTGTAGTGTAGCACACCAACCCACAAGTGTATCCATTGCTCATGGGGCGAGTCGAGCAAGAACCGAGGTCCAGTACGGAGTACTTGATTGGGGTGATGGACAGACGAGCGTGGCAGCAGATGACACGCACCGAGAATAAGAGGCTTCCAGCCTCCTCATTCCGTGCCAAGAGCTGCCGCAACCACTGCGAGCAATGCAACGACGGGTTGATTGTGGTGTTTGATAGATAGTTAAGCTTTTTCCCCTTCCCCACCCTTTAACCAATGGGTGACTTTCGAGTCATTGGGGCTTGGGGATTTTAGGCAAGCAATGCAATCTAAAATCCACAACATCTACTACCCCTGTAGTGTAGCACACCAACCCACAAGTGTATCCATTGCTCATGGGGCGAGTCGAGCAAGAACCGAGGTCCAGTATGGAGTACTTGATCTCTCTCCTCTCTCTAAGGAACCATGAAAATCCTACAGTTTTCTGGGAATTTTGCTAGGCATCCTACAATTTTGGTAGGATTTTCCTTGCTTGTGAAAAAGAGAAATACTAGATAAGTTACCCATTTTAAGACGTGAGAATTTTCATCTAAAACTAAGCAAGGATAATCCTACAAGATTATACGCTCTCTCAATTTTGCCCCGCAGAATATTTACCCTTTATTTTTGATTTGAGCAATCGTGTTTCGCTCGGACTAACAGGGGCCCTCTTTGCCATACTATGGTACGATACGTACGTGTTTAACTGTATCATAGTACAGCTTGGAGATGCTTTTTCCTGCCTCCTATGATACTTATTGACTACCTTTATTTTTAAAAACATTTAAGATATTTGCTACTGACCATAAAAAATTACACGGCAACCATGGGATTCGCCGCCCAAAATGTAAATGCAGTGGATTCCAATTATAGAAGGCAGGAGTGTGACCTAAAGGGCTTCATTGCATATAAAACACCTGTAGATGCGATACAACCCTTTAGGTCACGCTCCTGCACTCAAACATTGGAGAATGGAACTGTCCGATTGGAGTGAGGGGGGGCGGTTGTGCGGGGAGGCGACATAAAAAAATAAGCTGTTTTACATAAGCCAAATTATGCGAGTAGTGATTTCTACGCTGTGCAGGACCAGCCATCTCCAAGCTGTATTTACCAACGTAAAAAACATACCAGATTCTACATAACGAATAAATCGCCACAAAATAACCATGACAATGTCAGCCCCTGCCACATCATCACGTCATCCATCAAAAATACCGTTCCAACCCCAGGTCCGCCATGATTGCCCTCACTGGCACATTTCCTATGACCATCCTGCCACTTGGATCTGACCATTTTGCATTATTGTGCAAGAAATCACACAATTTCTACCATGGTATGTTTGTTACATCATGGCCATCATGACAGGAAGAGGGGCAGATGGGATTGCAGTGAATGTAAGTGGATTTTCATAGCCATTCTTCCTCATAAATCATTGGCCAAATGTTCCTAGGTTAGGCACTCAGGATACTTTTGTGGGCACTTTTCACGGTTCTCATATCAGAATCAACAATCAACCATATATAGTAGAATTCATATGGGTTGTGCTGGCAAGGCAGAGTTCTTGCTGCCATGATTGTGTGGCTACACAATGATGGTGAATTAGTGATCAAAATAGTTGTCATCAGTCGAAGGATGGAACAGATGTGGACATGTTGGTGGTTGGCAGAAGAGCATTTTTTCTGATGAATTAAGAATGTAGTAGAAGCAGAGCTATGTACATTAACAATTTTAATGAAAGCAAGTAATATGAATATGTCTTTACACATAATTTCAGAGATTAAAACTGACAGTAGTTGTAGGACTCCAATCTGCAGTGACGTAGACTACATATAATGGGGTTGTCGACTTCTGTTCGTGACTTAGCAGCCCTCTTGAAGCTCCTACCTACTCCCATTCATATGTGGAGTGAGGTGTAACTATGTTATCATGATTGTTTTTGTTAACAGAGAAGTTATAGCCCATGTAACACAGCAACACCAGATGGTGGTCACGTATTTTTTCTTGAAGGTTGACATTCAAATGTGATTTTGATGGAGAAGCCACATTCAGAGACAGTGACCCACATGCCCATTTACCTATTGAAAGCTCATAAAAAGTATCTCTATCCTCACTGCCACTACTGAAACCCTGAGATCTTGGCCTCGAGACTGATTCTGGTGCCGCCACCACTACCAACCCACTGCCAACAACAAACTCAAACTGGCACTGTTGTGCAAATGGTATTAATGCCCCATTTTTACTTTCTTTTTATTTGAGTTTTTTCAGTTTATTATTTACGCACCAAACACGCCACAGTTATATCTGTAGACCCCAGGTTCAATCTGGTGTCTCTGCTGCTTCATTCCCACTGTTAACAGAATACTAATGCGGTGAGCTGCACATTGTGAGAGCTCGTAGGTTATCTATTTTAAAGGTGATACTGTGATTTAATATTCTTATTTGTCACTTTTGAGTTACTGCACCCTGGTTGATAACTCAACCCCCAAGCTGAACTTGGAGATGTCACATCTGCCACAATGCTGCAAACAACAGAACAAACAGGGAAAGAAAGTGAATGGTGAGGAGAAACCTATTTCCCATTTTTACATTTATTTTATCGTTAATTTTTAGACCTGAAATCCTTACATACCAACCTAGCATTGATTAGTGTCTCAGCCCCCAGATAGAATCTGGAGATGCCACCTTTATCCTCCCCACTCAACGAGGAATAGAAGTTAGAGTCTGCAAGGAACAGGTGACGATATCGCCCCTTCCCATTTTGAATGTTTTTTCATGAGATTGTCAATTTTTGTAACTGGCAAGATCCCCCATCATAGTAACAATGATATTCCAGTCTGCACGCTGAACCAATATGCTACAATCATGCTCACCAGACACAAAATAGAAAACAGGGGGCAGGACATGTAAGATAATGTGTTTCATTCCATTTGTCAAACTTGTTGCCTGTTAATATAAAGTATCAATTAAATAGTTGCCCCTCCATTGTGTTATGCGACTCATGTTTGCATTTTATGTTTTGTGAGAGTTATTTGATACCTAGAGTTTTCAGTCAGAAAAGACAGAAGAACAAACAGAAGAGAGAGGCACTGGATGATGCATTTGGAGTTGTGTTTGGGAAAGTTGTTCATTGTGCTTGTTTTTTAGATAATGGTTGTAAAAACTGCTGCATTAAGAAATCACACTTCCTCTGAAATAGGTTAGGTGTGAGGTTGGTTGCAGGCTCAGCTTGCATTGTTACATTAAAGTTAGTCATAATGTGTTTCAGGGCACACTTTTGCTATAATAATTTACTGTCTCCTCATTTTTCATGATGATAATAATTTTTGTTAGCCATAAATAGGGTAGTAGTAAAGCATGACCTTTTTGTGACAAGACTCTTAGGTATGTGAGTTACGATGTCGTGTTTTTGTCATAGGTAGAATCTTATAATATATTTTTTCACGTGGAAAGTATGACTGCTAAATTTGAAATGAAATTACGAAATTCTTTTATATGTAAACTTTATACATAAAAAGGTATTTCGATCCTACAAACTTTGTAGGATATTCACGAGCGTATATAGAGAGGAGGTAGTTAGTAGTACCATAGTTCTGGTAAATTGACTAACAAAAACACCATAAAAATCGGATTATAGGTCCCATCATAATATACAATCCTTCCAACCAATTTTCTTGATTTAAGTGTTTCTGGCTTAGGTAAATAAGCTGTGTGAAGCAAGAACCAACATGAATCCGCCTCTTAAACAATATGTTAGTGGCCGTTTGTAGACCCCGTCTATAGACCTAGACCCCCCCCCTCTAGTCTATAGACTCCAAGAAATTTAGCAAAAAACCGTTTGTAGACCCCCCCTGTCTATAGACTGTCATGAGGGGGGGGGGGGTCTATAGATTATTGCACGATAGTCTATAGACCCCCCCCCCATTACAGTCTATAGCTTTATTGAAAAGGGAGGTGTGTGCCTATAGACTACAACAACTAGTCTATAGACCCCCATACCTCCCTTTTTGATGAGTCTATAGACTGTTCGTGACTGACACTTGTGAATAGAGGAAGGGTCTATAGACTTTGTATTTAAAATCGCTCACTTGTCTATAGATTATGTTTGTGACATAGACCAATTATCTACCCTACAGTAGTACTCTAGGGCAAACTTAAAGATACCCTTAATTTCTCAGGAGATGAGGGATATCTCCCAATAATGGCAAGAACCAGGCAAATAGCAAGACTAGATTCACCAGAAATACCATTTGGGACATAATGCTTTATGTCATCAATTAATGACATAAAGACATACCATCAAAAAGTGATTCTTAAAATAAGTAAAAATGGACAAAAAGTTAGGAATACTGTCCAAGCTCAAAGAATCCTTACAGTACTGTAGAAGTTGCTAAGTTCAACTCTGCCATCAAGTAAGACTTCTTGACAAGTCAACAAATCATTAGATTGGATACTGACGCATCCAGAACCTGTTTCATGCCTAGAAAAACTGAAGAAGGTTTCAACTACTCAGGGCTAGTAGCAATAATCATGGGTTTTCCATGTGCCTCACAAGCACATACAACGGAATCAATGATGGCCGTGTGGTTCTGAATAGAACTCACTTGGAGAATATGATAGTCTCCAAAGGCAAGCGTGGAAGACCACCTTAAACAAGGTTGGGATGGACTTACCCAGCAGCGAGTAACGGTTTGATTGACAAACCACAACACCTCTGCACAAAGACAACAAGGGCTTAATAGCAGACCCAAAGTCTTATCATGGCAAAAGCACCCTGCTTACAAGCAGATAAAACTTGCTAAACATTCGCCCATACAGGGAACTCACATACTACTGGGTGGTCCAGTACAAGGCAGAACCCTAGGCAAGACAATATGATTGTCCCACCTCACTCACAACTAGAATTGTAGAGGAGGAGGTACAATGTCACTGAAAGCCACTAACATGGCCCATGAGACCAGTACACAAAAGAGAGACACATATATGTTAGACATTCGTTACCACAACAAGTCTAGAGCATCACCGACTCAGGTTGGGATTGCTCGCATTCTAGTACAGCTTGCTGAACATAGGGTGCATAAACACAGAATAAAATAAGATAAAATCCTTGACCATGTTTAACTTTGTCTTACTAGATAATGGTCTCACTTCTCTTGTGAAAACTTCTGATGGTTTACCTTCTGAATTACCCATGAGATCACATAATATGGTAACCATAATTAGGGACTCATAGGGGTCACCAAAACAAGTTGTTCTTTTTACTAAGGACAAGGGGGTTACCATAGGTAGTGCAACTAAGTGTTGCACAACAAACCATAAAACAAGCCTCAAAATCATATGAGCACAACAATACAAAGGATCCAAAACCTTTGTTCTTGTAAAACCACAGCACAGAAATGTAGTATGGCTTAATTAGCTTAGACAAATCCAAAGAGAAGACAACAATTGTGTTGTCAACATCAAGGAAAATTCACTTCTCCATGATGCTGACTGTGAAGTCACAATATGGTTACATAAACCATAAGATAACAGTCAACAACTGTCTTTCAAAATACAAAAATGGTACATACATGCATCTTTAGCTATGTTGCATGTCATTACCATCAACAAAAAGAGTTGTTCATGTACAGACCTCCCTTGAGGATCCTTGCTACACAGTACAAAAGGATGTCATAAGCAATGACTCCGTACTCTTCATGGTACAAAAAGATATAGACGTTGATGTTTGGACCTTCCAATCATTATAGTCAATACATTAAGAATGACTTGACATTGTTCACTTGCTGGTAGCTGACCCTTTGGGCAACTATTCCCATGGATACATAGGGCTGATTGAGCAAATAGAAGGACAAATTCTCACACCAAGGATGCATGAGAGAAGTACAGAATATCTGTACTATCAGCACCTTCATACCTAGACCTGGTTCAATATCTGCATTGTACACACATTGTAACAATCAAGGTGTAGTTTCAACACTACACTTTTGGACCAATGTATTTCATTTGGATTCCCAGTGTAAGTCAACCAGAGTCTTCAAAAAATTAAAACCCAAAAAGTGAATAATTAACTAGAGATCAAGCAGATGCTCGGCTTGCTGACAAATCATGGTCTTGTCAGCAGCTTCTAGTGGCACAATGTTTTCCTAAAGAAACAGTCAGATGCCGTTCACTCATACCTACTACTACTATGCAGTGCCTATCGCCTCAATGTAGTGTAGCAATCATAAGATGGAATTGTTGTTCGGCAATCCACTTTGGCACACACATACAAAATCAATAGGAGACACCAGGCAACACCAAACCAACCCAAATTGATCCTCATCAAATTAGGTCGCATGGTCCGTGAAAGCAATGCTTAGTATACAAAGGTCTTTTACCCCGCACAAATATTCAGTCTGTACAGCTGCGATAATTGGACTATCACAAAAGTTATACCATAAGACAATCAGGGTTTCACGCGGAAGTAAGTCATATACATTTGGCTTAGGAGAGTACAAAAACACCAGCTTTATCACAAGCCATTCCAAATCTCCCTCTCCACAAGAACTTACACTTCATATAGTACATACAATAATATGTATTAAAAAACGTCAAAGGCAGCTTGCACATTTTTAACCTCAACCAGAAGGTTTTTTCTGCAAGTCTGGCTAGTAATTGGATTTTTTCCTCACAGTGGTTTTACTTTTCCGCGAGCCACACTAATTCTATCTACCCTACAGTAGTACTCTAGGGTAAACTTAAAGATACCCTTAATTTCTCAGGAGATGAGGGATATCTCCCAATAATGGCAAGAACCAGGCAAATAGCAAGACTAGGTTCACTACCCAGAAATAACATTTGGGACATAATGCTTTATGTCATCAATTAATCACATAAAGACATACCATATCTGTGTAGGGTCCTACAAAGTTTCATTTTGTGCAATGAAGCATATTTGCTTCATTGCTGCTTGTTACTAGCAGACAACTTAACTCATAAAAATCAGTCTACAACAATGTCTCTACCGTTTACTACTTAATTATAAAGTGCATCATAACGGCTTAGGTCAGTTCGTGAGGGCGTAGTCTATAGACTTAACAATAATACGTGCTAGTCTATAGACCCTGTTTTTTTGCATTCGTCTATAGACTCTAGAATACAATTGTTGACTAGTCTACACTATGTCAATCTCTTGTGATAGTCTATAGACTCTTAGATCAAAAAAATTACAAGTCTCTAGACTCTGTCGTATAATTTTTGACAACTAGTCTATAGACTCTATCAAGACATCGCCAACACTACCACCCAAATAATAAATTTGGAATCGTGACTCCTGCCATGTTGTCAGAAGGGCAGTGCAATATTTCCCGCCATATCATTTTTAGAGGGGGGGGGTCTACAAATGGCTACTAACACGTACGCCAATGTGTTTAGCTCCACCTAACTCATTCCAGTTTTTGAGATATGCCATTTGTCACGTAAATCCACTACACACATAATATACACATCAAACACACAAACAACCTTACTTTTGTGCGACAGTGGAAGGGACATTTCTGATGCAAATGGCTGAAAAAAGAAGCACCACCCTACATGGTAAACTGTAAAGATAAATTTGAAAGTTTCCATTGAGGCTAAACTAACTTTGTCCAGAGCAAAATATGAATCTTTTGACATATTAGGGACTTATAATCTGATTTTTACGGTCGATATAAAAATAAGTCATGCTCACTTCCATCACGTATGCACTTGCACTAACAAACAAAACAAATTTGACCATTGATGATTTGCCTCAATTGGGTGCAGTCATTACTGTGGCAGCCGTCAGCTAAACACACATTTCACCCGCCACGAATGCTTCCACTGCCACAGCATGACCCGTGATGCATTATGATTTTTTCTTTCACAATATTTCCACTCAGAATTGCCACCCTCATGAATGCACAAAAATGGTCTACTCATCTCCATTGTGCATCTTCTCTCCCACAGCCGCACAGCATCAAAACAAACATCTCAAAGACCATGGCCCCTTCCTCATCAATCATATTGCAATTTTTCTATGGCCATGACGTATCCTTAAAAGCCCCCACACACACCCTCTCTTGTGGCCACACTGATGATTTGTGCATGCGCAACCAAAACTCTGTGGTAAGTGCTTGATTTCATTTTCTCTCTTGAGAACTCTTGCTGTTTGACCCTTACTGCCGTCCCATAAAAAACGAGCCTGTAGCATAATCTGCGTGGTAAGTTTCAATTTATAGAGAAAGTTGATTGTCGTATGATGCCCATCTGCCCCAACTCTTTTTTGTCTCTCTTGCAAGTTTAAATCAAAAACATTTTTAGCATGTCAGAGATAGGCACAAGTTCTTAACGCCAATCAGAACAGATTTTTTTATCTCAATTGCTAGTCCAGTTCTGGCCTAGTTACTGTTTCTAGTCCAGTTCGAAGTGGACTAGTAATTGGTTTTATCTTGGTTTTATCTTGGTTTTATCGCGCCCTAAGGTAAATCTTTCCAAGAACTCTCAAATTCCTTTCTCGTTTTCCCCCATTTCAATTTGAGTCATGTTTTGATCGGATCACGCATCATGGCCAAAAATACCAATAACATGGGCGAAAGCATGGGGCGTGTAGTAATTTTTGGCGGCGGCTACTACAAACTACCTGCGATGGACATGGTGGGTTGTGATATATCTTCTGGGGTAATTTTTTGCGAGGAATCGATCTAGCTCGTCAGCGGATGCCACAGAGGCCTCCTTCTATGCGATTCTGAAAATGTCCGAATTGCTAGTCCAGATCTGGCCTAACAATATCATTGTTAGTCCAGATCTGGACTAGTGTTCCGATTGGTGTTAATGGGGATGAAGTTAGGTAAGCTGCGCTGCTAGAACATGGTGGTTAGCATTCATAAATTCTGCGTTCCTGTTTTATGGCTGTGAACAATCCTGTGGTGATGTGCACTGTGTGCTTGACTCACGTACTACTGTAGAAGGATAGAACTATACATAACCAGGAGGGATAGTAATATCATCACACCATTGCAAGTGCTAATGGTGAACATTATGCAGCGGCAGCAGCAGGAAGCATGGTAGTGGATTCTGCTGAAACATCTTGAGTACAATGAGTAGTGTGAGAAATTCTGCCCGAATGTTGACATGATGGGCGGCCAAATGGTGTCTAGTCCAATAATTGGCATAATTGGTTTCACCGGGCCACCAGTAAAACTTAAATTGGTTGTGATATTCGTGGTCGCTTAGCCAGTGAAAACGCATGTCCGTGGCTTTGGTGCATTTGGGCTGTACTTTACCATTGATGACAGTGTCTGCCATGGCATTGTCGGTCTGTATGGGATTGGGGGGTTGGTTGTGTCCCATTTCTTCCAGAATAATGTGGATGTAAACTGCCTCACAAGCCATGATATACAGAGCACGAGTTCAGCTTTGGTGGCAGAGGACATGACATTTTTGATGATATGGGCAATGTTGAGGATGGCTCCATTGTTGCTTGGGATTTTTTTGTCAAAGGAAAAGAAAACACGGCCCCCAGCGTGGTTGCATGCCTTGGGTTCACTAAGGTAACTGGCATCACTGTGAATGACAAGTTTCATTTCGCTGCGTTTGTATGTAAGGACGGCGCCCTTTGTGTTGCCAGATAGTCAAGGAGTTGGCTTGTTTGTTTGAGGGTGTTGGTGGTGGGTGGCGATGAATGGGATGCAATGGCGCTCAGCGGGACGAGAAGGGTACTGCCAACAGCTCTACTATATAAAATAAGAATTTTACCACAAACCTGGTGAATGAACTTTTTACCGTGTTTGTCAAGGAGTGGCACTGTCAATGGCTCCTTTGCATATTGCTTTTTGGCACCGTATTTGATGGGTGTGTGAGGATATGGTTGGTTTTGGTGGCATTGAGTGTGGTGCCGAAAAATGGTGAGGGCCTTTTGCACGTAGCCAGGCATGAAGAGGTGGACGGGGTGTGCATTGTAGTCCCAACAAAGGTGAATGCCGATGTAAAATTCACTTGCCCAATCTGTCGTAACTTGGTACTGGTTGCAGAGGACTCGATAAAGGTGTTCAGCATGTTCACGCCCATCATACTTGATGCCAAAATCATCAATGGTTAAGGCGCCAAAGGCCGGGGACATACTTGCTTTGGAAGTAGCAATGTTGATTGAGGCGTTTTTCCAACAATTCATTCCCTAAGAGACCACCTTGTGGAAAACCATACATGCCCTCGGGTGACTGCAATGAAAACCATGCCTTTGCTGGTGGCTTTGTCGTGGAGTTTATATTCATTAATGATTTCATTGGGGAGGTCGGAAAGCTTGATGTGAATGTATTCAGGACGGAGGAGTGTGGATCATGAGGTAAAAATAAGAAATGTCCATTGTCATGAAGCGGGTGCCCGGGGTGGAGACAACAGTGTTGAATAAGATTTTTGTCACATGCGTTTCAGCGTTGGGTGTTTCGACTTCGTAGGGGTAGTTGCATTTGTCACCGCCGGTGACAAAATGTGTACGGTTGGGATCGGCTTTTTCGGGCCTCACAGTGCAAACAAAAGGTGACATCTTTCCTGCAGTTGCGTGGGATGTCACATTGATGTATGAATTGGATGGTGTCGGTGCCTTTTATTTGATTGCCCACGCTTTGTGCAAGGCGACCAAATTTGTCCCCAGCTGAACGGCTCCAAGTGACTTTGTATTTTGGGTGTCAGAGGAGTTGGCAGTAGTTGAGTTGTTTGCCGCTGTGATTGTCGAGGACAGCAAGGGCACCTTCGACTTGCGGTTCTCCTTGGTGAGTAAGGGCCAGCCAACAAAGTTGCTTGCTCTGACAGCCTTGAGCCACGTTGATTTTACAGGGCAAACTGGGTACATCCATCAAATAGCTTGTTCATTTGATGGGAGGTCATCACATTGTTGGCTTCGAGCAGTTTGGCGGTGACGCATTTCTTAGGAAGGCAAGGTTGCCAGTGTCCTTTGGTTACGGTAATGACTGTGTTCATCACGAACGCCGACGAGGACAGGGTCGCCATGGCAGGTGATGAGAACATCCTTTTCCTTGTGGATGATGATGCCATCTTGCGTGAAAATTGAGATGGTGTTGTCATTGGCGAGATGACCAACGCTGATTAGTGAATTGGGGAAGTCATTGAATGAATTGGCCTGTGTAGAGCGAGGTGAAAGGTTGGCAAAAGGGAGCACCGTGAGGTGCTGTCCATGGCTGGAACTACCATTGGCGATGTCAACACATTTGGAGGAGGGGCGCAGGATAGGGAGCTTGGCATTGGCATGATCCCGTTTGCTTAAATAGTGTCAGTCGGCACCGGAATCCAAAGTAGCAAAAATGGCGGGAGGAGATGTAGGCAGAAAATGTCGCACCGTGTAGGTGTCCGCAAACTGTACATGTTTTGTGGAAGTGACAATGCGCTGGTGGGCTCACTTGAGGTTGGAGTGGATGGCATAGGAGAAGTTGTGGCTGCATTGCACTAGGTGTGGTTGCTTGGATACAAGAGTGTGGCCCATGTCAATGGCACAGCGCATTTGTTCATTTTCTGGGCGTCGGATGACTGTGTCCAGAAAAGCGGATTCCTGCTGTTGGAGTAAGAGGAGAATGTGCTGAGTATGACGCCTGCAAAAGGTGCGGTGGGAGGTGCGTGTGGTGGGTAGTATGGTAGAGTTGGAGAAGTGGTTGGTGGGAGGTTTGTCGTCGGAAGAGGGTAGGGTCAGATCATATGCTAACCCAACAGCGAGGGCACAAAGAAGTTATCCGTATTGCAGTTAGTAATAGATGAGTTAAAATACTTTTCTTTGTTTGTTTTGCACCCACCTATTAACACCCATGGGTCATCTGATCCACCTGCCCTCATACATTCTCAGAGTTGCTGTCGAAGTTGTAACGGGGTACGTACGGGAGCTCCTTTTCATCGCACACTGCTCTAGGCTCAAACACCTTTAGTTTGGGGTTCCAAAAACAGTCATTCGCTGTGGTGTTGGGATGCTGCACCCGACTCTGAAACTTTTGACAATGTTTGCAGGGATTATCCTACCAACAAGCTTGTGGTTTGCATTTGTGAGACTGGCTGGGGTGTTGACCTCTCTGACAAGTATAGAGCGAGTTGTTGCATGGCTTGCCACGATTGTTGTTGCCTGGGGAACGTTTCATTTCAAGGGAAGAGTCACTGTCTGAACCACTGACACCCATAGCCTTTTCCTCATAATTGTCTGGTATATCCATTCCAGGCACAAAGTTTGAAAGGAGTGCCATGGAGTCAGAAACGGCATGCACAGATTTGGGGGCAGGTGCATCAGCAGGGTCGCACAGAGAATCAGTGGCGGTGAGCTGTGTCGTGATGTTGGTGAGGGATGCAATGTCATGTTGAAAATCGTAGCAATATTTTTGGTGGAGCAATCAAAGGGTTTCACAAAAATCACGGCCGTAATTGTGTTGGGTGGCATCGTGAATGTTGGAAAAGACGACGAGTACTGTGTCATTGCTGTCAAAACTGAGACAGTAGGAAGTGATCTTGTTGACCCGTGTGCAGAGTTGTTCCATGTTAATTTGGAAGGATGTTCTCCAATCAAACTTGAACTGCAATGCACTGACTTTTAATGCAACCATCTCCTTCTCAGTGGGGCATTTGGCAGCTGCTGGGATAGCTTGGAAGAGTGCTGCAAGACGGCATTAGTCCACACCTTTTGGGCTGCTATCGTTATGCTTGAGCACATTGTCAGTGATGTCAGACCCGACGATGTTTGTGATGGCCTCGGCGGCAACTTCTTGTGTACCGATGGTGGCTTGGATGGCAATATTGCAGTCATTGGCCTCAATATTGGCTTTGGCACGTGTTTTGAATCCGGGCTTCTCGTCAATGTTGGTTTGACGCTTAAGCGCAGCGGCCCCTTTTTTTGCTTTGAGGGGGACTGAGTCGGCAGTGACGCAATCGGTGGACTTGATGATGGTGAGCAAATTGTCGTCATCATTGGCAAGCTTGCGCACGCCTTTGCCGGGTGAGGTGTCGTTGTAGCACACCCTGAGTTGGAGGATAAAGAGGTTTTTGAAGCAGGTGGCGGCATCGTGGGCGTAGCGGCCATTAGTGTCAGGTTGAATGGAGATGTTGGCCGCCAAAGTGAGTATGTTGGCTTGGCGTTGGCCTGGGCTGTGTAATTAGTCTCGCTCATGGTGAAGGGTCGTGTGGTTGCGTGGAGAGAACAGTTAGCAGAGGAGTGACATGGGGAGCTAAGCTGTTAACTGATCTTTTCATAGTAAAGTTGGGAAGCCGCTGGTAGAACATGGTGGTTAGCAGTCATATATTCCGTTTTCCCATTTTATGGCTGTGCACAATCCTGTGGTGATGTGAACTGTGTGCTTGACTCATGTACTAGTGTAGTAGGATAGAACTATACATACCAAGGAGAGATAGTAATATCATCAGAAGTTGTCATTTTGAAATTGGTGTCAGCGTGCAATTGAGTTTGTTTCCTGGCTATGAAATCCAGAAAACATAGCACCATGATGGAGCCTTGACATTTGACTCAATATCACACAACAATCAACCCAGATTATTAGCCTTTTAGCACACAGAAATGAGAGAGCACTATTTTTGTTTCCTTTTTGAAGGCCTGTGGATAGCAGATATCGCAACACTTCTGTCTCCCTTCTTTTGACGGAGTTTTGCAATTAAAGTCAGTCATTTTTTTGCATCCTCTAGCAGTTCATAATATAACTAGACCTTAAATGCGAAATATCTTACCATGTGATGATAATGAGTGATTTTCAGACTTAGGTAATAGGTATTTTGTGGAGGTACTGTGGGTGGTGTTGCACCAAAATTTAATATGTTCATAGTAGTGTTACCTAGTGCACAGATTTATGATAGCATATTTGAATGTAACATGTATATTACGTTGCATCAAGTACGGACATATAAGGACACAGACAATGATAACAGAAAGATCTGCAAGACAGGCAACTTGCAAAAACTTTACACATTTTGGCTAGAAACTTTCAGCAAAGTGACTACTCCTAAAATTCTGGTGAGCACGACGCCAACGGAAGACATTGTAATGACTCGGGAAAAGAAAGTGTCGAATCACGACTCAAGTGACTACAGATGAGTCCTCAAAATGTCGTAACTGACGACCTGTTAACTACCCCCAGAGTCATCAGGTACGACCCGGTGACGACAAATAGTGTTGTCACTTACAATCCAGTGACAATCAACCCTGTGACGGCCCCAGAGTCATCACTTACAACCAACTGACTACCCGCTGTCATCAGTTAAGACTCAGTTACCTTGACGACAAACTTAGTCCTATGACAAATTGACGACCTTCCGAGTTGTCAGTTACGACCCTGTGATGACCTGCACAGTCATCAGTTATGACCCGGTGACAACCCTTAGAGTTATCAGTTACGACCCAGTGATGACACTGAAAGTCACTGAAAGTTGTCAGTTACGACTTGATTACAACTAATTTGTCATCAGTTAAAGAATTAACTGATGACTCTGACAACCCAACTGATGACAAGTGACGACCGGACTACTTTTGTCATAACTGAAGTGATGACTCTCGCCAAAATTATTTGCTAAAACAAGATATTTTTTGCAAGTTGCCTGTCTTGCTGGTAAATTATGAAACGAGGGAATTATTGAGAAGAAAATTGTGTGTATGCGGTAGAGTACTGTAGTAGGTAGTTATCTAAATGGTAAACTTTCAAATTTTTCATCATTCTTGGAAATGGATATGTAATGGAAAATCAGCGAGCGATGCAAGAAAGATGTTGATTCAAAAGTATGAATACCTACGTGAAATGTTTTTAGAGCAACCTTAGTTGGCAACGACAATGAATTGAAGCAAATGTCTTCTTGAACATTATTGAACATCTTTGAACATCTTTGAACATGTGCAAAAATGTTCAAAAATGTTCAATACCACGTAGTCAAAATACAAACCCTAATATTTGAAGATTTATTAACATTTTTGAACTGTTCAAAAATGTTCAAAAGTGTCAAAAATGTTCAAAAATGTTCAATCAAGATTGGCAGCAACATTGCTTCTTTCCTAGATGTCATACGGGACTGAAACGTTGATAGTTCTAACGGATAATTATTGGATACTCTCCGGGGCTTGGGTAATTTTAAGTATATGCTTTTACAGGTTACTTGTTGATCAAAGTAACCCTTAGTGCATTTTACAGTTCATCCCATGCAAAAAAGGTTTGAGTGAATTAATGTTGTATGCTTATGTTGAATTAAATATCCAAAGAAATAGCTTTATCTAAAATTAAGACAGCTTAGTTTGAATGACACATTGTTGTTTCATAATCGAAGGCTGCTTGTTTATTTTGTTTCGGCTCTGATGAAATCTAAGCAGCAAAGGATTTCTACGTTCTTGTTGGACTGCAAAATACTGATCAAAATGGTTCTTAAATCCATTCAACCATCAAAAGTTCTTTTCTTAGACTTTTTTCATCTGCTGCAGAACAATGGCATGAATTATTTGGTATGACACAAAGAGCTGTAAGACCTACTAATACGTATCACATTTGGGTTAATGATGGCCATAAAAAGGAAGGCGTGACAATGAAACTGAAACAGCTCCTAGTTTTAATTTGGGAAAGTATAACAGTAATTTTTGCTATCTAATTGGTGCATGTTCAGTTCTCATATCTAATACCATAGCTACCAGCAGTTCCATCCATAGTTCCCGCCCAGCCAGTAAAGTTAGTTGACATTCTCTTCAGACGGCAGACGGCAGGACAGAAACATCTTGTCTTGATGATGCAGAAATAGACTTAACAGTATGGAGCTGGGTGGGGGAATCAGAGCAGTCAGTTCTAGCTCGGAATACACTGCGACATTTTGCAGTCAGATGGTGGAAGCACTATATCACACTTGGAAAGCCATCAATTGGCTGAAGTTTAGCCCACTGTCAGACCAGACTAAGTTTGACAAGCAGGCAGTTGATGATTGTCTGATCCGTATCAATGTGTGCAAGTATTTCAAGTGGGTCAGGGGCAGTCGTATTTTCTACTGACATCCTGAGGAGTGGCAGTCTGAATTCCAAGACGGCATTAAGATCTGGCAGCTACCAAATACCATTCTACCTGAAGGAGGTATGAGGAGTATTCCGTCAGAAACAAGGGAGCATGAGCTCTTGGAACGAGACAAAGTTTTGCGTATGAGGTTCACTAGATACTTGGAATCAGGTGTCGTGAAGTTGGTGATTCCGTGATTTACTGTACCCAAGGCCGATGATGTTAGAGTGGTCTGGGACTCTAAGGTGAATGGTCATAATAGCGTGTTGTGGGCTCCGTCCTTTATTTTAGGCATTTTTTGGGATTTGGAAGAAAATTACTGTTTAGTGGCTATCCATGCCGGGTGGTAGTTCTTTGTTAAAGGGTGGTCCTGACAAGGCAGACATATATTGATGTCGGTGGCCAGTTTCATAATTTTGTGGCACATCATTTGGATCAACGATATCTTGGAGTGCGTATGATTGATACGGCTAATTATGGCTCTCATGAGAGAGAGTGGTTTATGCGGTTTAATGTTTTAAACTTTGGTGGTAGAGTATCCCCAGCGGTCGCCAAAATTTTTCAACAACAAACTTGAATGGGCCAAACGCCCTCCGGATCATCCTGAATCTCCTTTTTGCTATCACCAAGTTGTACTCAACTTGGTAACCAGTGAGCATTGGGATTCTTCCTTGCCTTGCGTGATTAGTATTAGGAGAGACGGTGAACTTGCTGCAGCGGAGGTGAATTATGTCGATGACATTCATCCCACCGCATGAGGTAGAGATAAGGGACCTGCAGTTAAGGCAGCTAAGTGGTTAAAGTTGCACATGAATTCAGTTGTTAACCAGGCAGATGATCAAAAGTATCGACAACCCACCTGCCGACTTGGGGCCTGGAAAGGCGAGATCATGCACACTGACCAACAGCTGCCCAGAAAATGTACCACTGCTAAGAAATGGGTCTGATTCAAGTCTGGGATTGACTGGGTGGTACAGCAGGCGACTCTGTATCAACTGCAGAGCTCCGCCACATAGCAGGACTGGGGATCAATGTCACAGAAGTCTATCAAGATGCGTGTTGTTATTTGAAGGGCTATTTTAATGCCATCAAAGCTTATAGAGCCAACTGTTATTTAAATTGCTGGCATCTCAAGGCCGACGTGGAGGAGGCACTGTCAAACAATGCAGGCATTGTGAATGAATCTGGGCTCACCACTTCCATGGCAGCAGTAGAAAGGATAGAACTCGAGGATCTCTCTACAGCATCTGCGCAAGCAGGCTACCCTACGCTTACCAGGAAAACACTAGAATTGGTTGATCATTGTGAAGCTCTAATGGAGCTGTTTGACTCAGACCAACCCCGCGAGGTTCATATCCGCCCGGCATCTTCCAGTGGTTACAGATACTATGTGGGTGATGCTTCAAGGGAGGCGTTAGGTGGAGCAACACAGTTTCCTGAGTTAAAGATCAGTGGTCAGCGTGGGATGTGGTTTGACAAATTTGCCAGCGGGGGCTCTAACCTCCGCGAAGCTACAAATCATGTAAATCATCTGGTTCGAGAGATTTGCAAGGGCTTACATGATGGATGTGCCTTGTGGGCTTACACTGATAATGGGGTTTGGTTGGCAGTCTGGCTCAAAGGCTTGTCAACGGCCAAACACCTATTCAGCCTCGTTCTCCAGCTACGAATTGAATGTCGTATCCATGAGGTTTATTTAAATGTCTGTGGAATTGACGGATGGTCAAGAGGCGACTTCAAGACTGGGATATCTCTGGGTTACGATCTTAGAAACTTCCTGCCACTGGACAAAGCAGCGTTTGATGTGGCAGGAGCTTCACTTACACCATGGCTTAAAAGTTGGATGGGCAAGGATTACTCTAGGCCTTGGGATCCAGAAGGATGATTCTGGGATGGCCATCTTCGTGGAATTCATTTGTGGACACCACCACCAGCAGCTGCTTTAATGCTCTGAAGCAGCCATCTCGTATGAAACAGAAACAGAGGTTCGACGTGACAAAAGTTGTTCTGATTCCACGGCTTCTATATTGGGAGGAATGGCAGTCTCGTTTTGAGATGGAGATGGACATATGTATCGTAATGCACCACGGTCCTGCTTGACCAACGTTTACTCACAAACCTCTGCTTGTTGGCCTTTCTTTTCCCATGTACAGGTTCTATCCATGGCTACTCAGATTGGAATCTGAAAAGGTGGTGGAAATTGGGTGCTCCTTGTCAAAGTTGTCAAAAGAGAGTCACGTCCAACTCGGGGATTACATGTGCAAATTATGGAATAACCCGAGGGAGGTTTGAAAAATATACATGCGCTTGGTGTACTGTATGTTTCAAGAGTCATAAGCTTGACTGTTTCAAGGTGAAGCTGCCACGGGATTTCAACGGGGCATCACTGGCTGAAGTGGAGGATTTGGTGAGGTTTAAGGTTGCGAGAGCCGATGATCACATAGTCACAACCTTCCAATGTCCAAACTGTCACTCACAAAATATTCGTGGGCATGATCTTGATCAAACTCAAGCAAGGGATCAGGCCTTTGAGGCTCTTGCAATCAGAGCCACACTAGATAGCAACGAGCACTGTGGCTGCCCATGTTGCCAATGTACGTTTTGTAAATCAATACGGAGATGGACTCGGCTTTGCGCTTCTGCCGGCTTGAGGACCATTCCCTCATGGACAACATGGAGGTATCTTGGAAGCCATTCTCTTGCTCATAAGATCCACAGAGAAAGGAAAGAAGGGTGCAACAGTGCAATTTGCTATGGCCAGGAAGGTGCGGGCCACTCTCATGTGAATTTGGGAGGCTTCCCATGAGAGCAAAGCTGATACAGTACTATCATTGGCATCCTTGAAGGGATGATATATAGCCACACATGCACCCAGTGAGTCACGATGGTATGAACACTTCAGCTCAGGAGTCAGCGCAAGAATGGGTGACATCTTCTCACAGGATCGAGCCTACACAATCCAGGTATTACACAAGCTGCTCAAATCTTATCAGAAAGAATGGGACGCCAAGCAGAATGATATGTCATTTCATTCACTGAGTGCCTGTATGTTTCTACTAGTATCTTGCTTAGGGGGTATGTGGGGTTTTGAAGTTATGTGGACAGATTTAGGGGCCCTGAGGTACAATTTGAACTACTGCGAGGAATAGGAAGATTACACTTCCGTGGCCTGGCCAATCGTGGGTTGATTCAAAGCCCATGACAGACACTTAGGCTGCTATATGTTTCGAATTGCGGGAAAGATCACAAAGTCAGGCATAGAATTCTAAAAGTCGACTGAGAGGTTTGTTCGTCGCCTAGCCATGGAGGGACACTGTGATGGATGGGCCTTCAAATGGCGTGATGGAACACGAGCAAAAGCATTGGACTATATCGAGGATATCTAAAAACACTTGGAGCACATTCAAGAAACTATACGTCTCTCATCGATAAGGATTGCAACATGAGGGTAGAGTATGGTGCCCAGCAATCAGGACGACGCTTCTTCACCACTAATGCTACTATCAAGGGAGTTCCACTGCATGTCATTGAGCTTCAGTGCCCATGGCAGACTGATTGAGCTAATGGGGATTACTCTGTTACTCGCTCAATGATTCATCTCTACTCTGAAGTTAGAAATATGAAGGAGACCTTGATCCAATCATTTTTGGTTTGCTGAAGAGCTAACACAACAACTTTGCATTCTTGGTTCAGTTGCAGAGGGAGTGTCACTCAGGGGAGCCGGTGAAGTGTGTGTAGCAACAATTATTTGGGTACTATTCAGTAGGCACACTACCTACACTAGTGAATGCTCTTGATCAGGGATATCTCCATCCAGACTTCCCAGTCCGAGACGTTTCCGGCCTGGGATAGTTTAACTGACTATTCGAGTGATTTCTGTTGGCTCTTGCTCTGGTCTATTATTGGCTGTAGTCTTGAGCAAGGGTGTGTGTGGAGTAGGGACACCAACACACTATGTTGCTCACATGCTGTTGCATAAATGTATTAGTTTGAGATTACAATGTCAACTACTTGATTATCACTTTGGGATCGATCTCCCAAGCTACTTACATTGACAGTTGTCTTGTTCAATGAAGCTAGCAAGCCAAGAAAGTGAAAATTCTTAGAGCAAGAAATGATAATTGATGCCAATTGATTATCATGAGTGTATCAAGTAGATTACGATAGTTTTATTCTTATTACATTTTGTCAACAGGGATCGTCCAGAGCCATGTCATCCCTGCCTATTTGGTGCAAATGCTTTTACACCACCTTTGTCTATGTTGTGGTGCTCATTTGGCTTGTCAGAATTGGAAGTCTTGAAGTTCTAGATGGCCAAATGATATTTTTTAGTCATTTTGATGCATCAGTACACAATAATTTTGCTGATTATGCAGTGAATTTGTTCAAAAGTGATGGCAGTTGGATGCATCCTGGGTATGTTTAATCACAGACACTTATTTTGGCTAGGGACTGTAAAAATTCGTGAATAAGTCCATTGGGTTTTGAAATCCTTCCATTTAATATTCTTGAGATTTTTAGATTGTAAATAGCTAAGATATCTATAAGTTTTACTACATGACCTAAGCCCTTTGGAGATAAAAAAATATTAAGTATGAATACTGTATTTTTGTTGCATTACAGACAGTTTTCTGCTGAAGAAAGCTAAGGGCCTATTACCTTGAGTAATCACTGAGCCAAGTTGTTTAGACGAGGCATCAGTGTATATTTCAAATTCCTTTGAAAAATCAGGGTAGGCTAAAACTACATCTTTTGCTATGGCAGCTTTTACGTTATCAAATGCTATTTGATGTACCTCATCCCAATACCAAGGTCGCTTTTTAGTCTTCTTGGCTTTGGTGACTTTGGTATGGCCACTCTCTCCTATCAGTGAGGTGAGTGGGGCAAGCATTTTGCTATGTCTTGCCCAAAGATCTCTACAGTACTGGACCATGCCCAGGAACCTACGGAGGTCTTTGACTTGTTTTGGCGGTGTAATTGCGAGTATCGCCTGCACTTTGTTTGGTTGTGGCTTTATGCCCATTCTGGTTAGGATATAACCTAGATACTCTGTTTCTATAGCGCAGAATTTCAATTTGGGGGCATTGACTCTCAAGCCTGCATCTCGCAGTCTGGTTAGTACCAACCTTAAATGATCTAGGTGGTCGTCCAGACTTGCCCTGGTGATGCAAAGCAAATCATCCAGATAAGTTCTCACGAACTCTAAGGCTACCATTAGCTCTGACATTTTTACCTGAAAGATGTCCGGAGAACCTGCAATCCCCATCGGTAATCTAAGGTAAGACTACTTTCCCCACGGGAAAATGATGGTGCAGATTTTGGATGCATCAGGATCCAATCTTATGGTGTAATATCCCATGTTCAAGTCAAGGGCTGTGGCAAAAGTAAAACTTCTAACTCTTGCAAGACTGTACTGATTTTGGGTAGTGGGAACGGTTTCCTAACTAATCGTTTATTTACCTCTCTAAAATCAGAGATAAAACGTACAGTGTTATCTTTTTGTGGTATTATAAATGTGGGTGACGCCCATTCTGACACAGGCTGAAACTCCAATACCCCCTGTTTAGTTCTTTGATCATGGTCTCTTTGTGAATTTTTGGGACTGGGAAAGGTCGGCCATGGTATGGCTTAGGCCTTCCTTTAGTTCTAAGGAGACGGGTTCAGTGTTCCAATCACCTAGTGTACCATCAAAAAGTTCCTCAAATTTGGTGAGTAACTCTAGTAACTTATTTTGGTCTTGGAGACTAAGGTGTGTACAGTTGGTGCTAACAACTGATTGGAGGTCTGCTTTCTCATATTTTGCGTCTAGAATATGAACCACTCTTTGTGTCGCTTCCTGCATACTACTGGGTTCATGTGCCATGCTGTTGTTCACAGCCCATGCTTTTTCCATGTTAGACTTAGTCAGACTACTGATGTCCCTCATTGGCAAAATGGTTACATCAATTGTAATTTCTTTTGTTCGAAAATCTAGAACAATTCTTAACTCCTGCATGGTTTTACAACCAAGAATGAGGTCATACATTGGCTTAGTCATCTTCTTCTTATCATACTCCACAATGTCTGGTGTTACCAGATACTCCTTGCTGTTGGAATAATCAAAAAACCAAAGATTGACTTCACTCCTTCCTTTGGTTAGGAAGTCCCCATTTGACGTATGCCAAGAATTTGGCATCTGCCTAGCCAAGTAGGGGAAATGCATGGATGCTCCCTCTTCATGGAACATCAAGTCACCATCAGATCCACTATCAAGTAGGACCTTAAGGACTTTGTTACTAGTGCAACTTTCCCCAGATTGTTCGTGTTTCTGTGGAAATTGATTTTCTGTTGCTAATTTATGCCATGCTTTGGCTACTACAGCTGTGACTCTTCCTTCTTTTTGACTTGTGGAGGAAGTGTTCACATTATTGAGAAAGGCACCCGACAGTTCGGGGTCTGACAGTTCGGCAGTTATCTCACTTTGTGTGTTCTTTTCGATTTTTGCTGCAAGATTTTTTTGATCTTGCTTCTTCGTGGTATTGTAAACAATTCGATTATTTAAAACTGAATGTTTCGGTATCTCATTAAGATTTTTCAAATCTTTTATAATCTCTTTATTTAGATTATTATTCAAATTAATGTTTGAATATGAGTTAACAGTAATTTTACTCGGACTGGGGTAAGTATAACTTGTTCGTTTAATACTTTTTAGTTTCTTAAGACATATACTTAATTCCCCAGTACTACCGTACCCATCCTTTCAGGATGAATCGGAGTCATCGCTGTCACTTTCGTGATGGTGCTTACGTTTCTTCCGCAAACGCTTGAGTTTCTTATTTGATTTCTCAAGCTTTCCAATTTTCACAGAAAGCTGCGCATAGGCATTATTGCTGTACTGAGAAGACTCAGTCCCACGGGAAGGCCCACGTGGTTTTCTTCCTGTGAAGTCTTTCTTGAAGGCTCCATCCTTCTCATACTTGTGGCACTCCTGTGTATTATGGGTTGGGTGCGTGCCCCCATGCTTTTTGCACAAAATGTAGTGCTTTGAATTTGTGGTACATTTCTTAGGAATTCTATCCTTAAAAGAAACCATCTTCTTCTTGGAGGAGTCTCCGGACTTTGCAGAAGTCTTATGCCCTTCACGATCCTTATCGGTCGGATAAGCCTTCTCGATCCATTCGAGGGCTTCTAGGAGCTTCCGAACACTTTGGGGTACCGAAGCACCACTGAGTTTGTATTGGTCTTGCAATTTCTTGGGACCATGCGTAGTATGTGACTCGCTAGGTCTGCGTCATCAAAAGGCTTCACCACAGTGGTGAGCTTAGTTGCACGGTTTGAGTAACACAAACAGGGCAATAGATCCAAATAGCCGTTCAGCTGCTGGATGCGG
This sequence comes from Cyclotella cryptica, assembly GCA_013187285.1. Lineage (NCBI taxonomy): Eukaryota > Bacillariophyta > Thalassiosirophyceae > Thalassiosirales > Thalassiosiraceae > Cyclotella > Cyclotella cryptica. The sequence goes on from JABMIG010000358.1 coordinate 65,318, forward strand.
CCTATGAACTGATGTATTGGAACCCTGTTGGTCTTCTTCGACCCGTTACTTATGTAGAAGCACTGCGTCTCTGCTGCGTCATTGAGGAACACAGTCAACAGATGGAAGTTGACGCAATCCATGAACGCATCCCAGGACAAGTCACGCTTCTCGGGGTGTTCTTCCCCATAAAGATCGGTCCATGGTGCACAGCCAGTCTGTTCACTCACGATTTTCCAGGGGCGCCTAGCTTCCTTGGTGAGTAGGTTGGAGTAGAGGCTGAACACCTGGTTGATTACGGGCTTTACAGCCTTGCTCGCTTTTGCTGCGGCTTCTTGGGCCTTTTCAAATGCTTTCTCCTTGAGTGGATCTCATCCAATCCCGAGTACTTCTTGGAACCTTCTTTGGCCTTTGTAAGCCTCGTGATGTATTCCTTCTCATCCTTGCAGACTTTATTGTATGCAACGTCTAGGCCTTTCTGCCTGACTGCATCAAGTGCTGCTTGGACATGCATCAGGAACTGCTCAGGAGTCACGTGTGACCACATGGAGACTCTCAACTCCACCTTTCCAGGTAGAGTGAGCGTAAGAGTGTTGGTGGTAGTATCTACTACCAAGGCTTCTTGCACTACATCCCTTTTGGGTATGTATGGCACGGGCGGTGTAGTCCGTCCCGGGTTCCTCTAACACTCCTGGCTTTTAAGTCCATCAGGGACTGCCTTACAGGTGTTCATGCTCTGAAGTGCTTCACCTATAGGTGTGTACATATAAAAAGGGCTTTAAAAAAGCTCCTAGGTGTACCGCTGACATGCGCTGATGTGTTCTACTTACGCGACGTAGTTGCATTTTGCAAACTCTCATTTTTACGTAGCTGACAAAGGGTCTGCTTACGAAATGGAGAAACTCTCGTGATTACGCAGATGACAAAGAGTCTGCTTACGAAACGGAGTAACGGAGTGGAGGGAAGATTTTTTTTGGTGGCTTTTCACGCCAGAAGGTCGCAGAAACGGCTATCAATAGATAGTGACCTAAGCCGTTTGGAGATAAAAAATATTAAGTATCAATATGGCTAGATAAACGTATACAACTTGTTGGTGTTGGTAAATTGTGAGCTCATTGATTATGAATTACAATGAACAAATGAGGATGGAAGGGCAATGCAATCCCTGTCATCCTAAAACGAAACAATGTGATTTTATGTAGGTTTCTACACCAATCTGGTATGTTTCTCACCTTCTCTTGAGGGTGTTCTGACAAGGGGCAGTGCCACTGCCAAAGATCCAAAGATATGGATCTTTGGGGCAGTGCATTTCTAAATATCCAAAGATATGGATCTTTGTCCCTTTGTTGGAACCTCTCTTACTGGGGAGGTCTGATTTAATCCCTATCTGGGTATTTTGATTTGGTACTATGAAAGTACTAAATAAGTAGGTTCTTGGCTTATGTCACTATATGGAGGCTCCACCAACTTCATTCAGAGCGTAAGATCCTCAAGTTATCTTTTGACATTTGGGGGGACCTATAAAACAACTTTGCGGTAGATGCTTTGCCTATGTCACAGCATGGATGAGCAACAAAATTCCTGTTGAACTACTATTTGTCAGATATCTTTGGCCACTTGTGTGGCCTTGATATCTAACCATTGAGACCTCACACATCTTTGGGACTCTCTCAAGAGCTTAAGTCCAAGTCCAGCTTCACTTGTCCTCAGGTCATCAACAAGATTATCATAATTTTGCTGCAATGATGAGTGTACATGAGAATAAGCTTCATGGTCCAACTGTGTGGAATTTGTACATTTTCTACATCGGATAGCTAGATTGTTGACAACATAGTTGAGAACTGTGGGCCAACAAATGATCCTAAACAATCATACACTGAAGCACAGTCCTAGGACTTGATGGTCATTTAGATTTTAAAGTAAACCATGACATAATATCATACAATATGACTAAAGCAATTCTACTTTCACTAGATAACCATTTGATGGCACTGCATTGCACAGGATTCTTGAAATGCAACTAGAAAAGTGGGGGAAATATTCATCCTTTTCCTTGCATAAACTCTTTAATTTTGACTTCTACTATATTGCTTTTTCTGATTGCCCACCCATACATCCTCCCTCAATGGAGTATTTTTTCCTTTTGTTCTATTCTTTGTCTCACTTAAAATTTTCTTTCTCAATTTTATCTCTCGAGTGTTAAATGGTGCAATGTTTCACTGCAAACAAAAAAACACCGGTAGCCTTCCGGTACACTCTCAAAATGTCAGAGTGTACAGGGAGGTTACCGGAATTTCAAGAGTGTACGGGAAGGTTACTGTTTTTTGTATTGTTTAAGCCACAGTCACATTTATCACGCCAAGCTTTGAAGCAAAAATAATCTTCGGAGTGGTTGTGTGTTTCATTACTCACATTTTGCGAATCACGAGTTACAAACAACAAGATCACCTGTTGGATCTAGTTTTGATTTCAATTTTAGGCTTGATCTATGATTTTATTTGGTGAGTGCTTATTGGGCCTATTTATATTTTCAAATCAAGTATGCCATTTACTGTATATGGTACGTACAATATGGTGCTATCTGAAGTGAGTGCGCCAAAAAATGAGAATACACAAGAATAACACGTTGGCTGAAAATTGGTGAAGTGTGTCTACATGACTGTTACTTATTCCTTTGTATTGCTGCACCTCACTCTTGCACGGCATATTCCTACAGTATACGGTATGTATGATATAGTTATAGTACGTACCATACTACAACACCGGTGCTTGATCCAGAAGCAACTGTAGCAGTGTGCCCTTTCACTGCTTTCACATCACATATATATTTGTCAATTACATTGATACCCCTCCAGCCCATCATAGGAACGACCAAACTCAGTCCATAGACTGAGTTAACCCTCCTGCCTTGCACCGCCGTGTTGCCAACAACAATTGGCAGCGGCGGGTATATTTTGAGGGTGAGTTGTAATGAACTCGTCTTTTTTGGCAGTATTATACTCACCACACGTCAATTTTTTTCCAATTAAATAGTTACAGGCCTACCAGCATGATTGCCGAAACTCATTCCACAGACTGAGTTAACCCTCCCGCCTTGCACCGCCGTGTTGCCAACAACTATTGGCAGCGGTGGGTATATTTTGAGGGTGAGTTGTAATGAACTTGTCATTTTTGGCAGTATTTTACTCACCACTCGTCAATTTTTTTCCAATTAAATAGTTACAGGCCTACCCGCGAAATCGCCGAAACTCAGTCCACAGACTGAGTTTGGGATTTTGCTCTGCACCGCCGTGTTGCCAACAACAATTGGCAGTGGTGGGTATATTAAGAGAGGTGAGTTATGATGAATACAATTATTTTTACACTTGTTTTGACTTCATCTAATTTTCAATTAATTTATTTTCAGGCCAGGCACGGGAACAGCCTAAACTCAGTCCACAGACTGAGTTTGGACCGCCGTGTTGCCAACAACAATTGGCAGCGGCGGGTATATTAAGAGAGGTGAGTTATGATGAAACCAAACTATTTTCCAATTGTTTTCATTTCAGCTTAGTTTCAATTAAATAATTAATTTTCTTCTATCTTGGTGTATGGTCCACAGTATCATTTTTTAGCTTGGGGCTGAAATTTTTGCATGTGTGTCATTTTGGTGGGCGATGTGTTGGGCGGGCCCCCAAAAATGTGGTGATGTAGTATGTTTAATTTTATTAGTTGAGATAAATTGCACATACTCTGCTATTACTGTAGTCCAACAGTATAATACCCGGTAGCCCTCCCGTATGCTCCGGTAGCCCTCCTGTATGTTCCGGTAACCCTCCAGTACTCTCCGGTAACCTTCCCGTACACTACCGGTTACCCTCCCATACACTTCCCGTATGCCACGGGGAAACATTTTTTTAGCTACTGAGTAATGCAGTTATAGCCACTAATTAGATTGATATCGATTCTGAGACTTACTGAGAAGTCTGTCTTCCTGTAAACAAGTACCAATTCCTATCGTACGTAGAAAAAAGTCCAAAAGCTCCTTTTGGTCTCAAATTTCCTGTAACCTCCCGGTAGACTCCGGTAACCCTCCCGTACACTAGTTTACCGGAGGGTTACAGAAGTGCACCGGGAGGTTACCGGAAGATGCCATTCGGGGGGCTCCGGAAACCTCCCCGTACACTTGAGTGTGCGGGGAGGTTACCGGTGTTTTTTGTTTGCAGTGTTAAGCTGCTACTTTATTCGCAAGAGTGTTCATGCAAAATGGATAAGGTTACTAATGAATATTATGTGAATAAAATACTGGAAAATGCAGTAAGCAACAATGGACTTTCATGTTAAGTTGTTGAGCAGCAATTGATTGCCACTTACTTTTCTTACAATTGATGCTCATACATTTGGCTTCTAAATGAGAAGAACTTGCATGAAAAACAGTGTGAGATAAACATGCAATTAGGAACTAATATTTGATAGTGACCATCAGAGTTATTCAATTAGCTTACAATTCTTTTATCACCTAAGATGTCAAAGAAATGCATTTGATTTTGATTGGGGGGTCGTTGTATTCCAATTCCTTACATGAAGGCTGTGATGGAACGCTGAATGACAATAAATCCAGCGTTGAAAAGATGTAGTATCACATGATGTTCTACCATTGAGCAGATACATACCAACAAATCACAACTCCCCTCAATGTAATCATTCAAAATGAATTATTGAACTGGTGCCACAAGGGTATCTAAAAGGGAAGCATTAGATAGTTTGTAAGTAATACTCCAATGTATATTTGGATGTTTGTGTTGCTTGAAATGAAACACTGAGAGTAAGTTTATAAAGTAAGTTCATCGTTAAACAATCTGTTTAAAAGAATTGCGAGTATATTTTGCCAACAAAGCATAATTGTTGCAATGTGGCTGTCTGCTGAATTAAAAAATCACCTATGCATCTCAAATTGCTATCAAATCTTGTGAATTCTCTGCTGAATAAAAGCATTGTTCATAATACCCAGGAATCATTTTGTAGCCACAAGAGAAGAAAACATCTGTTATCGCTATATAGCAATGATTGCACAGAGAAAACATCTGTTTTCGCTATATAGTAATGATTACACAGCGAATGCAACTTTGCCAAGTGGAAGTTTTTGGTGAGTCAAACAGAAAACAAGTGACGACTTAGCATTATTTACACATGTGATAATCTTTCACAACCTTCTATTGATCCAGAAAACCCTTCTTGAGATATTTTAGTGTAGTACCCCTAGGGGTTCTAAATAAGGCAGATAATTTCAGCAATATGTGTGGTGATTCCCAAAATTATGGAGATTTCTAGGAAATTTTGCAAAGCCACAGAGGGGTTACACATGAGAATGTCAATGATAATAACAGGAATTTTAAGATGCAGGTTTAAGCTACATAAAACACAAATGTAAACACAAGGATCTTGCTTTTACACGGACAATGGTGATACCTTAAAGACACTATCGATCTTGAAGACACCATTGATACAAAAGTCATTTAGGTGGCGTCACAATGGTATAAAATCTTCTGCTTCCAAACAAAAGCCAAATCACTCCTCAACAACATCCATACCATCCAATTCGTTGGACAAGATCTTGATGTTCATCATGTCGTCGATGAGTTTGGGAGTCAATCTTTTCTGCTTCCTCTGATCGGGAAGTTAAAGAAAACGAATTCTCACACTTGCCAAGCCTGATAGCATTCTTACTGGCTGGAATGGTAAAGTGTCGGAAAAGACCGATCATCTTGAGTAACTCTAAGTGTTCAGTTGGCAGACAGTTTGTGCACAGTTTCTGTTCCTTGCATATCTTCTTGGTGAATGTTGGGTCGAATCCATTGTGATCATAGAGGGGTTTGATGGTCCCTGGGAATTACTATCAAGCAGTATGAGGAAAGAGTACAAGTCGTCCTCCGGTTCATCGTCCTCATCAAAGTCAAAGTCATCAGAATTTAAGTCAATCATGTCCTCCATTAGCTTACTGCTGTGGAACTCAGCTGTGAGGCAACTCTGTCGTGTCACTGTAAAATACTGATTGACAATACCAGTCAACTCCGAGTCGCTATGTCGCGAGGTTGCAGAGGACAGCTCGACATCCTTGTTGAGTAAAACGGCATTCCTCACAGAGGGAATGGAATGGTACAAGAACGGGTCCTCCTTCTTAAGAAGAGCTAAATCTTGAAAAGACACTTCCTTTGCCGACTGCTGTGGCATGGTTGTTTGCTGGGTAAAGGTACGAACGAAAACAGAAGAAGCCTGGCTCATATTAATGTGTGATGGATATGTGTTCCGCTGCTTTTATGATATATGGGACATGGGGTGAAGTTGAAATTATGTGACTCTTACTGGCGCGAGAGAACACAGATGTGAAAACATTGTTTCTTGCCAACATAACTTGGACTTGTTATTATTTGGCAAGAGTAGATGCAAGTATTCAGTTCGATGATCATTCGATCGTGATATCCTACCAGATCCTCTCCAACAGCGCAGCTCATCGTTTGGTTCACATCGGCGAACTATCCCGCAAGCCACTTTACATCTTCTGGTCGTGGCAAAGAAGCTCTGCCGCCCTCTTGATCGTGATTTGCCATGAGGTTACAATATCCTGCCCCTGCTGCCACGCTCGAGCAAAGTGGATTGCTGCATCGGCGCAAACCTCTTTCGACGTGCAATCGTGACCAAACTTGATTGATCCCGAGAGGTAGTAAAGGGCTTACGGAACTAATTGGGCAAATCTTGTTCGGTTCGATCGTGATATCTGCCAACTTCCAAATGCAAGTCCTGTTTTTAGTCACTGTGAAACGCGATCACACGAGAAACAACACGGAGGTTGCTAGTACAATACCATACAATACATCATCTTGCAATCGTCACCAAACTTGATTTATCTTGAGAGGTAGTAAAGGGCTTACGGACTTATTGGGCAAATCACATTCGGTTCGATCGTGATATCCGCCAAATTCCAAATTCAAGTCCTTTTTCTCGTCACTGTGCAAACGCGATTACACGAGAAGCAATACAAAGATAGTGGGTCAGTGTTACGATACTTTGATCACATTGGATAATTGTTTCCCGACCAACATGTCTATCTAGAGAGTCATATAGAATTATGACTCCCAATCTCACGATCATGATGTATCCTTCTTCTGGGTTGTCGAAGTACGTACAGTTATTGTACTTCTGAGACATGTTGTAATGATGTGATTATTTTATTATGACTTGTGTTTGTCTATACAAAACTGGACATATAATGTCTCTTGTTCTGTACCGTATTCTTTGCTATTGTATTTACACATACTATACTCCCAATAAGTCAATTATGTTTAGCCACGACTACATCTAAGTGTCAAACGGAATTGGGCCAGGTATTCGACAACTGTCAAGAAGGATATCACATCACGATCGAAAGAGTGGGAGTCATTTTGCTACACGACAAGAGATACGACACATTTCGTTTTCCTATGTGAACGGAGTGAGGTTGACTTCTTTATATTGCTCACTCTAGTCTTCATGTTGTTTCTCGTGTGATCGCGTTGCACAGTGACTAAAAACAGGACTTGCATTTGGAAGTTGGCAGATATCACGATCGAACCGTACAAGATTTGCCCAATTAGTTCCGTAAGCCCTTTACTACCTCTCGGGATCAATGTCACGATTGCACGTCGAAAGAGGTTTGCGCCGATGCAGCAATCCACTTTGCTCGAGCGTGGCAGCAGGGGGCAGGATATTGTAACCTCATGGCAAATCACGATCAAGAGGGCGGTAGAGCTTCTTTGCCACGACCAGAAGATGTAAAGTGGCTTGCGGGATAGTTCGCCGATGTGAACCAAACGATGAGCTGCGCTGTTGGAGAGGATCTGGTAGGATATCACGATCGAATGATCATCGAACTGAATACTTGCATCTACTCTTGCCAAATAATAACAAGTCCAAGTTATGTTGGCAAGAAACAATGTTTTCACATCAGTGTTCTCTCGCGCCAGTAAGAGTCACATAATTTCAACTTCACCCCATGTCCCATATATCATAAAAGCAGCGGAACACATATCCATCACACATTAATATGAGCCAGGCTTCTTCTGTTTTCGTTCGTACCTTTACCCAGCAAACAACCATGCCACAGCAGTCGGCAAAGGAAGTGTCTTTTCAAGATTTAGCTCTTCTTAAGAAGGAGGACCCGTTCTTGTACCATTCCATTCCCTCTGTGAGGAATGCCGTTTTACTCAACAAGGATGTCGAGCTGTCCTCTGCAACCTCGCGACATAGCGACTCGGAGTTGACTGGTATTGTCAATCAGTATTTTACAGTGACACGACAGAGTTGCCTCACAGCTGAGTTCCACAGCAGTAAGCTAATGGAGGACATGATTGACTTAAATTCTGATGACTTTGACTTTGATGAGGACGATGAACCGGAGGACGACTTGTACTCTTTCCTCATACTGCTTGATAGTAATTCCCAGGGACCATCAAACCCCTCTATGATCACAATGGATTCCGACCCAACATTCACCAAGAAGATATGCAAGGAACAGAAACTGTGCACAAACTGTCTGCCAACTGAACACTTAGAGTTACTCAAGATGATCGGTCTTTTCCGACACTTTACCATTCCAGCCAGTAAGAATGCTATCAGGCTTGGCAAGTGTGAGAATTCGTTTTCTTTAACTTCCCGATCAGAGGAAGCAGAAAAGATTGACTCCCAAACTCATCGACGACATGATGAACATCAAGATCTTGTCCAACGAATTGGATGGTATGGATGTTGTTGAGGAGTGATTTGGCTTTTGTTTGGAAGCAGAAGATTTCAGTGCAGTAAATGTTTTGTCTTAAAAACTGATCGCGGACCTCTTCATATAGTACCATATTTAATTTCTGATCCATAAGATGATGCAGAAAATAATCTCAAAAGAAAGACTAAATTTTAATGCATTGAATATGGCATGCAACGCCATCAAAGTGACACATTTTATGGTATGGTACAGCTTATATTATCACACAAACTTCAATGTTAGGCATCAAGGAAGACATCAGATTGACACTGTCACCATTGCATTCCTCTCCCCCTATTGATTCTGAACAAGTATGGCATGCAGACTCAGAGAGAAACAGCAAACACAAAGTTCATAGCAATTGCCTCAATTTTAATTGAATGGAATGCAGATGGGTTCTGACACTAGTCAATTCAAATTCTTCTTTGCAAGAATTTGTCACCCTTCTCAAGGGTGGCCAGTAATTTTTGTTTCCATATACTGACATAATTTATGCTTTTAGGTCCTCTGACAGTGCCCCCTTTTCCAATTAACATAAAATATTTCTTCACAACTGTAATGAATCCTTTGATGGCTATTGGGCGTTAAATTCCAAGTAGTCCTGAAACTGATTGATCAGTTCAAAGGCGTAATCACGAAACTCAAGAACAATGGGTTATAGCTGACTCCCGTCTCTTCTTTGCCTTGTTCACTATTTTGTTTTCATTGACCGCTACAAGTATGAAGTGATGAAAAAATGGCATAAAATCTTTCTCAACTCATAGGTCAACATTGAGGCTGCCACTATAAGAGATCTATTCCACCCATGAGTGTTTGAGGTTGCCTGACTGTCAGGATGCAGATATGGTAAGAAGGATCATGAATGGCCAATTGCTGCTCTCAACAGCTGCATTCATTGAAAATACATTGTTAGAATGAGGACAAAGAGAAAAGTATTATTTTTTATTCAACACATATGGTTGTTACGAGGTATTTACATCATTTGTCACAGGTAGTAATATCAGGGTTGTCCAGATCATATTTTGGTTGCTACTTGAGTAGTCGACATGTCATCTGGGGTAGTCACTTCAGTTGTCAAAAAACATTTGACATGTCATCAGTCGGGGTCGTTGGCCATCCATGTTGTCACTTTGTTGTTGTGTTAGTCACCTGGTACCACAAGTGTGTCTAAAAGTCACTGCAAACAAAAGACTCAGGTAACGTTTCTGTACCTTCCAAAATGCAAGAGTGTATTGGTGACGTACTGGAGATTTCAAGAGTGTACAGGTGGCTTACTGGATTTTTCTCTCATTGCTTAAGCCACAGATATAGAAATCTTTCAAGTTTACGGGTGGCATCTGTTAGTTCATGACTGATATTTAATGAATCATGAGTACCTGTTGGGTCTAGTTTTGGTGGCAATTCTAGGATTCGGGTTTTGTATTCTATCTGGGAAAGCTTATTGGTCCTATTTTTATTGACGAATCTTGTCAGAGTTTGAGAGAAAGTTGATTATTTAGAATGAAAATAAATATTGCAATCTAGGGAGGTAGGGTAAAAAGCAATTGCATTTGTTGCTTTTATTGGCATAGCAAACCAAAAAGTCAATTTTGCTGATTGAGAACTATTTCTACTAAAAAACAACTTATGATTGTCAAATTTGGAGGAAATAATAAGAGGGCCCAATCATTTCAGATAAATGATTATTTTTGTGTGTCATGTGGCTTTGCTCAATTTGTAATCTGTCTTGGCCGGGATGCTGTTCCATTAACATAGTCCTATTTTCACTGTGCCGCCTGATAAAAGTGAAGATGGCATGATATGCGGTTTAGAACGGAGGAATGTTAACCTGATTTTTTCAAAATGCGATTCAAGTCTTCTACGGAATAAACAAGAGGAAACGGATGGCTTTTCTAAATGCTTCCGGGAATTGAGATTCCGTCTGTCGACACAGAAAGCATCCGAAACGGCTGGAATTTTGATTCCCGGACGACTTTTAAAAATTTGTCCTAGCGTAACTGGGAATTCGTAGATTACGTCGAGAAAAGGCATCCTCATCGGATGTATTCTGGAGAGTCAGACGGGTTTTCAAAAACCATCCTTGGCACCAGAATGCATCTGGGAATCCGAACTGCATCGTAGTCAGATGCATTCTGGTGCGAAGGATGGTTTTTCAAATTACATCTCTAAATACTGTAATATTGCGGGTAAAAATCATTTATGTCATTGAGTAAGTATCTTCGTGAAAGAATGTGTACATAACACCTATGTTCAGTCTCGTGAGTTTGATGCTAGGTGACTCGTGCAGTTTTTGTTGGGGTCTCTACATGGCCGTGTTCGTGTTTCTGACAGTGCAGGAAGAACCAGGAATGCAACTTATGCTTTTTCACATGTTAAACCTATTCATCTTTAATTCCTTGACTAAATTTTTCCATAATCAAATAAGAGAATTATTTATGACTGTTAGTTCATACTTTTATATTTATTTGTATAATAGAGAACTGTAAGACAAGTTGTGAAAATTATTGAATAGAGATGTATTTTAAAAGTAATTACCATTTTCCCTCAAGTCCTCAGTTGGTTTTATATATGTTCTGTCACTTTTATATACACTCAAAATAGGAATTTAGTACTAATTTTGAGAATTCCTTTCCTAGAAGTACATCATTCCCTGGCTAGGCCTATCTTTTTTGTTAATATCATGATTACATCATATATTTTACACTGTGGAGCATGAGGTCTTCAACAACGCTGGTACTGCACTTAGTTGCTTATGCAGGTGCAGATGTTGGAGGCATCAAAAGCCAGTAACTCCATCGAGATGAGGGGACATGTCTTTGTGGATGACGCCGCGGTGGAAGCTTGGGGACGTGCTCACGCAGACCCCAATCTTCACCGTTTCTGCCAAGATTTTGTCTCATTCTTCCTGTTGGCGGAACCTAATTTTGAAACTGTTGAGCAAGGGCTTGGTCAAATGGCCGCAGTAGTCAAAGCCAATTTCAAGTCAATTAACAAGGCTACCATTGGGTTGTCCTATTCCATCATAAACCCACCACAAATCATCAGGGCTTCGGATATGCAAGAAGCGCAAGCAACGGATGGTTTCACCTGGGCTGCGCTTTTCGTGAGCTTCGATGTCTTTGAGGGTGATTACCATGACGGAACACGTATGCGGCTCAAGAAGTCTTTGGACACGGTTAGCTATCGAGTCTGGTATTGACTTCCACTTTCCCATTGCCACTCATCCTCTCTCAAATGACGTCTTCAAAGTACAATGTACATTAGCACACCATCAGGCCTGTGAGTTTCTGGAATCATTGGCTCCTCTCTATAAGCAGATTTCAGGTGGAAGTATGTCCAGCAAGGAAGCTTGGTCTCAAGTCATGGTGTTTGTCAGGCAGATCTTTACCAATATTGCCACCATCAGGGCTTTGAACTTAGAGGGCACCTTGTGCTTCATGATTTGGGCATCCTTTCCTACCACTGAACTTCTTAACGAGTACCAACATCACAATTGGGTGGAGCATCAAAAAACCTCTTCCATTCTTGCCTTGACTTCAATGCGTAAGGAGGGCAAGGCAATCAATGAGATCAATTCAAGGTTAAGTTTGCAGTATGCTTAGATCAATTCAAAGTTAAGTTTGCAGAATGCTGCCATGAACCGCCACACTGGTGATATCAAAAAGATACAAGATGATATTGAGGAGTTGAAGCAGAAGAATCCCTCTCTAGCCTGAGCAGGCCTATCATTTTGTTAATATCATGATTACAACATATATTTTACACTAAATAGATAATTATAATAAAATCATTTCAAGGTATCCAAAACATTATTATGAAAAGTGACCACACCAAAAAAATTACGAGCACATGAATAATCGCACATCATAGAATAATATGACTAAAGTGTAGATATAGTATGCTATGGTATGGTACAATACCATACCTACAATGCACCTGCTTGCACCATAGTGGCAGCTTGAGGGTGGACTTGCTCTCTCCTTGAATTCATTTTTTCAATTAACTTGTTAGCCCCACAATCCCATCATGAGAATGGCCAAAACTCAGCCCATAGATTGAGTTCAGCTTCTCACCCCACATTGCCCCTTAGCCAACAACAATAAACAGCAGTGGGTATTTTATGAAGGTGAGTTGATATTTCCTTCATCTGTTTTAGCCATATTTTTTGCTAACATCACAAAAATTTCAATTAGATACCTGCCACCCTATCACAGGAACCACCTTGAATTGGCCCACAGACTTGAGTTGTTATTTCCTTCAGCTGTTTTATCCATATTTTTTAGCTAACGTCACAAAAATTTCAATTAGATACATGGCATCCTTTTGCATAAACCGCCTTGAATTGGCCCACAGACTGAGTTTGGCCTCAGTCCCACATTGTTGCTTAGACAACAACAATAGACAGCAGTAGGAATTTGTTATGGTGAGTTATTATTTCCTTCACCTATTTTACCAATGTTTTTGCTAACATCACAAAATTTCAATTAAATACCTGCCAATCAAAAGAACATCCATGAATCAGCCAACAGACTGCGGTCAGCCTCTCACTCTCACCCCCATCTTTGCTTAGTCAACAACAACATGCAACTGCAGGTGGTGTTCAATGATTAGTTATTATTCCCTCTACTTGCTTTACCCATGGTTTTTGGCCGGTGGGTATTTTTTGAATGAACGTTTTAATTTTTTTTGGCTAACATCGTAAAAACAGTCAATTTAATAAATGCTGTCCTATCACAGGAACATCAGTAATTCAGCCTACAGATGTTTGTCTTCCTGTACAAATTCATTTAAATTTTTGATTTTTCAGACGTTAGCACACTTACTGATGCAAGTTTTGTTGTGTTCTTCATGTGGTGTTATTGACAATGTCAAAGCTGGTGGTTTTTCTGTGTTAGCTTTAGAAATTTCCTTAGTGATGAATATTCGAAGTTGGTGAATATTTGGGACATCAAAAATGCCATCACATATAGAGCAGATTCCTTGAAGAGGGCAAGCTAACTCTTGAGATCTTAGGGAATGCCAAGCTCTTTGATCTGTTGCTCAACTTTCTTTCCATTTGAGTTTGGTTGCCTGGTCTTTAATGGGTTTCCAGTTTGTATCCATTGTGCTGATAAGGTCTTGAACATCAACATAATTCGGAGACTCACTATTGTTGTGCAGATGAAAACCAAGTAGTTCCATTCCAAGTTCCAAGTCCAAGCAGTAGCGACGAGAAATCAATTGCTCAAAATGAATTGTTTGGAGGAAGCCTTGCTATGTGTTGTAATCCATCACCTTCTGTTCATGTTTGGCTATTTGAAATATTGATCAACCTCTTTTGTGCTATTGTTAGTTGAAAAGGACAAAGGTTTGTTTGACTATTAAACAAGAGGAACTAGTTGAGACACTGGTGCAGCTGTAGTTAACCTGTTGGAAGATCATACCAATCTGGCCTTGGTCACCACCCGATGAGTGGTTGGGACTGTTGCAAGCATTGTTTCTCATTCATGGGTAAGTTGGCTCTTGTCTTTTTGGTGGTCATCCATTAGGTTTGGTGTTTTTGAATTTCTCTAGACTCTCTCTGATGGCATGTTGACTCCCATAGTTTAGACAGCGGTAAAAGGAAGTTGAAATGATCAGGAGGCAGAAAGAATAATTAAGAAGACCAATGTAGCCCTAATCTTTAAGACCAATGCAGGCTTTGCTACTTATAATTTAGCAATAATTGTGATTGAAAATGATGAAAACTTATGCTTGATTGTAATCTCCAATGTGTTACACTGCACACAAATGCATGCATGATAGGGTGCAAATGATACGTTGCAAACTGTGTAACACATATCATCTTATGCAAATGTACTTGTCATTGTATCATGTGTATATTAATGCTGAAATACCAATGATTTGGTATTTTCTATACTTTATACTCTATCCGATGTGGACTTAATAATATCATTTTCGAATACATAGTACATGGCTAGTATACGTTTTATAAAAAACCATTTTGGTGGTCACCACAGTCGGATTAACCACCATTTTTTGCTAACAAATTAACATGGTTGGGCCTATTATACCACTGTCGTGACTAACACAGCAGGTAAATCATGCAGTAACCGATGGATTCCCAAGATGCGGCATCTTTTACCTTTGATAGTGAACATATGCTTTGTTTTCATCTAGATCTAGGTATATATTTTTTAATGGAATGACTTTTCCTTTTTCTATGAGAAATTCAAAGCTTTCCGCCATCGTCTTGTGTAGGACTCAAGGGAAATTTACATTGAAAATGAAAACAGACTGATACTTTCAATAAGAACTATGTATTTTAAACAGCTGTGGAGGCATGTTGTAGGTGGGTTTGCCAAAAAGGTGAGTTATCTGCAGAATAGAAAGCTACTCACTTCCCTTAACCCCTACACTTATTTTTCCTATAATATTTATTTATCAAGAATGGAGTACCATAGGTACTATACCCAATTGAACTAGATGTGCTTACTAATAACAATATCCATGTACAAGTATCTAGAAAAGGTGAAGCCTCATACGGACAACTACACATGTACTAAGGAGGGTGTATATCTTTCATCTTTCGGGGTGAAGCAGTGTAAGTAGATACCTATCTACCTACCTCATAAAGGTATTGAAATATCATACCACATCATCGCGCATGCACGTACAATGGAATGGGTTGCGAAAGGACACTGGCGCTGAAATTGGAGTAATTCATTTCACCAATCGACAGCCCTACAAGTATAGTATCGTGCGTCCAGTCTAATATGATTGGAAAGAACTCATGTGCATTCTTTATTTCTGTAGGTACAGTACCTACTATACCATATATCAGAGATACTTGCCACATTTCTCTCCCGTACCTCAAATACCAATTCCTTTGACTCTGTGAAGTTGGCGATCAGTGTGCGGGACTGGTTCATAAATTACCTTTGACTCTACACGGAAAAGTCAATCTCCAAAAAGAAAACTAATCTCCCAAAAGAAAACCCGATACCTTATCATTTCAACGGAGGAATAGTACGAAACATTGTAAAAGCCAAAAGAAAACCAATTCTCAAAAAAAAATCCCCAATTAATTTGCCAACGCCAATAGGTTTATACATTACTTAAGCCTTAGAGCCAGCTGGAGACTTTCTTGGGAAGAAATTATCAAGATTAGATCAATTCTTTTCTCAGAATAGGTCTAAACGAATTATAGTCTAGGACTTGAAAACATAGTTTAGGAATAATCAAAGACCCTAGATATTCTAAGTATGAAGTAGATTTTATAAGCTAGATCATTATTTCTTCTCTAGCCATTTCTCTTTTCTAAATCGTCCAGTCTAGATCGAACAAATTTTCTGAGAATCTATTTCAGCATTCTAACGTTATCTGTTAAGATTCTAATATTCTAAGTTTGAAGATGGTATCTATTCTTGGATCAGTTGTGCATAATACATAATATATTATTAACTTGTATGTTAGGTACGGAATGATATCTTACAATAGAAACAGTATGAGGATAGCTATTTGGAGCATCTTCCAAGTTGTACTTAATCCTGTGGGGCAT
This sequence comes from Cyclotella cryptica, assembly GCA_013187285.1. Lineage (NCBI taxonomy): Eukaryota > Bacillariophyta > Thalassiosirophyceae > Thalassiosirales > Thalassiosiraceae > Cyclotella > Cyclotella cryptica. Next base: position 81,604 of record JABMIG010000358.1, read on the forward strand.
ACTGACTCATGTAAACGAAAATATAAAAAACACTTTATATACTGAAATAGGACAAGACTCTCAGTTGCGACAGATGCTGCACGCCTCGGCGGAAAAAAGGTATGTGGTTAGGGTCCCGGGAAATGGGTATAGTAATGGATGTCACATGTACTCATGCAAAGGTAAGGATATTATGGTATTATACATGTGTGGTGACGAGTGCATGCGCAAGATGATGTGTGACAGTTCTCAATCGAATCCATGACAGACATCACACACAGTTGCATTTTTTAACTGAATTATTTGTATTAATTATGAGATATAATATTATCTAGAAATTCTAAGTAATTAAGCCATAAGAGGTTCATACACTTGTTACTCTTGGAAGAACTTTCGGAGGTACTTTTGGAGGTACTTTGTACTTTCGAAGGTACTTTGTACTTTCGAAGGTGCTCAGTACAAAGTACCTTTGAAAGTACATGTCTATTTAGTAGAGTTGTGTCCTGTTCTCATCCCGGATGTTTTGCCGAGATTGGGATTGTCCCGGGATGGGACCCAACAGGATCGGGATCATCCCGGGATTCGACAGGATTTCCAAATATCCGGGATGACCGGGATTTTCCCGGGATATACAGGGATATAGCTGGGATGATGGAAACCTGTCCAAAGATTGCATGAAAAGTGCATGAACAAAAAGACTCACAAATGGTTTGGGTTCGTGCTACCAGATACAATGTACAATACACATTATATCGTGCTAGCAGGTACAATACACACATTATACAGGATGCTTGCGTTCGCAAAGATCTAATCTTTTATTGGAGTAAATCCTATAGTACATAGAATAATCTTAAATTAATCATAGGTATAGTACGTAACATACAAGCTGAACAATCCGTTCGTGACGTATGAACATACATATTGTACCAAGTTCTGAACGTAAGTACGTCACTCTTAATCCCGGGAATCCCGGGATCAAGGGTGGCGGGATGGGATGGCAATCCCAGCCGGGATATCCCATCATCCCAGTTTTTAATCCCGGATGAGACACAACTCTACTATTTAGGAATCATTATATTTTCTACGAGAAATCAAAGTTAGGTACAAAGTGCCAACGAAAGTACATTTTGGTACTTTCGGAGGAACTTTGTACTTTCAAATATACGCTCAATTTCAGTACATGGTACTCTTTTAGTTTCATTTTACCTTTGTTTACCATGAATTATTTGAGGAGTGGATCACACAAAGAACAAGAGCAATTATGCTGAGATGAATCCCACAACCTAACTGCACATGCCTCTTGAAGGTATGTACAATATTAATACAGCCCCGCAAATTGATTACAATCAGTACCTCTAAATCTCTTATATTATACCATCATACTAGAATTAGATTGTTCTTGATTTTCATGCAAATTTCCCTGAAGTCCTAATGTATCCAGTGCGGTGTCGAATCGTGCCAAATTAGGGTGAGAACGTGCAGTCAGGCGTTACGGCCTACTGCGCGTTCTGATCTATAGGGCTTAATGCGCTGTCCGGACTCTTAGGGCCTACTTGCACAGTGGGTTTAGGGGATGGGGTAATATATTTTACATGTTATTTTGGGCGGCATCGTATTGAATACAGTGCCACGTTCTGTGTGCAATACCTTATTTAATACAACTTGGAAGATGCTCCAAATAGCCGACCTCATTCCTACTCATGAGTTCTTGCTTTTTAGGCAAGAGGGAACATAGATATCTTTTGGAGAATAATCCATTTTCCCTGTGTTCCCTGAACCCCTACGTATTTTTTGATTTTTTAGAAAGTTAAATCATTTTTTCATACATTGTTTTAACGCACATCTTGAACTCTTCAACGTACATTTAAAAGTACACAGTACAATCGAAAGTACAGGTACATCCAAAAGTACAAGAATGTACTTTCGGATGTACTACAGCCACATTGTTATTGTCGGCTTCTCGCCAGACAACATCAGGCGGCTTTGTGCGCTGCATCCGTTTAGCTGCTGCGACGATGGTTGTTCGAGATGTGTTGGCCTGCTTTGCGTTGAATCCCGACGGATCTGTAAATGGTGGGTGATGGGTGGGGAGCTTGGACTGTTCCAAAAATGGTGGGTAAGCAGATCGGCCTAATGGCTATTGTATTATAGTAGGAGGTAAAAAATAAAAAATAATAAAAATAACAGATACTTTTCATACCTCCCGTGTTAAGGCCATTCTCCAGCGGCTGGGTTATATCCTGGGTTAAACCCATTTTTTGAGCTCATAACCCATATTTAACCCATCTTGCCATTTGCCAGCGACCGGGCAGTCAACTCCAAAGGGTCAAAACACATAACCCACTGGGGGGAATGAAATTCATCAGGGTTGAAATCCTCAAATTCCCCCCTGACGATTTCTACTGGGGTTTAATTTTCGTAGCCACACATTTTTCCTCGCCATATCGCTTGTCTTGCCCTTTTTGTCAGAAGTCACACCATTGTTCTGTTCTCATGTCAAATCATCATGTCAAATGCAGGGACGATTGCGAGTCCAAAACTCCTCCACTTTGCGTGCCGAAACAGTTTTTCGACCGCAACTCAACAACCAACCAGAATTTTGACGATCGGATTTTTTTGTTGGATAAACCCGAACCCAACCGCCACAACAATACCAAACTCGGGCCCGTTGCACCGCCAGCGGCTCAACAAAAACCCGTCGACTGCCTCAGCAATTGTGGACTCGGACGAGAGTTGGCCGGTTTTCGACCGTAAAACTCAACAACCAACCAAAGTTTTTACAATCCGATTTTTTGCTGGATAAAGCGGAACCTAACCAACACAACAATACCAAACTCAGGCTCATTGTACCACCAGCAGCGGTGTGTTAAAAATTTAATAACCCTGGACGATAACCCAGTCGTTGGTGAATGTGTTAGGCCAAAAGCTCGGGAAGATTCGATTCCTTAGGAATTGTATTAAAAAAATTTGGCGATTTCAATTCCTGGGAATGCAGACTGTGACTAGGAATTGCAATTTTTGATGTGCTATTCCTCGTGAACTGTGGTTTTTCCAGATTTAGCCTGGGTATTCAGTGAATCGTGACAGTTTGGCATCACTTTTCAATGCCCTTTCCGTTTACATCACTAGGTTGGCATCACTTTCGCACAGCACCTTGACAATTTGGCATCAGAAGTAGAATGACTTGTCAGTTCATTATTGAGAACTAGTGTCGATTTCAATTCCTGAGGAATTGTATCGTTCATATCATGAAATGCACTTTACAATTCCTCGAGAATCATCGTTGGTCGTAGATAGCCGCAAGTACAATTCCTGAGGAATCGTAATTGGAGTGCTAATTCATGGGAATGTCATGACGTCACGTATTGATAAAAACACTGCTGTCATAAGATTTGAAATTACGTAGGGATTAGTACGTACAACTTCAATTGGCGGTTGCATGCGTTTTGCCGCCATAATTGAAAGAATGTGCTACCAACACTGACTAGTGCATGCGTTTTGCCGCCATATTTCGTGAAATCTGCCACCGACATAGCATGTTTCATGCATTTTAAATTTAATGAGGCTGTTACCAAGGAATTGTTCTACATATTCCCTACAAAAGTGCAAAAAGTAGTCAAAGTCGATTTTCCCCAGGATTCGAAGTGCTCATAGCAAAAAAAAATCGATTCCTAAGGTATCGAATTTTCCCTAGCTTTTGGCCTAACAAATGGCCTAAAAACACTAACACGCCTCGCATTATATGAACATCTAAGGTATCATTTGTACATTTGCCCGGCGTTGAGGGAATTCAAGTGTTGTGTGAAAATAGCACAATTTTTTACTAAACACTAAAATTACTGTGATAGCGCTTACACAGTTTTAGAGATAATATACTTAATTTCTCTACAAACATTCCAGTTCTCAACAAATCATACCACTACCCACGGAATAAAATCATCAACATCCACCAACTGTGACACAGCAGTGGTGAGCCAGCTTTCACCTTGTTCACTGTGGTACTTAGCAGTGGTGCTTTGCTTGGCAGCACCATTTTTAGTCACATGGTGTTGTCAGTTATGTTGGTGTGACTGAGTTGGTGCGTCAGCGAAAGAATCCGTTATTTTCACATCATGTGGTTATTATCACATTTTGAAAATAACGTTAACTGTAGAAAATAACGTAGTCGTGAGAATATAACGTAATCAAGATTTTTTTTAAAAATCTTCGTTTATCACTGAGCACAGTTTTTTTCCTTCTTCTCCTCCAGGAGACGCTTTTTTCACTTTTGGATTTTATTGGTGAATTCATATAAACACTCCCGCCACTACCTGTAAAAACTTGATTTTTATGTTTGATATGCATCGGTATTCAGTTAGTCTTGATTTGTGATTACCTTTAAAAATATATCTAAAATAAATTTATAGCATGGCAAAAAATTGTGTTATCAAGATTTTTTTAAAAATCTTAGTTTATCACTGAGCAGAATTGTTCTCCTCCTTCTCCAGTGAGACACTTTTTCACTTTTGAACTTTATCGTTGGATTCATATATGCACTGCTGAAAATACCTGTAAAAGCCTAAGTGTTTCGGTTTATACGCATGGGTATTCTTTAACTGTTGATATGTGATTACCTCTAAAATTATATCTAAAAGCAATTTGTAGCATGGCCAAAAATTGTGATATTGAACAGCTGTAAAGGGAAATGGCATAATTAAGGCATGGCCAAAATTTCACAAAAAAATGGTTTCAAGGTATACGTACCACTTTTTCAACGTAAACGGCAAGACACAAAAGTCAGTGCAAGGCATGGCCAAAAATTCTTGTAGACACTAGTTATCTACAACGCACTAGTTACAACGTCTAACTTGTCACCAAAAAAGGGTTTCAACCTAAACGCACCACTTTTTCTCACAAAAAGATTGGTTTCAACGTAAACGTACCACTTTTTCAACGTAAACGGCAAGACATAAAAGTCAGTGCAAGGCATGGCCAAAAATTCTTGTAGACACTAGTTATCTACAACGCACTAGTTACAACGCCTAACTTGTCACCAAAAAAAGGGTTTCAACCTAGTTTCAATGACTTGGAAAGAAAATATGTCATGTGTGCTCACAATCAGGGATTTTCATATGAGATGCTTCTGAAGAGCTGTGATGTGACATTGCACGACTAAAAAGTCAGTTCATCAACAAAAAGGGTTAAGCATTAAACGTGAATGCAACATTCATTATCTACAACGCACTAGTTACAACGTCTAACTTCTCACCAAAAGAAGGGTTTCAACGTTAGCGCACCACTTTTTAAATGTAAACGTGTTACTTGAGTGCGTCGTCAAAAATGTGTTAATCCGTTAAAGTTAAAGCATCTATTTACAACGTATAACTCGTCACCAAAAAATGGTTTCAACGCAAACGTGTTACTTGAGTGCATCATCGAATATTTTCACACTAACACACCACTTACACATTCTACTTAAACGGTCTAACTTGTCACCAAAAAAAGGGTTTCAACGTAAACACACCACTTTTTTAACAAAAGGGCACGACGTAAAAGTCAGTGCATCGACAAAAAGGGTTAAGCATTAAAGGTGAATGCAACATTAGTTTTCTACAACGCACTAGTTACAACGTCTAACTTCTCACCAAAAAATGGGCTTCAACGTAAACGCACCACTTTTTCAACGTTAACGGCAAGACGTAAAATTCAGTGCATTGTCAAACAAAAATGCACGACTAAAAAGTCAGTTCATCAACAAAAAGGGTTAAGCATTAAACGTGAATGCAACATTCGTTATCTACAATGCACTAGTTACAACGTCTAACTTCTCACCAAAAGAAGGGTTTCAACGTTAGCGCACCACTTTTTAAACGTAAACGTGTTACTTGAGTGCGTCGTCAAAAATGTGTTAATCCATTAAAGTTAAAGCATCTATTTACAACGTATAACTCGTCACCAAAAAATGGTTTCAACGTAAACGTGTTACTTGAGTGCATCATCGAATATTTTCACACTAACACACCACTTACACATTCTACTTAAACGTATGACCCAAAAAAGTTCATCACTCAGTATAAGTTTTTGACTTCTCATTAATTATCAAATTTGACACATTCACACCTGAAATTTGAGAGTCATTATTTTTTTGCAATCTATGATTAAAATGTCACATCACAGCTCTTCAGAAGCATCTCATATGAAGATCACTGATTGTGAGCACACATGACATATTTTCTTTCCAAGTCATTGAAACTTGCTTTTACCCTATGTTTCTGTCCAGGTATCTACAAACATGCAAAACAGATTAGTATGGAAGCGAAGATTATGAAAATGAAAATTGAGAAGAGAAGTAGAGATTAAAGATACAGGCGAAAGTTAAAAGGAGAGAACTGTGGCGTTGCAAATGCAAAAAAAGACATGAACAGGGCGAATTATAAAATGAATGCAGATTCCATTTGCTATCAGAAAAAGATGTACTACAAAATCAATGCAGATTCCATACTCCAGAAAAGAAAGATTCACTATGATATCCATGCAGATTCCATATGTGAGAAGAAAAAGGCTCGAAAATTCAATAATGTATAGAAAAATTATACTATGAAAAAGAATTAAATTGTTGCAAATCTATATCTTATGTGTATATATCTCTGTCTGTTTTCTTTCCACATCTTTTTCTGTGAATACCAGATGAGTCCAACCTCAGGGTACACGTATCCTCATAAAAGTCTCTAAAAGATTGGAGCCACCTGAAGCAGTAACCTATTCTATACCACTGATCCTTATTCGCTCTTTTGCCATAGACAAAGCTTGCTCCATGTGTCATCATAATATCATCAATGGGGTCAAGAACTGATATTGTAAACTTTCCACAGGTGAAATGATGCCTCGATGATGTTAAATATGTGCTTTTTTTACCTTGAACATTTCCAAGTGATGGAAACCTAAAGGCAAATTTCATAGGTTCATTGCCCATTGTCAAGACCAAAACATTTGAACCAGACAATTGTTGCATTTGTAGCACCCATTGAAGCGACCTTCCAGAATTACACCATAAGTGTCAAACTTATATTCCCCTTTCAATTCATCTTCCGTCAAGATGAAATCATTCACATCATTAATAGTAACCCACTCTTTTCTGAAATCATGTGATGTCTTCAAGAATGTTTGTTGAAGCTTCTCGATTCTAGAACAGATTCGATTCGGCATCATTAAGTTTTTGTTTGGATCAAGTAATGAAAACTTACATCTTCTTCTCAGCAAAATAAAATAATTATACAGAATTGATTCTTCTTCATTCAGCCTTGTGGCATCAAAATATTGAATGTCTTGACTTTGACATGTAAAACAATCTAAAAACACAAGTACTGTTTGAATGAAAGAAATTGAAATCATGTCCATTTTAAATCCCAAATTACATACCAGGCTCTGGACTCATTCTCTCAGAATCTGAACTACTTGAAGCAAGACTTCCAAGATCACCAGAAGAAGAGTTACTCTCTGAATCAGCAACAACATCATCTTCATATTCATCCTCTATTTCACCAGATGTATTATGCAAAGTAAAAACTTCTCCACTGTCATCCTTGCTGTAACCATCTTCTTCAGAGTTTTCATTTTCCTCGTCATCCTCATTTCCATCTTCATCATCAAAGTCGTCATTGTCATCATTTTCATCAGAGACAACATCATCAATGCCTTTGCGCCCTCTCGTTTTACCATCACCTTCTATCACGTATAATTTAAGTGTCATTGAGCATTTGTAGCAATATTGAAACAAAATAGAAGACTTGAAGACTTACTCCGAATGTATTTTCGAGTTTTCTTCTTCGAGACCTTCTCATCTTCAGATGGTATTTCCTTTTCATATGTCTCACCCTCTGGCTCAAATTGGAACCCACTTTGTTCAATAGCATCAGCACAGCGGGGGGGAAAATAACCGCCTATGTAGAACCCAAATGCCTTGTACTCATCATCATGATAGGAAGGATGGTGGCAGCTCAAAACTTTGAGGCAGATAAAATCAATCCTGTCAAGGCCATAAATTGAATGGAGCAAATGCAAATTTTTTGTGTGAACATCAAAGCGATCAAATAGCCCATGTTTAGATGCCTCGTTTTTTACTTTGGCAACTGATAATCGATCGAATTCAAGATCAGTGACACCTTCCTCAAGACACACAGACCACGATACATTGAATAGGATATTGTTACCCATCTGTTCACGTTTCAATGGAAAATTGCAAAGTGCTTTGAGAGATATCTCAGATTCCATGTTATCGTCACAGCAACATTGCGGGTCCACGGCAAATATATGCTGGCTGAATTTTTTAAGTTCATACACACATCAAATGATTGTCCGTGGCTCGTGTGGATAGCATCTTTGTCGTCGATGACAATGTAATCTGAAATCTCACCCAACCTCAATTTCCCTGTTCGAATCATGGAGGTGAAATTATCAACAATAAGAGTCTTGAGTTCTTCATACTCAAATTTGGAGCTCATATACAATTTATATGGATCAAAACAGATCTGAAGGCTTAGAAGTGAGAATCATGCCAGTATGCAACAAATAAGTTTGAAAATCACTCACTTGATATATGTCCATGTCATGGTAAAAGTCACACATTGGTAGGGTCCTCAGTAAAGTCTTCCCACGTGGTCCCAAGCCATATATCATGTGTCTATTTTGATCACATAGTTCGACTTCAGGATAACGAGCTTCATTGGTGCCTGATAATGCAGTTATAACCATGCATGATGGGTAATCTCTGTGACAAATACGAATGCGCTTTAAATCATGAAGAAGAGAAGGAGTAAGTGTCCTGTCCTCCCTAGGATAATACATTCCAATAAATATGCACAATTGAGCCACTTAGAAGAATAGAAAACAGTGTGTCAATAATCATCTGTTTTAACTTAGAACATTACAAATGAACCCTCTCACCGTCGCCCTCAAGCCCTCGATCCTCACAACACTTTTTCGAAAGACCAAATACACCTTGTAAATATATTGGATGGTGAGAATAATGGCTTCATTTCTGTTCAGTTATTCTTTCCTGACTTACTTGAACTCTTGCCATGTTTAAACTTCTTTACCGTACCAGTTGGAGTGCTAGAGTGGTCCACTTTTCTCTTTCCCTTTTGGTCTGTAAGTTGCCAAAAGTGGAAATTCAGTTCATTGCATACAACCACAAGAATACACATGAAATTAATAACTTACATGAAGGCTGCATCAATACCATCTGTTTTTCCACCGCAGCTATGACTTCTTCCTTAGAAGCATCAGGGTCGTCCTGAAGAGAAACATAACCTTTCAAGGCCAAGTAAATGATGGATTCATAAACCACCTGACAGACTGAATCTCTGTACTCAGCTGGATCATCATTGTTGCTGCATTCCATGAGGTCTTTCAACGAGCCTGCAAAAATTTCTTTGACTTCATTCCCCTACAGTCACTAGCCAGAATACAACATCTGAGAATTCATTTCTGCCTCGAGCCCGCTTTTCATCTGAAAAATTTAGCGTCAGATGTTTGACCTTTACTCCTGTTGCTGACGAGTATTCTCGATGTCTGCATTGTCATCAGCAGGGAACACCTTGAATATTTTTGTGGGCTCATAGTCTCCCGGACCGTGTCCAACTGAAAAAACAGACTCAAAAACCAATTGGATTTCCTTTAATGGGAGATCAACCTTCTTCAGGCTTTGTGGCATCACCAGTGACAACCTTGGCTTGTACACCTCATTTTCACTATCATAGTATTTGTGGTAAACTGCAAGACAGGGCTTCCTATCCACAAACACAATAGCAACTCCAAGCTTCTTTGGAATAGTTTCTTTTTTGTTCAACCGGAAAATCTCAGCCAACCAAGCCTTCGGATAGTTTACATCTTTCTCTTTGGATGACCAGTCTAAGACGAGTGGAACGATATACTTTTTTTCATCCAAGAGAGCAGCCCATGCAGCAAGTACAACAAAATCTAGCAATGTCAAGGGTGGATTCTTGTCTTCTGTTTTTCTATTTGCCCCTCCCAATTCTTTAAACAGTTCGTCATGAGTTGGAATTTTCATTTCGTAACTGATGCCATTGGTACGATGCAACAAAACTGGAAGGAAATTTCCACCGTCATCCTCTACGATATCATCTCCCTCATGAGCTCCTACAGACAAATCCTGAGATCCAACAGATTGGTTTGTTGTCAGCTTTTGGAGAGGCACTTTATGAGTTTATCAAATCCTCTCTGCACAAGATCATTTTGTCGGTTTTGGGCTTCAACAAGAGTTTGAATGACCCCAGTCCAGCTTTGGCTCATGGTTGACATATTCTGAGACATTAACGGATCAGTGGTTACAACAGCTGCTGATTCAGCCAACCTCTGAGAGATACCTCCTCTCTGCATAAAAAGCATGACACGTCTCCATGCCTGACAGAAAATAAATGTCAGATGATAAATGAGTTAACGGTGTAATACCAGTCACACTTACAGACAACTCTTCATCAGACGGAGGAGTAACATCGTCGATTGCATCTTCATTAGAAGAAGCCTTTTGACAAAAAGAAAATAGTTAAGCCAGCCATTCAACAAACTTGAAAAATATAAATGTTACTTACATTGGCTGCATCATTTAGATGGTTGCCTGAAGAAGAAACATCTCAAAAACTCTAAAATTTGCTTAAAGACCATGCAAATGTTAACAGCCATTAATCAGGTTCACCAATAACAAGCAAGAACATCTCTGTCTCAAAACTCCAAACTTTTCCCGAGTCAGAAAAAGCCATCATAGACGAGAATAAATTGTGATATTGAACAATTGCTGACTTCACCATCTCAAAACACAAAACTTTTCCCAAATCAAAAATAGCCATCATAGAAGACAAGAAACTGTGATTTGAGCAATTGTTGGCTTCTCCATCTCAACACACAAAACATTTCCCACGTCAAAAAAATTCCATCATGGACGAGAAGAAATCATGATATTGAGCAACTGTTGACTTCTCCTTCTCAAAACACCAAACTTTTCCTGCGTCGAAAAATGCCATCATGGACAAGCTGAAATTGTGATATTGAGCAATTGTTGACTTCTCCATCTCAAAACACCAAACTTTTCCCAATTAAAAAAAACGTCAGATGGGAAAAGAAACTGTGATTCTAGGAATTCTTGACTTCTCCGTCTCAAAACACCCCACTTTTCCCACATCAAAAAATTCCATCATAGATGAGAAGAAGTTGTGATTCTAGCTATTGTTGACTTCTCCGTCTCAAAAAACCGCACTTTTCCAAAGGAAAAAATACAATCATAGATGAGAAGAAATTGTGTAATTGACTTAATAAGATTAATCACCACAGAGAATCAAAATGCCATAAACAGTTGGTGCCCCAACTTTGTAAACAGATAAGTGCACTTACCTAAACTGATTTGAATCGGATTCCCTTACAAACAAAACAGAATGTATAATGAGTCAAATGTTAACAGAAGAATTTCATACAAGACGGTACACAAACAATTCCTTACAAAAACTCTTACTCACTACAGTGCCACGATAACACTAGTTCAAAAGCAAAAACAACCTTAGCAAAGACAACAGAGACACAATGAGGGAACAGCAGACAAAAAGACGACTGAGCAATGCCAGAATGCAAACGCACCTGAATTTCTTTTTTAATCTGGTTTCAGCAATATGACACGAAGAGTTCATATATGCTGCACTGAAAATGAAGGATGAATGAATGAGATAAAAAGAAAGAACCAAAAAACAAATTGCGGGGCTAACAACGCCGCGTTTAAAATGTCAACACAAAGAGGAAAAGAAGCCATCACGACATTACGACAACAAATGCAAACACAAAGATGCATCGCCGACGATGCATCCCACGATACATTGCCTAACGATGCATCGCCGACGATGCATCGCCGACGATGCATCGCAGACGATGCATCACCGACGAGCTGCTGTAATGCCTAGCACACTCTCCACCACGCTCTTACTAGATATCAATCCTGAGATTGACGGCACAAGCAGTGTGCCAAAAGGTGGACACCACGACGTCAACACAACAGCACAACATCCCAACAATCCACAGAACACAATCATGAAGATGCGTCGACAATGGTCTACAAGCCCGGCACACATCAAAACTACACAGCTCTGATTCATCACAGCATCAATGGAGCCATGACATTGTGGACTTGCCATAGAACAAATGCATAACTGACAAACAAACAAAAAGCACCACCTTGCAAACCAACACCAAAAGCACCGTCGTAACTCACGCGCACAAATGAAATAGTAATGTTTATGGTTCTTGTGTTGTCTTTGAAAAAGAAAACACCATGAAACCTTATAAGAACTTGCGTGGTATTGTGCAGCAATCTTTGTACATGTGTGATCAAAAAATTTATGAACTTCACCGAATTAACTTATGTCTCAATCACTAGTGAGTTCAACACAGCTTAATAAATTATTGCCATGTCAACAAGTTGTCCTTTTAAATGAGCGATAGATGAAATATACCCCGATAAGTTCCCGACACATCATTTTTGAACAACGAATTGTTAATATTGCCCACATTGTTTCACGCTTTCACAAATTGCGAAACATGATAACTGGATTACTTATAAAAGAAATAAAAGAACACTCTGTAGTCTTAATCGTGTTCGGTCATTCCATTTGACATGATCGAAAATGACTAGTTGCCCCAATAAGTTCACGGCACAGAATCAAAAATTGCATAGCCATAATGAGAAAAAAAGAACTCTTTTCGAGCATAACCATGTCTCTAGTAATCAATTTTTATATGTCACAATGAATGACCACTCACGGCACAGAATCAAACATTGCATAGCCATAATGAGAACAAAAAAGAACTCTTTTCGAGCATAACCATGTCTCTAGTAATCAATTTTTATATGTCACAATGAATGACCACAACTTAATACTGCATACATACAATAAAATGTTATGTTTACCACTACTCCGCTAAAAAAAACTTTGCAGTTACTATAATATCACGGGAAATTAACACAATATACTGGTAGATGAGCTACTACTAAAAAATCTTGCAGCGGCTGCTAGTAATTGAAAATAAACATTATATCAACGTACCGCCAAAAGAAGGTCAACGTATGGATGTTGTATTAAAATGTGATTTTTTCTCAACGCACTCGCTACCTTATAACAACGCACATCACACCACCAAAATAATTTAAATGTACTGCCAAAAAGATTTCAACGTAAGTTTGTAGTACATAAATGATTTGTTCTAAATGCACGCACACAGTTCGACAACACACATCAACAATGCACATCAAAAATAAACATAATATCAACGTACCGCCACAAGAAGTTCAACGTTAGTATGTGTTAAAAAATATGTTTTTTCTCAACGCACGTGATACCTTAGGAGTTTTGGGAAATCGGTATATTGATGGATGTAGCATGAACTCATGCAAAGATAAGGATATTATGATGTACGGTGCAAAGCGCATGCGTAATGATAATGTGAAACAGTTATTGTATCAATCGAATCCATGGCGGACATCACGCACCGTTGCATTTTTTTACTGAATAATTTGTATTCATTTTTAAATATAATATTTTCTAGACATTATAAATAATTAAGCCGTAAGGTTCATTCACTTCTTACTCTTGGAAGAACTTTCGGAGGTACTTTCGGAGGTACGTTGTACTTTCGAAGGTACTTTGTACTTTCGAAGGTACACAGTACAAAGTACCTCCGAAAGTACATGTGTATATAGGAATCATTATATTTCCTACGAGAAATCAAAGTTAGGTACAAAGTTCCTCCGAAAGTACATTGTGGTACTTTCGGAGGAACTTTGTACTTTCGGAGGAACTTTGAACTTTCAAATGTACGCTCAATGTCAGTACATGGTACTCTTTTAGGTAGATTTTACCTTTCTTTATAAGAATTATTTGAGAAATGAATCGCACAAAGAACGAGAGTAATTATGCTGAGATGAATCCCACAACGGAACTGCATATGCCTCTTCAAGGTATGCGCAATATTAATACAGCCCCGCAAATTGATTACTACCAGTACCTCCAAATCTCTTTATTAACACTCACATCCTAGAATTTTACTGTTCTTGATTTTCATGCAAATTTCCCTTAAGTCCTTATAACAACGTACATCACACCACCAAAATAATTTAAATGTACTGCCAAAAAGATTTCAACGTAAGTTTGTAGTACATAAAATGATTTGTTCTAAATGCACGCACGCAGTTCGACAACGCACATATCAACGATGCACATAAAAAATAAACATAATATCAACGTATGGCCAAAAAAAGTTCAACGTAAATATTATGTATTAAAATGTTTTTCTCAACGCACGGACAACTGTATAACAATCCACATCACACCAACAAAATAATTTAAATGTACTGCCAAAAAGATTTCAACGTAAGTTTGTAGTAAAATGATTTGTTCTACATGCATGCACACAGTTCGACAATGCACATTACCAGCAGCCGCTGCAAGATTTTTTGCAGCGAAACAGATTGCGATTTGTAGAGACAGAGGAAGACGTACATTAAAATAAAGTGGCTTGTAGTACGAGTGTATGCCAAAATGGGCGGGAGCGCCTCGCGCGCTTCGCGCGCACCGCGCTCCCGCGCCCTTTCAGTTTGTGAAATCATTTTCTTGTTACACACTCTTTTGTGACACGATAACATTCCCTTCAAGTTTTAAAGAACCCCTGTTTAAAATTTTTCGTCTCTACATCTTAAAATGATTTGTGACTAATGTTCCCTTAAAGTTTACAGAAACATTGTTGAAAATAATGTCAGACGTTACACACAAAGATATATTTTTAAAGGTAGGCATATATTAAAACACTAAGACTACCCATGTAAGTCCAAGCGAAACATGAATTATTTACAGGTAAGTTCATATCAACTTCATGGTCAGTACCTGTTTTGGCAAAAAGCAAAAAAACTGTCTCACTGAAGAAGAAGAAGAAGAAGAAGAAGAAGAAGAAGAAGGAGGAGGAGAAGGAGAAGAAGGAGAAAACGGCTCAGTTTCCAACACAACTAAGATTTTGAAAAAATCTTGATATCAACGCCAAAAAATATTGTAAATGTACTGCCAAAAAGATTTCAACGGAAGTCCAGAGCGCATCCAAAATACCACTTATTATACCTCTGACAGAAGAATGGGCGAAAAATATTTTTTTCTAAATGCACGCACTTCCGAATAACAACGCACATCATACCACCAAAATATTTTCAACGTATCGCCAAAAGAAGTTCAATGTAAGTTTGTATTAAATTTTTTTCCCAACGATGCACTACTTTGCACATCACACCACCAAAATAATTTTAATGTACCGCCAAAAAGATTTCAACGTAAGTTTGTAGTAAAATGATTTGTTCTAAAAGCACACACACCACAGTTCGACAACACATACCACACCACCAATATTATTTCAACGTACTGCCTGAAATTTTCAACGCAAGTCAAGAGTGCATGCACTCTGTCAACATTTCCCTACTCAACCGGCCGACAAAAAATGTTCAACGTAAACACACTCACAATAGTGCACAAAGTTCAAGGATATCACACACAGCAACATGTAAATATGCATCATATAACATTTCTTTTGGATGAGCTTACTGCTGAAATCTAAGTCTCATAAAAGTCTAGAAATAGCGATAAGTGAACAATATTCCTTTCCTGTTGTTTTGAATGTCTGAAATGTCGTGCAACGTTGCTTCACAAGAATCAAGTATACAAGATATAGAACGTGAGTTTAGATGACTTTTTTGACATCTTAGTATTTCAAGCTAACTTTATGTTTTATAGATGAGTCTCTGTTTGACAAAGTAAAATGAGTTAGCATGGAAGCAAAATTAATGAAAATCAAAAATGACAGAAAAAGAAGAAATTAGATAAGTACAGACAAAAGGCAAAGGATGACAATGTTAAATCGGCTGAGAAAATGGGCATTTATGACAAGAGCTACAGGGATTCCATTTGTGAGATGAAGCGGTCCAAGTTTAAAATTAATTCTGATTCTATTTGCCAGCAAAGGAAGTCACACTATAAAACCAATGGACTACTTTTTATGGTAGTACCGTACCATCTGGCACTGCAATGGAACAGTACAGAAGAATTTTTTTCTTGTGACTATTTCCGTAAAATTTCACTTGTTCTTAACGTGTGTTGTGACGTGAGATTGCCACATGGTACAATAAACACCTGGACTGGTACAATACTTCACTACAGAGTTTTATTGTACTGTACGATTGAAGTTTTTATGGTTTTTATTGTACAACTCGCGATCCCGAAGTTACGAACAAGGAAGGTGTTAATCAGTAGAGATGGTTCTCCTTCTCGTCTCGTGCAATTTTTAGAGATCAAGAATAGTTTGAGATTTGACCCTTTCAGATCGAGATCTCATTCGAGATGATATCCTTGGAATTGATAGCAGATTCCATTCCAGATCAAATGAGCGCGTACGCACTTCTGACGCACGTCACGTATGTACCTTCATAGATACGTTTTTATATACGTACGTGTGTTGTACGTGTACGTAAAAAATCTCGGATCTCGGATCTCGGAGCGGAGTGTTTCGAGATGAGACATCATCTCGAACGAGAAATTCTCGTGTCTTGATCTCGAATTCTCGACAGAGAACCATCTCTATTAATCAGGGATAAAAGTATACACTGTACGGTACTACGATACCATACCATACCATACACTATTGACTTTCTAACATAATAAACCACTTCCTCTCAAAACTCTCTGCAAAAGCTGCAAAAAATCTTGCAGCGGCTGCTAGTAATATTTTATGTTATTTTCTCACGACTAGGCTATTTTCTCACGACTACGTTATTTTCACAACACCATAGTAAATAAGATGGTAAAATGTTGTTATTTTCTCACGACTAGGTTATTTTCTCACGACTACGTTATTTTCAAATAGTGAAAATGGCGAGCTAGTGAAAATAGCGAGCTTGTGAAAATAACAGCCTAGATGACGTTATTTTCACAAGCTAGCGTTATTTTCACAAGAAAGAGTCATTCACGAGGGTAACACGTGTTTCCAAAAAGACTCGGTCGCTCGCCCATGATCTCAGTCGCACCTTCTCCGCGTCTCAAAAACTTATCCATTTTGGTCACGACCTCGAACACAGCATGGGATCATAATATATACTGTATTGTATATTATGTCTTTGGTGCTTGTCCCTCCCTGATTCAACTTTCAATTGAACATGGAGATCCACTATTTCCTGTGAATCATATCCCTATGTATAGTTTGCTATGTGATTTTTGGACTCTACCGTAAATCTCGGATCTAGAGACCCACCAAATGTCAAAAGATACTTTGATTTATATCTTATACTATTTGCAAAGCTAGCGATGTCTACACGTGAAAAAATTAAATGTATCTCGTCCCGAGTTACCTCTATTACAGTACTGGACGTATTGTGTGGGCGTAAACTACACGATCGTTGCAGTACTCCACTCATCGCCCACTTTTTTCACACTTGCCATCCTTCCCCCGCGCCATCCCCAAAGAACCATTTTCATTCAATTGTCCCAATGAATTGGGAAAGCAGAAGCTGTCGCCATCTCATTGCTGGCATTGGAGAAGATCCATTTCCATATGTTATGGAGGTCCTCTTAATAGAGGGCCCTTTCACGATGGTCTTGTATGGGAGAACAGACGTGGATTTGTCGTTAATTCGATGCTGATTAAATGGACGCATTGTAATTGTAAATTAACATTAATTATGACAATCATCATGAATTCTCATAATATTGAAATCATGTTCTCCAGCACGTCCAGTCCTAATCTCGCCGTTGCGCCATGCAAGAGGTCCTCTTACAACATCAAGCAGAAGAGGAATGTTGTCACTCAAGTTGAAGCTCTTGTAAGCTCCGGGATGTCAAAACGCTGAGCTTGTGAAACCGTAGGCGTGAAGTACCTGTACTTCCGCAGATGGCAGAAACTTCTCGAGAAGATTGATCACCTGAAAGAGGCGGGTCAGTTCTTTGCATACAACTTGAAAGGAACTGCGCGCAAGATTCATGCAGGTCGTGAAGGGATCCTCAAGCCTGTTGAGAAGGAACTTACAGGATTCGTGGAGAGAGTTCGCGATCAGGGGATCCAATTGACCAATCGCATGATTGGAAGAGAAGCCTACCGCATTCTTCCTTCCTTCAAGGAGAAGTCAGAACGCTCAAGAATCCTATCAGTGGTACGATTCACGCGTGCTATTGGACTCACCCTCCGTGCGGCCACACACACTGCACAAAAACTTCATGTCGAAACAGCTGCAGATGCCAAGGTCTTCATCAGCATGGTGAAACAGAAGTTGGAAGGGAGGAATAAAGATGACATCATGAACATGGATCAAACTCCGATCCCGTTTTCTTACCATTCCAACAAGACGCTGGATACCAAGGGAGTCAGGACTGTACACACGCGAACGTCCACGAGCGATACGAAGCGTGTCACTCTTGCAGCAACCGTGACGGCAAGCGGGAAAATGTTACCTCCCTTCCTAATTTTTAAAGGGAAACCAAATGGTAGAATCGCGACACGAGAATTCGCGGTTTATCCCCCGTCCGGAAAGTACGCCTGTCAGGAAAAATTGTGGATGGACGAGGTAAGAATGCATGAATGGATTGAAAAGGTTTTGAAACCGTGGAAGGAAGAACGGGACAGTAACAACCCCGACATCAACCCGCCTGTCCTAGTTTTCATACCGCGTCCATCTTATGGGCTCTGTAGTCAACCGTATCCAGATGTTGGGCATCGAAGTGATGCACATACCGGCGGGATGCACTTACCTCTGCCAGCCCATTGACGTTGGGATCAACAAGCCGTTGAAGTGTGGCCTGCGCGGAAAGTGGGAGGAGTGGATGGTAGATGGCGACGGGATTGTTAATGGACAGGCAAAGGAGCCATCCCGACAAATGATTGCAGAATGGGTGGCGGAAGTGTATGAGAACATTCCCATGAATGTCGGTGTTAATTCATGGATGAAACGTGGCTACGAGTGGTTCTAAATTGTAGTAAAATGGGAGGGGTTGATCCGTTTTATATTTAAATTAAATTTAGTCAATGTGAAGAATTAAACATGTTCATCAACTTCGGTTTAGTTTAATGATGTTATATTTTAAAGAATAGCATGCACCGTCTCGGCGTATGCATACCCGGAATTGCCGTGATACAACGCCCTCATGCTTCTGTTTTCAGTGTCAGGACCGAAAACATCAGTAATCCTCAACAGGGCACCGTCGAGCTTTTCAGAATTCGGACCACATGCGTATTCCCGTGCCGCAAAACAAATGCGACATCCATCGCTTCCGTCTTCACGAACTTCGTGAACAGCAAGGTTTGTTTTTTCCACCAAGCGCAAACGAACAACCCTCCCAACACCATGGCCCGCACTCTCGATGAATGCGTTACCACATCCATAAGGATGTGCATCGCAACTGCGTCCGTGGCAGACGGGGAGGAAACCGACAAGAACAATCTTCATCGTGCTGTCAGAACACAACAGCAAAAAATACGTACATATGGTGAGTGTGTGTGGTGTGTGTGGTGTGTGTGATGTGTGTTTTGCGGCATACCGGCATAACTCGGCAACCAACCGGAGTTTTGGGGAGAAAAACATACAGGCGTGTTGCTGTTTACAAGGAGAATACACCTCCAAGGAGTTTAGATTTGCCGAAAGAGTTTAACATAGTGAAAATCACAAATGTCAAGGCAATCGGCGAAACATATCTTATACTCCATGGGGTCTCTAGATCCGAGATTTACGGTAGTAATTGTGACTCAAACAGTGGTACTATGTGAAAATTATGTTAGGAATAACAGTTTTCCCCCAACCCCCCCGTTCTTATAACGAGGGTTATACGCTAGTTACGGTACAGGAAGGTCCTTTATCAACGCCTTCAAAACCCGTACATGATGCAGAGGCATCTTTTATCTTTTTGCATAAGTTCCCGTCTGAGTACAATATCGTACTTGCGAACATCATTCATTCCCTAAAGTCTGTATCGCACATCATATCATTTTGGGTACACCATGATCTACCATGATAGCACCATGATTAGACCACTACGGTGGTAGACGGTGGTGTAGGTTGATTTATTCATTGCACCATATAATATACAGTTCCCGAAGTCTCCGTCGCTTTGTAGTTCGTTCACATACACCGTTGCTAGTCTTGAACCTTCATAAAACAACGTAATTCGCTACCATTCACCAAGCAGCGGACCATGAGTTACAAAGCTGCCCTCATCGACCTGTCGGGTACCGTCCACGTAGGGAAGGATGCCGTGCCAGGAGCAATCCAAGCATGTCGCAAATTATTCTCCTCTGGACTGAAAGTCATGTTCTTGACCAACACTTCCAAAATATCATGCAACTCATTATTGAATCAATTGAGAGACATGGGGTTTGACCAAGATGCTCTGCCGGAAACAATCAATGGAAAACGTACAATTATGACGAGTGTTGGCGCTACACGACAATATCTTGAGATGAATCAAATGCGACCGTATTGTATTGTAGAAGATGAATTAATGGAACAAGATTTTCGAGGGGTGCCCATGAACGATCCGAATTGTGTCCTGGTTGGACTGGCTCCGAGCAAATTAAACTACGAAAGATTAAACGAGGCGTATCGATTACTGTTGAAACTAAAAAAGACGGAGGCCAATAACGATACAACGACACGATGCGAGAATCAAAAGCCACTTCTGATAGCCATACATCGTGCGACGCACTATCGAGATGCGGATCACCAGCTTTCGCTGGGTCCCGGTGGGTTTATATCACTGTTGGAACAAATTACAGGAGTTACTGCACATATAGTAGGGAAACCATCTCGTGAGTTTTATCATGCTGCCCTCTCATCATTGGGTGTGGACGATCCATTGGATGTCATCATGGTTGGAGATGATGTGGTTGGTGATATAAAGGGTGCGCTTGATTCGGGGTTGGGTGGGGCAATTTTGGTGAAGACTGGAAAGTATGTCGCCGGAGATGAGAGTGGACAAAAGACTGATGGCATTACGCCAACTTTCACGATGGAGTCGATCGTTGATGCCGTAGATTATATCTGCTCTTGTTCTCAAGGTGTCATCACATAATGTGCTCATAAGGTATTGGTTCCATGGTTTATACACTTCAGAAATGTGGTCGTCATTATTTTTGAAGCTGTTGACGATTAAAAATAAATGTGTGCATGCTACTTTAGATCATGATTGGCCATCAAGCATGCATCAATTAAGCCATACCACACTCTGTCATGTGAAGTTGAGGTCTCTTGTCATGGGAAAGCATTTCTGATTTCCCACCTGCTGAAGTGAACAGTACTCAAGTCCATATTTTCCATGAGGTGTGTAGTGTTCACCTTCACAACAATTCCCTTCAATATTTAAGTTTATTGTGTTGCCTTTGCATGAATTATGTCAAAAAATGTAAGCCTCTTCTAAATGTGCAATATGCAGACAGCCCCAAGTCAACAAAAGCTAACGCTGATTATTGCAGATGAACGTATGGATTGAATCTAATTAAGCTGACATAAACCTGGGTTCTTCCCTTTATCTACACACATAATCTTTGCAAACCTCTTTTAGTCATAATATTAAAAATGGGATCATAAGAACAGATAAGAGTCACAATATAACAAGACCTTTGCTCTGATTTTCCTAACATTTGTTTTTCTGTCTTGGTTAACACTACCAGGTAAAGCTTAATAGTGCATCATTTGATTCTCCATCTTGACAGCAGCATCACTCCTTGCAATGAGATTGTTGCTGAGATACCTCCAATGTTGCCAAACTTGCCACAAATCACCACACATGGTAGAAGTGTGAAAAGCATGGGGCATGGGTTAAGATTACCTAAAAAACCTTCCTCATATCATCTACCTGCAACATCATTTGTAAACTTCCAGAAATTTATCTCCACAACAAAATCATCATTCAAAATCTCCCAAGATCAAATTAATCCATTGTAAACAGCAGACAAACTGACCTCAGAAAAAATGGTGGTCAATCTCATTCCATTACCCTGGATACATCACGGTAAGGCTGTATTCGGAAGCACAAGTACTACACATCCTTACAAATCTTATATCAATCTGTCACGCTTCAGTGTTTCTTTATTTATAAATACTTTGTCACTCCTTTTTACAAAGAAGCCTTCTTCTCTGTATCTCATTCCTTCCCCATGCAAAAGAACAAATAGATCAAAGAACCCAGATTAATTTACATTCAATAAGCCATCTACACAGAAATTTGGATGTAAAACAGCAACAAAGTGAATCATTTGTCTCAGATGGCAAGTGTGATGGGGCCAATTATGTTAAGGGTTTGGACTTTATGCACTAATTTTGGAGTCCTGCAATTGAATGCCAACAAAGAGGCAATCCACAAATAATTATTAAGCCATTCATCTGTGACATGAAATAGTGTGAAATAGAGCAATGTTGCAATCAAATGTAGGTTTAAAGTTACATTCAAATAAATGGAATGTAAATATGTATATAAATCTTTACTTTTTTGGTGCTATGGCACTAGCACAAATCAAAATAATGTATGTGCATGATCTCTATCACTGTACTCACAAAGAATGCAATACTCACACTTGTTATTCTCCATGTCTTTGAATTTGTCCCATGCAAACTGATTTTAATTGAATACCAATGCCAACCCTATATATTGACCTCAATGCCCATTCTCTCCTAACAATAGTTTTGTCAAGTCAACAGGCTTGATTGTCCTTTGAGTCTGTTTTTTGTTTCATCCAACTTGATTGTGCATTCAATACCTGTTAATCTACTTCTCTGCCTCTTTTCTACTCTTCTTCATCCTCAACTTTACTCTGGACAGTGACTGAGTTGAGCTGTATGATGGTGACGCGGTGAAAGAGGGAGGTTTGGAGAAAGAGAAAACTAGGTCTTGAATTTCTACACTACCAAATGATGAAGCACTGGATTTAATAGAATGGGAGGAGGAAGTGGTGCTTGATGATATTGAGACAGCTGGTTTGATGCAGAGGCTAATCCAAGTGGACAACGGGGAAGAAACAAGAGACAGTAAAGAAGCCAATGTTTGGACAGAGCTTGATGGAGACAGGCATTGATCAACAAGTTCAGCCCCTCTATGATGGTGATGATAACAACTATGATGGGAGGAGAATGTGCAAATGGCACCACGTCCACCTATTTGCGGAAGAATGGATGAAAAAGTCGATGCAAGAATGCAAGATGCTATTGTGATTGAAAGGAATGATAGATGACAGTGGAATGTCAAGGGACTATACAGGTGTGTTGTGTCAATAACAGACTCAAGCTGATGTTGTGACGTGAAAAGGTTTCCTGTGGTGTGCACATGGATTAAACTCCAATCTCTTATTCTAGTTGTCTTCCGAATTTTTCAATTGAACATGTTGACCTGTTGAAGGTCTGCTCTGATTTCCATACTAATCATTCAGAAACATTCAGGGTGTATAGTGCTATTTGTATGGTTCATCGAGAGGAAGGGTGATATTGACTTGCCTGACATTTCCTGACCCAGGGCATTTAAGATTGTTCCTGCATACTGCCACCAACAAATGCTAGCACTTTCCTTAAATGTGCCATCCATGGGTGTTTTCACTGAAAGTTTTGATGGAGAGACACATCCTTTGGGTAGTTGGGTACAAATATACAGGTAATGAGCGCACATGATGGGACAATTGATAGGCCACGGAAGAACATTACAAAAATGTATCCACATCAATACTACCAAGAAAAATTACATAATTCTCCTTACTCAATTTAAAAAAGCAGATCCTTGTGTTTCCATTGACTTTTGTATTTGAATGCCAATACTAGGCGGTGCCCCTATTCTGCCACTTTTAGCATTATTATTTACCTGAACACACCATGCATGCATTTCAGAGGAGTGCATAACAGTAGAATCAATACAGATAATACACCAGGAATCTATTCTTTCTCACCTGAGCAATGAAATCAACACCGCGCTCTATATGAAACATTCAGGATGAAAGCAATGACAATTTTTGCTTTCGTTTTCACCTTACAGAGACTGATTCCTCTCCTATTTAGATTGAATGTTAATTTGATAACAAGGGAGTGGTGGGCTTTATTTAGACCTGATGATAGAACAAGGACAAAAAAGATAGGAGAAGGAGTGGAAGGGGGAGTCCTTTGTTGACAGTAGCGAGAGCAATAGTAAGATTGAAAGTGGAAAAATGAAGAAATCTAATAAGTTGACAGCAAAAAACTTCTGCTGTCACCATCGTCCATTGTAAGAACAAACCTTTGATGCTAATACTGCTTCAGCCAGTGCTCATAACAGTTGAAAGCACTACCTTAAATTGTTTGGTTTGCAGGAAGGTTGGACAACTGAAACCTATGTAATTTAAAAAGAGCTTCATGCTGTTGTTGTAGTTTTATTTGAACAGCAAAAAATCCAGGCAATTTTTGAGATGTTGGCAGGTGTTATAGCAATAACTACAAACATGTTTCGTTGATGAGAACAATCTATCAATTGAAACAAATGATATCGTGGTGGATGAGTCTATTTGCCAATCATTCTTTTCTAACATTACATGTTAGTCAGCTGTCTCAGTTGAAGTTAGAGAAAAAAGAAGTGACTCTTGAGTGTTTCTCCTTGAAAAGTAATAAGATGACATAACTTACACTGGCAGTGAGAACAATGCTCTTGAATTTGCTTCCATTCAGAAAAATTATTGAAAAGCACCAATGACATGGGTGTCCAGACAACATGAAAGACCTGATGGTGATGGGACAACGATGTTTGGGGAGGTTGGAAAATGGTTAATTGCTCTTTAATGCCAAACAAAAATTGCATCAGGAGAGATGGATGTGTGCAACTGGGAAACTGCTGGTGAAGGGGGTAAAGAAGTAACATTAGAGAGAGATGAGGAAGTTTGGAGCTCACCACATTTTTAGAGTTTGTTTGTTGATAGATTGTCTAATAGCTAGATTTTGGGAGAAACTCTCGTGATGGAGCTCTATTGATTCAAGGTTTGCCCATTAGAAAGGGTCAAAGCAAGTGTAATAGATATTTTATGATGCAGATCCAAGAACAGGAGTAATTAAAGAACTAGAGCTTCTTGTTGAAGATTGAAGCCATAGTGCAAATTGATTCATCACCACTTGATGACACTTCAGCAAATGATTCACTACTAATCAAAACAGGGGAACGCTCAGATGCCGTGTGAGTAATTGATTGATATCCTCTCTTGGTGCTGATTTAGGGAAAGCTGAAAGATGAGATGACATGACATGATCAGGTACAGCCCAACTTGGCAGCGTCTTGGCCTCGGATGAGCCTTAGATGCATGTGTCGTTTGCTCCATAGCCATCACCTTAAAAGTCCTAATAGAGATATCAAAACACATTCAAAAAACTTTCAAATATACTGCATACAACCTTTTTTAATAATCAGACACAAAGGTGTATTAAGGTGTCATGAATGGGATACCTCCAGTGAGTTGCAGCAAGTTCAACCTTCTCATTTCCGATTCAATCAACATTTTAGTATTGTAGGTACCACGGAACCAATTTTTTGTATGTAATCCTTTTGGAAAGGAGTACTTTGGAAATATAGCCCTGTCAAAACTTCATGCCAAAAGTTAGTACTTTGACATGAAATCTCTCCAGTTATGAAAAATCCAATATCTTACCTTTCTGAATGTTGACCTACGGTCATTTTTCACATAATATTTTTCCCAATATTGCCCTTCCCTGCTGTTATTAGGGCTTATTCCATGGCCTGAACTTTTAGGGCCTTCTGCTTAGTCTGGATTTTTAGTTTTAGGGCCTTTTGCTCAGTCCAAATTTGTAGGGTCTTCTGCTCAGTCAAAATGTGTAGGGCCTTCTGCATGGGTAGTTTCTCGTGTGGGATTATAAGATTTTTCTAAGTTCAGGGGTGACATCTGGTACACCATGTGGAATATGGTGTTGATGCTAGTTCTTTAAAAGTACTACATTGGTAGTTTTTCACAGAAATTCCATTTTACAAAAGGTATTTTTCATCACGAATTACAAAGGACTAAGTTCAAATGACTAAATACAAATTTGTGGCACATGTGTGCAGAATTCTACATTGGACTAAATTTCCAAAAAATGGAAATGAAAGTCTTTGGTGCCTGTCATAATTCATTTTTTGTCCAATTTTCCAAACATCCAGTTCCAAACATCTAATTTGGAATGAGTTTCAAACAGATTTGGAACAACGTTGCTTAGCATTGTCTTGTAATTATTTTGCCAAAATCTGTTCCAAGCACCTATTTTTGGCAAATGACTGTTAAAAGTTCTGGGTTGATGTGTTAGGCCAAAAGTTAGGTAATCTACGATTGCTTGAGAATAACAGTTAACTTTTTCGGCAATTACAAATCCTTGGCCATTTTTACTCTGAGAACTATCTGCATTCTGGTTAGGAATACATAGAACAATTCTTTGGGAATGGCCATATTACAAATAAAGTGCAAGAAACCAGCAATGTTGGTAGCATACTCCTACAATCTTGGTGGCAAAACACTGTCAACTGTCAATCAACGTGGTATGTACTAATACCTGTGTACAGCCGAATCGTTTGGTGGTAGAGTTCTTTGTGCGCGTGTGTTACCTAAAACACAATTTCTTAGGAATTGTGTTGCCTGTTGGACATTATGACTGTCACAGTGCAATATTGATGTCATCAGAACGGTGTTACAATTCCTAAAGAATTGTAATTTCCAGAAATTGGCAATGAATGAATTGAGGCGTCCAGCTCTTTTGATGCCAATCCATCATGTTGCTCTACTAAATTAATGCCAAACTAGTTAACCTTGCAGAAGTCCTGGGCCAAACCAGCATTCCTGAGTAAATTCACAGTTGGAAAATTCAAATAGCTGTCAAAGTGCACAAGACCACATGCAGCTGCATGCAAACATGCCTATTACTCGTACAATTAAGGCACTGTGATCTCAATCAGGCCACCTACCACCAAACCACAACTCTCATCCTCTTCCATCACCATCTCACTCAAGCTTAGGAAAGCCTTTCATGCCCAATCCTTCTCTGCATTTTCAGTGACGTACCACAAAAAGGCCAACATATGAGCACGGCCACCGCCACAGCCACACAAAGGAAGAGCGCCATGAAAAAGAAGAAGGCCGAAGCTGCATCCACCAATATGGGCTTTGCAGATGATGCCCTGCATTCATTCTACACCTCATGTGGCGGTCTGTCTATATCATCCCACTCCTATCATCTACCCATGATGGGCACAGAAGATATTGTACTTCATAGGAAGGTGCATCAGATGAGGATTTGTTGCGACATCAGCTGAGTGAACACATTTGCTAAAGTGTGGCAATCTGACAAATGCACAGAAACCGGGTTGCATAATTCAGACCAGATGGTGGCGGATTGTTTCTGGCAATGATGAGATAAAAAGCGTAGGTGAGTTAGCCAGCAATTTCAACTCGGTATGGACGAAAATGATTTTCATCTCAGCAAAATGTTATGAGTAAAGTTGACAATGTGTGATGCTTGGATGGGGTGACCTGGCTGGGGGCGTGCACTTGTGTGTAGTACACGTAGTGTATTGTAATTGGTAGGGACGCAATGATTGACTAGCAGGGCGTACATTTTTTTCATACCATACCTGTATTATTGTGATATAAGCCTGCAACTCATCTAAGAGTCTGAACAATTATCGTCCAGTAATGGGGAAAGCTGAATAATACTTTCTCCTTCAGCAGATAAGCCGGCCAGGACTTTACTAGTAATTTTGAGATCAGAGCTTTGATGACATGTCAACAGACATGGAGTCAAAAGTCATTAAGTATTACACCATTTTCATAAAAAAAATCAAAAAAGTCTAGACTAGATAGAAAACATAAATCATGCCGTCCTTCACCTTCCCTGTTCTCTTTTGCACATCATGCAGACATCAAGCACACTGAATCACCATGATGATTGCAATGGAGTGTGGCGTCCCTCCCCAGTGCCCTTGCATCACTCATCACTGCTATTGCTGTATGCCACAGAATGCATTTGCCACCATTGCTACTGATCGTTTCCTTGCATTCTTCAATGAATACTTTGGGGCGCAGTGACAAATTCATCTGTCATTGAGGATTGGGTGAAATCTCCCTCATGACCATCACTCAAAGCCACAAGGTAAATCATTAAATGTTCTGTACCTAATCGTATTTGGATAGTTATCATCCCACATTGTCTAATTGTTTTACTTTTTATCTCATTTGTTTTGTTGCATCACGCAGGAGGGCAAGAGATTGAACAGCCGATTGTCACTGAGTAATTTTCCGGAAAGAAACCAGGTGAAGTCAAATAAGGTTTTTTCATGCTTCATTGTTTTCTTGTTCTTTGTCATTCATCAATCCATTCACCCTCCTGTTTAACATTTCTCCAACTGCATGATAGAAGGAGGCGGTACCCATAAATAAAGTCATCAATGTCTCCATGCACATCCTGACTCTACAAAATTTGAGCAATCAGCATGTTGCCTCTGTTCAATTTAATTGTGCTATGCAATAGATTTGGATGGAGCCGCTGAATTGAGTAAGCTCAGAAAAAGATCTTTTGATCAATGTAAGGTTGTAAATATTTTTTACTCCAACTGTGAGGTCATTTTCATATATCACACAAACAACAGACAGAACAGGAGTGCTCCTTTTGTATTTTGCTGTATTAAGTATACTGGGTGGAGTGGTGCAGAAAAAGGAAGGAAATGCTATTGGACGATTGGACTATGTCTGTTCGAAACGGTTGAATATCACCTGCTATTTGACAATTTGACTTCTCTAAATCGAATACCTTATATCTTGGATCACAGGACCCTAAAAATGTCAAAAGATACATGAAAAATCCTATAATCCGGCTTTAGATAGTGGTGCTAACACGATGAAGAAATATAGGTATCCGCCCTATCTACTTGGTACTGAAGTGCAAGCTATTTTTCCTGCTTTTTCATCGAACCATGTTTTCTGGGCAATGTGCTCTGTGTGCCTATGATGTGATGTGATGTGATGTGATGTGCGCTACACGACAAAATATCGTAACTCTACAACCAACTGGAGTTACTGGGAGCTGTGCATATGTGCATGATGCGGTCGGCAAGGAGAGTCTAATTCTAGCGGTTTTAGAATGACCGAGGTTGATTAACATGCCAAAGAACATAAATGTCACAAAATCGGGTAAAAGAGCTTATAATCCATCGGATCCTATGATCCGAGATATACGGTAGCCGAATAGAAAATTAATGAATTTTGTAATAGGTTGCTCTATTGGGGCAAACAAAATCATTATTTTTAGGCACAGTAGCCCAATAGCAATTTTTGGCGATATTTCGGTTCATCTATTTAAGGAACAAAATCACAGCCTGAGGGAATCGATAAAAACACACTTTACCACACCCCAAGGCGACTTTTTCAAAAAATATGAAAAAACAATGGTTTGGACATTTGTAATGGATTGAAACCGATTTGGAAGTTCCAAAGATTTGGATATCAAGATTTTTTCTTGAAAAAGTCTTAGTTTGTCAGCAACCGAGATTTTCTTTTTCTCTGTCTCCATCTCCTTCTCCTCCTCCGTGTGACACTTTTTTAACTATTGAATATTCTAGGTAAAATCATGCAGTTACTTTCTGAACTTACCTGTAATTAAATTATTCTTGTGTTTGAAATTCATGGGTAGTCACTATTTTTTCATGTGTGCTTACCTATAAAAATATATCTAAATCTGTCTTCATGTCTGCTTAGGTAATATTGTTCTCTTTAATAGTGGGTACCTTCTAGGTATTAACTTTGCAGTCAATGGTACTTCTTTACTGTAAAATATTGTGTTACCTCCAAGCCACCCTTAAAAATATATTCGTGACCCCCAAGAGGTCTCTGTCAGATTAAAATGACCATATGACACCCTCAAGCCCTCATTTTCAAAAAATTGACCCAAGAGGTTTTGGTACATTTTTCTAGCTTCTGTTAGGAGTGTATTCTGATCTCATTTAGTGATCCTCAAGTAAACTTGACCGGAAAGTGCCCCTGCGCTTGCAACAGCCATTGCAGTCATTTTTGAAACAAAGTGACCACACAAGAAATGGCCTTATAATACTCATCAACCATGAGAGTTCCGATATTGCCTGAGAGCGAACCAAATCACTCTTTTACTTGGCACTGGCTTATAACATATAACTGCGATTGTGCGCACGAAGCTCGCTTTATTTAACTAGGAAAGCGTGTCACTAAAAAGTCGTGCCAGTGCCCGCGGCGCGAGCGAAGCGAGCGCTTTGCGCAAATGCTATATCATTTTTTAACCAAAAAAGACTTTTTCCATTTTGCGGGCTCCCTGCTGCTAAAAAATCTTGCATCGGCTGCTTGTATGTAATAACATTGTTTAGACCGAAAAATGCATTATGGCAAGCACCCACTCTGACTTCCAAAGTGTATGGTATTGTACTTGAAGGTACAATACTTTTACATACAGCTTATGTTAGGCCAAATGTTAGGTATTTTGCGATTGCTGGCAATTGCAAAAAAAAGTGACGAAGGTGTTTACAAATCCTGGGTAATTTTTACTTTGACAAGTAGTCGCACTTTTCGACTTTGCAATTCCTCGGGAAGAATGGTTTAGCCCGGGATTTCTGCGAAGTGAACTACTTTGGCATCAATTCGAGATGATGACGTGATTGATTGGCATCAAAATACCATGATCAGCATGTTTCAAGAAGGGCCCTGGATTTTCCATCGCTGTCAATGTTCGGTATTGTACAGTAATTACTATTACTTAGGAATTGTATCAAATGTCCGATTTCCGCAAAATTGCGATTCCTGAGGAATCGTGATAAGATTCCAACACGACGCACGATTCCTACGGAATTGTGTTTAAAGTGACACACGTGCGCGTGCAAAAAATATACCACCAAAAGAGATTCAATGGTACGGAGGGATTTGTACATCACATTCTCATTGACGGTTGAGAGTGTTTTGAAGCCAGTACCATATCCCCATCCTTTTCGTACGGTGCAATAATTGCACCATAACTAGCTTTCTCCATCTTAATCCTTATTGTGCAATTATTGCACCATAAGCAACACGATTCCTATGTGACTCCCGTAGAAATGAAAAAACTCATTTGCCTCCAAAAGGTAATGGAGGCTTGGCATCAATATTTGGAGGGAAGTTACATAAGCCATTTTTAAAAGATAACACGTGAATGCTAGGCATATATAATGCTTATGGTGCAATTATTGCACCATAAGAAAATCTGGAATTTGATCAAAGTGTATGGTGCAATAATTGCACCATTGCTGGGGGTGGGGATATCATGAGTATACTCATATTATTGGAAACTCTTGTGGAAACCCATGTTATTTTATCAAATAGCTAGACCTTTTTATTTTCAAATGCATCTGGCTTTATCTTAAATAATAGTAATATCTTAAAGGTATATTTTACATTTAAGTACTATGATACAATAATAAAATATTATTATTTTTTGTCTTTCTGCCACATTCATACGCTGCCACCAACACAAATTCCATGGCCAGCAGTCCTTCTTATCTCTGTATCTGACAATTCACCATACAAACATAACACTATTCAAAGTCAACAATCATTGATACAAATGATACAGTCAACAATAATATGTTGGAAGGCTTATCTGAAACAACTGTTCCAGACAGTGTGTAGTACTAGTTCTTCTTTTCTATGAACTAAGTATTTCTTCTTGTTGTTGTCCTACAACAACTTAAGTTGAAACTAACTCTAGAGAGACGAAATATTACTTTCAAAATTAAGTGACTACAAAGTGGAAGGAATTACTATAGAAGCTACCATCTCTGTCCACATTAAGCTAAGAAGAACTACAGGAGGCAGCAGGCACCAGGGAGTAAACTCCTACTCTGCTGACGATACAACTCACCACAAGCGCTGAGTGCATCCTCTCCATCCCAATATTGATTATTGTTCTTGATTGTTTCTTTGATGTTATGTTCTTGCTTCCAGCATACTGTGCAGCCCTTTCCTTCTCATTGTCTAATACGTTGAAAGAGGAAGAGATATTCTGAATTGTTGCTTTTTATTCCACTCTGTTTTTGTTCTATTGCAGTACTAAGAACCAATTCACAATGTTCAGATATGTAACCATCATCATAACCAAATACCATTGGATTGTCGCTTTTGTTTTGATGCCTCCATATTTAAACCACATCAAAGAGGCAATGATGGAGGTTGTCTCCATGAGGTGATAATGTTAGTTTATGAACTTGCTGCTACATCTTAAGTTGAAACTACCTAGAGAGACAACAAATTCTTTATCTTGTTCTATTTTCTAATTTACATGAAACAATCTCTCCCCCCAGCAACAATAAACAATATTATGAACCACCAGCAGCTGAGGAAATCCTCTCAATCCCAATGATGATTGTTGATTATTATTTTCCTATATTACCATTTGATTGTTGCTTTGGTGTTGTTTCGTCCACTCTGTGCAGTTCATTCCAGCAGAGTCACTAATAAATCATTTACTTCAGGAAGGATTGTCCCAGTCTCGGACCCCAGACTGCAATGTCAAGAGTGAAGCAACCCCCTCCTCTGTCTCTGTCACCGCCATCATTTCTCATTTCTATCCGCCCCGGTCGCGTTACCCCGGTCAAAAGGGTATGATGTGTTACGTGTTGATTGTTGCTTTTGAAAAGGTTCCCGGGAGGTGGAAGGTATTTCTGCCTTAGGGACGATAGGAGATGGGAGCGAGCGACGACGATGGATGGGAGCAAGCGATGACGATGATGAGAGGGAGCGACGCTGTCAATGAAACGATTGCAGCGACCGGTGGCGATGAGCTGATTGTTGACTACTGTTGATGAGCGATGACATTGTTCAATTCAATCTAAGCTGTGATCGATGATCAATGATCGATGATCCATCGATGATTGAAATGTCATCGGCGTTGGTATTGATGTGATGGCGGGATATTGGTGTGGAGCGATGATGATTTTTTATTTTGCATACGAAAAGCATGGGGTTTCTTAGATAGAAAATATCCCCCATCCAATTATCCCAGAAATGAAACCATGATATCTTCGAAAAAAATATTGTGTGTAAAATTGCTACTGGCACCAATCTTAGAATCATTTGGTTTTTTTCACTCAACAGGACAGACGGCATTTTGGTTAATATTTTGTGTGTAAATTGTTAGTAAAAAATGGTTTCATTGGAAACTCTGGGGGAAACAGTTGGTATGTTTTTCCTCCCTGTAATATCATCATATTTAGGGTGGAATATTTTTTGCCAATATTGTCCTCATGAAATTTTACATGGTTTCAGATTTCTGGCCACAAAATATTAACTTTGGTTTCTAAACAAAATTAACATAAAAATATTATTATACCGACATGACCTTTTTCGCACAATTCACATGTAATACGATCGTTCCCCAAGAATTGTTCTATGTATTCCTGGCAAGAATACAAATACTTGTCAAAGTCAAAGTAACCCAGGATCTGTAATCGCCAAGAAAGATCGTGCAATTGTCCAGCAATCGCAAATTACCAGCAGCCACTGCAAGATTTTTTGTAGCAAGCTAGAGAGAATGCGTTTCGTAGAGACAGAGGAAGACATATATTGCAGTCTCGCGCTCATTTTAAAAGTAGAAAGTATAGCTTGGTATAGTTCCTTGTTAGACAATCATTTGTGACAGTATAACATTCCCTTCAAGTTCACAGAACCATTCGTGTAAATTTTTTGTGACACTTTAATGATCCCTTCAAGTTGACAGAAGAATTCTTGAAAAAGATGTTACATGGTATAACGTTGTTCTTTCAAGCTATTCACAAAGATATAATTTTAAAGGTAGGCAGATATGAAGACACTATGACTACCCCATGTAAGTCCAACCGAAACTGAAATATTTACAGGTAAGTTATGATCAACTTGTTGGTCATTACCTGTTTTGGCAAAAAGTGAAAAAGCTGTCTCACTGAAGAAGAAGAAGAAGAAGAAGAAGAAGAAGAAGAAGAAGAAGAAGGAGAAGGATAAAAGTGGCTCAGTCTCCAACACAACTAAGATTTTGAAAAAATCTTGATTACCTAACTTTTGGCCTAACACAACATAATCGGAACCTATCGAAACAAGATCCCTTGCCTGGCGTCATTTTCTTTCTAAATATATTAACCCTCCAAGTGAGATCGGCCTTAAAAGTGCTATACTAGTGCAAAAAAACTCCTAGTATAGGCTATACTTGGGTCAATTTTTGCACAAGTATAGCACTTTTAAGCTACACTTTTAAGCAGCCCCGCACTTTCGATCACGAGTGCTCTCTCACCGTTCTCCAACAAACACACTTTTCACCGATCACCATCCCCTCGATCCATCATCGATCGCTGTCGTCTTCGACCAAATCGTGATCTTCCATGACTCATCGGTACAAGACATATTCCATGCAATTCGTCCATTGACTAGCATGAAATCAAAGATTCCCATCAATCCCATGAGATACCACTTTTTGAATAATGCTTTTTTAGTGAAGGACCCTCCAATTTTTTTATCTTTGTCAACATTATCCACCCCACCCATAAAATTATCACGTGTGTAGCGCTTCAAGGCTTCTTCAATTTGAAAATCAACCTTGTCCCGTCCCACCCTTCTTTGAACAGTGACCAACCCAGAGACTCCAAGAGTGGAAATGAAAGACACAACCTTATTGTCGTTCCATTGTCCGAAAAGGACCTTATTAATTGGATCGTACTTAGTGAGACTAGTTCCTCTTGGACTTGATTTCGACAGATTCATTATACTTGGATCCCATCCTTTACGATTTGTTCGAATAGTCCCACATGCAAGAATCTTGTATTTTTCTCGTAGTAACACAAAAAGATCTGGAGAAGTATATCTGTTGTCCATATAAATTTCTCTCATGCCCTCAGGATCATTGTCTATGCCGGAACTAATAACAGCGTTAACAACTGCCTTTTGCGTTGTAGGAAGAGACCATGCTTCTTCCGTGATATGAGCATTTGTTGCGTTCTTCCCTTGATACACATCTATATGGTAAATGAAATTTTTACCGCTAGAAGCATTCACTAGAACAAAGAAATCAATTCGATACTTATCCGGTTTGGAAGAATTATATTGCCGAACCGGATTGTAACGGGACTTGCTGGCAATTCCTCCTTCATCGAACGAGCACTCACGTCCGAGGATGAATGCTCTCCTTGCATGTTTGTTTAAGGATTGAATCGAAGCACGGAGCTGATGGCATTTATCGTTTACCAATGACGCACCAGTCTCTGGGTGTAATGCTGCGCGAATCTGACGAAATCGATAGAACGACATGATGTCCGATGCCCAGGAAGAGAATCCATCGATGGAAATTGATTGACTGGGTGTGTACTTCATTTCAGTTGGAGCATTGAAATAAGATCCCCATCCTCCAATTTGACGATTGTCCACGCTCATCTTTAATATGATGCCTAATGCGTGGTACATCTCTTCAACTGTAATTGGTGTCCATGGAGAACCGGCAAAACGATTGTCTGTGCCTTTGTTCTTGTTTGCGTATGCATTGGAGTTTGCAGTAATTCGCTTGATGAGGTCGTAGGTGAAACCACCAGCGACAGCACATGCTTGCAGCGGAGAACTGAATTTGTTAGCAACATTACGACGCAAACACGGACCAGAACCTTCATAACGATAGATGTCTTCTTCTAATCCATTCTCTGGTAGATCTTCATACTTCCATTGTAGTTGATTGGGATATAACCCATCCTCTTCCATCAAAGTTGGATTGTATGAACTGTCGGGTAAGTATCCTTCCAACAACTCCAATTCTCCAATCAGCTCCTCGTTTGCATCGATAAATTCAAAATCCGCATCTAGGCCGCAAAACTCTACATCTGCGTCTTGGTTCGACACGTCGTCGTCATCAGCAGTAGGTGTATCAAATTGATTGTCGATTCGAACCGCCGGTGTCATTCTCAATTCTGTTATTAATCGAGATCGTCTTTGGGGTGTGCTATCTGCAGCAGCTATGTTGATGTTTGTTGATGCGTTGGTCTTCTTACTAGACAATTGACCGTTTGAACGAGATGTGGATTGTTTATTCTTTGGTTTCTTTCTCATCTCAACTGTCATCAGAGCTGGAGGGAGACTACCATCTGGATAGTCAGCATCGAACTGATGTCTTGCAATCCTCAATTGTCCCACTTTCTTGACGTCATCTTTATGCACAGTTTCCCTCAATTTAACATTCGCGAAGGAGGGAGGGAGAGCCGATCTGTCCCAATACAATGAGAATTCATCGGTGACTCCTTTCCTTGGGGCTGATAATACCTTACCAACCAAATAGGTTGGATCTTCACATACAGAGATGTCCTCGTCAGAGTTGAGGAAGAGCTCTCGTGTCGCCAATATCCCTTATTGGCGTAGGCCAACCTACTTCTCTTCTTTTTAGAATTGTCTGGATGTGAGGTTGACCACTCTTGAGTTAGTGGGGCATCTTCCAACGGTGGAGGAAGGGGCATCATGGTAGTGGTTGGCGTTGGAGGGGCCGTTGGCAGGTGATCTTCGTGGGCATGAGTGAGGCCCGCTAGTACAGGAGTAAGAGCGGCTTCGGGTGGATCTTTTGCCCGTGGTGGAGTTTGAATTGGGCTGGGTGGGGAGGATTCATCAGCGAGGGCGGCAAACATGGTGTCGCTGCTGAAATTTGCTATAATTTTTGATGTAGGCACGCAATAGAAGTGCGTGTGGGCACTATCTTGCCTAACTTTTTGCGTAGAATTCGATCGTGATGTCAGAATGTGCTGAAACGCACTACAACACGTCGAATTCGCACACGTCTGATATACTTGTGTCGATTCGACACAAGTTGCTATACTAGGGTCGGATTGGCACTAGTACCCGGAAGAGGGTTAAATTACCAGCAGCCGCTGCAAGATTTTGTGTAGCGAGTAGACAGAACGAGATTTGTATCTAGAGGTAGTATGGGATAGTTGCTTGTCTACGCTTAAGTAATAAGAAGCAGTTGCCAATGGGCGGAGCGCCTCACGCGCTTGAGCTCGCGCCGCGCTTGCATTTCGCCCATTTTTAAAGTAAGATATATGACTCTACTATTTTTTACTTATATGAAAGTACTAGTTTACAAAGGTTCCCTTTTCGTTTGCGAAATCATTCTCTTGTTAGACTCTCTCTCTTGTGACAAGATAATGTTCCCTTCAAGTTTACAGAACCATTGTTGTACGTATGATTAAAATGATTTGTGACACATTAATGATCCCTTCAAGTTTCCAGAAACATTCTTGAAAAAAGGTTATACGATATATAGCGCTGTTCTGTAAGCTATTCACAAGATATAATTTTTAAGGTAGGCAATTACTTAGGACAATATAACAACCCATGTAAGTCCAAGCGAAAAATGAATTATTTACAGGTAAGTTCACATCAACTTCATGGTCAGTACCTGTTTTGGCAAAAAGCAAAAGACTGTCTCACTGGAGAAGGAGAACGAGAAGAAGGAGAAAAGGTCTCAGTTTCCAACACAACCAAGATTTTGAAAAATCTTGATATCGCTAGGAAATCGTGCAGTATCTATTGTACTGTTCTAGCACGGACAAATGAACTGGTCCGATCCCGGTCAGATCAAACGATTACTATCAGTCATCAAGGATCATCACAATGGAACCGAGATCCCTCGCAAGGCGCCAATACCTTTCGAATCCGACCATCAGTGCAGTGATCAATCTATGTGCTATTTCATTTGTATGCTTCGATCTCCTCCAGAATCACGTTCTGCTCCACGGCAGGGCATTGAATCAATCGATAAACGGTATTGCAAATGACGCGCCAATAAATAACGTCCAAGCATTCTCTTCAAACACTGATGTCAATCCAGTAGCGATGGTCATTCCTCGAGGCGCAGCCGTAGCGCGTCCCGCCGCCCGTCTAACGGCCGAGGAGGATTCCAAAATCGATCGCAAGTTCTACGGCGGCCAAGGCGACAAGCCGCACCTGGGAGGATTTACCCAATTCGACCCCATGGGAGTCAGCCCAACGTTATGGAAGCACATGGTCGAGCACTGGAGCATCAAGAGTCTCCTCGACGTGGGATGCGGTAAGGGCGTGAGCACGGCATGGTTCGTCTTGCATGGATTGGAATTCGTGCAGTGCGTGGAGGGAAGTCATGATGCCGTTTCTCAGAATATTGTCCCTCCATCTGATGAGTATCCTCGAGTGGTGGAGCATGATTTCAGCTTGGGGCCGTGGTGGCCTCCTCGCACGGTCGATGCGGTTTGGTGTGTAGAGTTCACAGAGCATGTGGGTAGGATCTATCAGCCCAACTATCTGCCAAGTTTTCGTTCGGCTGCACTTGTGTTTGTTACACATAGCAATTGGGGAGGATGGCATCATGTTGAGGTACATGATGATGAGTGGTGGAGGACCCGATGGGAAGCAGCGGGGTTAGTTTTTTCTCAGAGCATGACGAATGAGGCGAGGAGTATTGCGAGTCAGGATCGTCTGAGGAATGATTTGGTAAGAGACATGCAAGAAGGGAAATCGTACTCTGTGGCACAACATCTTCGGACGTCTTTACAGGTAATGCCTAGTATATGTTGTCAATGTTGCACTGCTGATGTACATAGCATCATGTGTTGTGTCGTTTCATAAGGTTTTTATCAACCCCATGGTGGCAAGTCTGCCTCAACATGCTCATTTATTTGGAGAGGTGAGCTATTCTAATGTTTTTGTATCAGACCCTAGTATATCTTAGCATCAAGCTCTCCATCTTATTCCACTGCCTACCACGCAGCACGGTTGTTATGGGGGAAGAGTAGAAGGAGGAAAGCAAATACACGTAGATTGCTCCCAATCAAAAAATGCGGCAGGTGATCACCTCACACCCTTGCCTGAGTCTTTCAAACCGCTGAATCTCACGAAAGAGATGGATGGCGCATGGCTAGATTTGATCAAAGATTTTAAGCTTGGTGGAAAGTAGTTTACGTTGTGGTTGTGAATGATTTCTAGAGGCGGCATTAAAATGTAAGCATTTGTAAGTTCTTTGTGTCCATGGAGCTTTCGTTCATTCTTAATTCAGACCCTAGTTCTCACTGAGATTTTCATCATAAATTGGCAGAAGACAAAGAAGGAAGACAAACATTCTACTACAAATACTACCTTTTAGCTGGGTCATACAATGTAATAACATACAACAGAGTAGATATACTCGATTGAAAGGATGCATTTAAGAAGTTTCAGCAAAAAAAAAACGAAATCCATGAGATTCACTGCCACAAAATAAGAAAATGTAATGGACTAGACTAATACGTGACCTGGTCATGGCGGATGTAACTGTATCATCTCAGAGATGCTCGTCCAGAACAATTCAGACTGCAGGTCCTTTATTAGACACATAATTGTTTGACAACATCGTGAGGAAGTACATGCCAAATAATGCCATAATCCTAGCAAAATCGTGATTGCAATGATGCAACAATCTTTCTGATGAATATCACAATACACTGATCTGTGATGAGATATGGATTCAAGTATGAAATTCAAAATACCCACATTACTTAAAGCACTTCATTTACAATCAAAGCACATCACTCTTTTTTTACGTCCATTGTCGGAGGTTTTGTCGTGAGGCATTCAATGCCATAAATGATTATGAGTTTGCAGTGGGATTTTCATCACTTCTTGTGTTGCAAAACTGGCTCTTATCCTCATAAAATGAGATGCTACCCACTATTTGAATGCTACAATGTAAGGAGTATTTAGACAAACCAAACTAGTCGCTGTTAGCAACAGCTCAAAAATACAGCACCACAAAGCAAATTCAAAGTTTCATTCAGGAGACAAGGGAGTTTGATGAGAAGACTTAAGGCACTATGCAAAATTTGAATATTATGAAATAGAATGACATAATACAAAAATATAGAAGAGATAGTTTGACTTCACGTTGCCTTCATGTCATCATTACTGGGTGACTGTCATAATTGTTCTTCCATCTAAATGACTAAATATCCAGTACTAAATTCCTTGTTTGGATTTGACGCGGTACTCATCTGAAAGGGTGTTTCTTTGTATTTGTCCTGTGATTCATCGTATTTGAATCATCCAACATTTAAATTTTTTACTTCTCTCTCTCTCTCTCCTCTCTCTCCTCTCCTCGCCCTCTCCCTCTCCTCTCCCTCTCCCTCTCCCTCTCCCTCTCCCTCTCCCTCTCCCTCTCCCT